>VWZW01007473.1:2787-24958 GCA_013397115.1 Edolisoma coerulescens
CTGGCTCATGGGTCAGGCACAAAGGGTTATAGTGAATGGGGTAACATCAGACTGACAACCGGTCACTAGTGGCATTCCACAGGGCTCCATCCTTGCCCAGTTCTCTTCAGCATCTTTATTAACAACTAGGACACAGGACTTGAAGGAATACTAAGGAATACTGTCAAATCCCTTGAAGGCAGGGAGGCCCTGCAGAAAGACCTAGACAAATTAGAGAGATGGACAATCACCAACCGTATGAAGTTTAACAAAGATGTGCAAGATTCTGCACCTGGGACAGGGCAACCCTGGTTGTGTGTTTAGACTGGGGAACGAGAGGCTGGAGAGCAGTACTGCGGAAAGGGACCTGGGGATCCTGGTCGATGGCAAGTTGGATATGAGTCAGCAGTGTCCTGGCAGCCAGGAGGGCCAACCGTGTCCTGGGGTGCATCAGGCACAGCATCGCCAGCCGGTCAAAGGAGGTGATTGTCCCACTCTTCTCTGCACTGGTGCAGCCTCACCTTGAGTCCTGTGTGCAGTTTTTGTCACCACAATATAAAAAAGACATTAAACTATTAGAGAGCGTCCGAAGGAGGGCCACGAAGATGGTGAAGGGTTTAGAGAGGGAGCCTTATGAGGAGTGGCTGAGGTCACTTGATCCGATCAGCCTGGAGAAGAGGAGACTGAGGGGAGACCTCATTGCAGTCTAAAACATCCTCACAAAGGGAAGCGGAAGGGCAGGCACTGACCTCTTCTCTCTAGTGACCAGTGACAGGACTCGAGGAAACGGCATGAAGCTGGGTCAGGGGAGGTTTATGTTGGATATTACGAATAGGTTCTTCACCCAGAGGATGGTCGGGCACTGGAACAGGCTCCCCAGGGAAGTGATCACAGCACCAAGCCTGATAGAGTTCAAGAAGCTTTTAGATGATGCTCTCAGGCACATGGTATGATTCTTGGGATGTCCTACACAGGGCCAGGACTTGGACTCAATGATAGTGATGGGTCCCTTCCAACTCAGCATATTCTATGATTCTATGATACAGTGGTGAAAGCAACCACTAGATAGCAGGAAACATACCCTGTGCCACATGCCACCACTTGGAACACTATCCTGGGGCTTGAAAAGGAAGTCTTATGGTGACATAGTATCCCAGAAGGAATTGAATCAGACAATGGAACTCACTTCTGAAACCACCTCGTAGACATTTGGGCCAAAGAATGTGGCATTGAGTGGATGTACCACATTCCCTATCATGCACCAGCCTATGGAAAAATCAAATTATGTAATGGACTGTTAGAGACTATACTGAGAGCAATGTGTGCTGGGACCCTCAAACATTGGAATACACATTTAGCAAAGGCCACCTGGAGGATCTGCCAATCGGGCTGGCCCTGCCCAATCAAAACTATTACGTACTGTAGAGGGGGATAAAGTTCCTGTAGTGCACATTAAAAACATGCTGGGGAAAACAGTCTGGGTTATTCCTACCTAGGGCAAAGGCAAACCCATCCATGGGATTACTTTTGCTCAAGAACCAGGGAATACTTGGTGGGTAATGCGGGAGGATGGGGAAGTCCTGTGAGTGCCTGTCAGAACTTAAAGAATGCAGTTAAATTGTCTCAAACACTTTCAAAGGAGGAAGTTCCTACAAAAGAAACTACCACAACAAGAACTTAAGAGAAACTCAGATGGCAAACAGGAAGGTGTTAATTTCAGGCCTACATGGAGGTGAAACGTTTGGAATTAGCTCACCAGACAAAATTCCACTGTGCAGACTGTGGGAAAAGCGCAGACAGCAACAACGGGAAGATGCCAGGCCTGGTGAGGCAGATCTGGGTAATTCGAACAAAAATTCCCACCATGGCAAACTGTGAGAAAGGAAGCAACTGCTTACACACATGCCATCCCAAGTTGTGGGAATGGCACATACACCTTGTGGTTACCCTGGACTTGTACTGTATAAAAGTGGTACCTCCAGAAAAACACTCAGGGGAGCCCCGCCTCTGAGAAGACCAGAATAAAGAGGGGCAGTGGGATGCCGCAGGGGCCCATGTTGTGGTAACTATCTCTCTACTTAATCTCTCTCTTTCTCCCCTCCTCTTTCTCTCTCTACCTCACATTTACTGTTAAATAAATCCGTACTATTGACTTTGGCATGTGGTCTCATTTGCACCTGAATTTGGGCAGAGGCCTCTTTTAATAATCGAACCCTAACATTATTTCAGGAGTGGGATCATAACAGTGACTCAAAGGGGATTTGATTTTGGATGAGAATAGTCAATGAATTAAATTCTATGATGTTAATTGCTGTATAACACTGTGTATTATCACCTCTGTGGCAGCTGCATGTGCATCACCACATTGGGTGCGTCACAGCATAGATCTTCATCACTCCAGATTTGGGGATCTGAACCCAACTTCCCTTCAATCACCACATTAATGAAGAATGAACTTGGAGAAAACTGAATGAGCACAGCAGTGGTGGGAACAGAATTGGCTTAAAGACAACAATCCAACACCACACATGATCTTTCCTGCCTCAAAGACTGTTATGACAGATAGAGCCCAAGGTCATGGACTAAATCATAAAATCATAGAATTGTTAAAGTTGGAAAAGATGATATTAAAGATCATCAACTCCAACCGTTAACCCAGCACCTGCATGTTCACCACCACCATGTCCTCAAGTGCCATATCTACATATTTTTTGAACGCTTCCAGAGATGGTGGCTCCATCACTTGCCTGGGCAGCCCGTTCCAATGCTTTACAACCATTTCTGTGAAAAAGTGTTTCCTAATATATAATCTAAACCTCCCCTAGCACAACTTGAGTCTGTTTCCTCTCATCCTGTAACTTGTTACCTGGGAGAAGAGACTGACCCCCGCCTGGCTACAACCTTCTTTCAGGTAGTCATAGAGAGGAATAAGGTCCCCCCTCAGTTTCCTTTTTTTCTAGGCTGAGCCCCCCAAGCTCCCTCAGCTTCTCCTCATCAGACTTGTGCTCCAGACCCTTCCCCAGCTCCGATGAAACAACTGAACTGCTAGCTCCTAAAGTGGAAGAGGTTCCAGAATTAAAAACGAGATCCATAATTAAGACCAAAGTGTCCGACGGACCTCAAGGAGGTCAGGAGGAACATGGGCAGAACTACTCCCTGGGACCCCCTGCAATTGGCAAATCTACAGGAAAAATATGGACAAAAACCAGGGGTGTCAGAAACTAAGTATTTGTGGAGAGTGAGCCTCTTGGGGAGAGACACAATATTGCTGGATAGAAATGAAGCTGACAGATACTGGGGGCCAAGAGTCTTATTAAATCTAGGACCTGAGCCTACCAATCAACCACATTCCATAACCAGCAGGGTTGCATGTTGGGCAGGAGGAACAGATGTTATGGAAAGAGGAGAACCATTTCCACACCCATATGGTCAGCTAATGAAATCATCGCCACTGGTACGACGGCAGCTTTGTCTCCAGGAAGTGTACAGATGTGCAAATGGAGACACACCAATCTCTGCAGAGGTGTATCCTAATATATTAAGACCTCTATTGAGAGGAGCCTCAAAATTGTTAAAAACTTATTTAGTGGGGCAACGAGATGAAATTAGAAGAGATGTAATGCATAATAAAGCGTTACAAGATCCCCAAGCCCTGAGATGACCTGTCCCCATGTTGGCAGGACTCTTGCATAATATAAACCACGCAAAGAAAATGGGCTGGGAAACTCATCACGGAGAAGAAACTCAGGCTATTGAGAGGAGCCCAACAACTGAAATGTGAACATACCCCACCCAAGATAATAGAAAGATCAAAGATCAAAAACCCCTGTTCACTTCTGGGAAGAGTGAAATGAGCTGTGGAGGATGGCAACGACTTTAGGTATTTCCTGTGCAGCTCTGAGGGGACAACCCACTGCAGTAATAGCAGACTTAGTCAAAGTAGTACTACAAGGGGGAAACAGAAATAAGGAAAACCCTCCACAAAAAAACCACCCCCCACCCCTGCCCCCCCCAACCCTTTTGAGATAATAGAAACACAAAAGGGAAAAAACCCTTGGGCCTCATCAGTGGCCCATTATGACCTATCAATGGTCTGATAAGGATGGGCCCCATATCTACTTACCAGTAGGACCTAGAAAACAAACTTCGAATTTTCTAATTGATATAGGAGGCCAAATATGTCTAATCACCTCCACAGATGCTGAAAAACTAAACTTAAGTTTTAAAAGAAAAAGGGTCCATCAAACAGGATTTAGTTGACAAAGTATTATATGTTACACTGCTAAAGTATGTTTATGGTTACCTGGGGAAAACGAATGACCTCACATACATCTGCAATCGCAGACCATGAAGAAAATATTTTAGGATACGATATTCTTAAAAGAAAAGTTTGGCAATTGCCCAATGTGAATATTTGGTTATTCGGACCTGCAAAAACTCCAAATAGTAAATTTTCTGGAGAAAATAGGAAAATTAATCTATAAAAAATGTCTTGTTTTACCTGTTTCTACTGCAACCAATATCAAACAGTACCCTGTTTCTCCTGCAGACAGAGAAGGGATAAATGAAGTAATTATAGATATAGAATACAGGGGTATTTTATTTAGGACACACTCCCCATACAATTCTCCTGTTAAGCCAGTAAGGAAATGGGAGCTGGCGCTTAACTATTGATTATTGGCGGCTTAATGCCAACACAGGACCACTCCCTGCAGGCATCCCAAACATGGCTAGTCTCACTGGTACCCTGCAAGCAGCTGCACATAAATGGAAGTCAGTTTTAGTTGTAAAAGACATGTTCTTCACGGCTCCACTTAAGGAAGAAGAAAAGCCCTAATTTGCATTTACTTGGAAGGGGACATAATATACCTTTAATTGCCTACCCCAAGGCTATAAGCATTCACCCACAATAGCACACAATGCTTTAGCTGAACTCCTTCAACAAATAGAAATCCTGGGAGGGGTACAAATTTATCAATACATTGATGATGTGTTGATAGGGGGTGAAGGGGAAGGTGCAGTAAGAACAACAGCACAGGATATATGGAATAAATTATATGATAAGGGGATAGAAGTGCTCTTTGCTAAATGCCAAGGCCCCTCTAAGGGGGTGAAATTCCTGGGAGCCTGGTGGATTTCTGGTCAGGCTGTAATCCCAGAGAAAACCATTACAAAATTGGATGCTAAACCCACCCCAACTACTAAAAAAGAACTTCAAAAGATCATGGGTACTTTAGGATATTGGAGAAATCATATTCCTGGATTTTCTATAATAATGAGGCCATTATACTCAGTAATGAGGAAAAACCAGACCAAGGGAGTGGCTTGATACTCACAGTCTTTGCAAACACTAATAGAAGAGTTAAAAACATATCAATCACTTGGACCAGTTCATCCCAGTGATCCTATAATAGTTGAATGGGGTTTTGCTGAACATGGGACTTAACGTAATATGTTCCAGAAAGGCCCTCATGGACCCAAATAACCAAAAGGGTTCAGTTCCACAGCATTAAAAGATACTGAAAAGAGATACTCTGACTAGGAAAAGGGATTATTGTCTCTGACCCGAGCCCTCAAACAGGTAGAGAAAATTCAACAGCATCAACCTGTGCAAATCCAAGGACCTTTTAACATGTGGGCAGTGCTCTGCCTAATGGGATTATACAAAAAACAACGGTAGACAAATGGTATGCGTATTTCCCAGGACTCACAGATGAGATGGCTATAACTAAAGGACCGACAAAACCTACAAAATTGCAGATACTTGCAACCCCAGACTTGCTGGCTTTGCAACAGCCATATAAACCTAGTCCTATACAGGATGCTCCCGCATTCACTTCAGACTCTGGAGTTAAAGACACCTGGTTCACTGATTCCTCAGCCAAACGCATTGATGGCAAATGGAAGTACAGAGCAGTTGCTCTTAACATTCAGACAGGAATGGAAGTAGAAGAAGGAATGGGAAATGCACAGGTGGGAGAATTAAAGGCTGAACTGCTTGCAGTATAAGAGAAAGAAAGGACAATATATGTTTCGGCTAATGCCAGACAGTACTAGTGTCAATGGGAAGCATTAGGTTGGCAGGTAAATGGAAAGGAGGTTTGGCAGAAGGAAAATTGGATATGCTTCTTGTTACAAGCTCAATCCCAACCAACCCACAAAGGATAGTTCAAAGCTCATGCCAATATTCAAGCCTTATAGACCAATTGAAACACCAAGGTGGATCATCTGGCAAAAATTAGAAAGATAAAAATTGATCACTTGGAAGATCCACAACATTGGTATTGATTGGGCGAGTGGTTACACTGTAAACTGGGGCATACCGGACAGGAGGTTTTATTTTTTGCATAACAAAGTAGAGGTTGCCCACTGACCAGGAAGATGTGTAAAGGCATTCTCACACAATGTCCCCAGTGCCAATTAAGACTTGTACAAAATCACCCAGACCAGGCACTGCCTTTACATATCAAAAATAACAAGGCACTGTGGTCCACTTGGCAAATAGATTATATTTGACCTCTGAAGACATCTAATGGCTACAAGTACATCCTAACAGGTATGGAAGTGGTATCTGGACTGTTAGTTGCTACTAAAAGCAGGCAAGCTGATGCCAAAGCTAGTCTTTAAGGACTCTGTAATTGGTTTTCCAGTCTCCCTATTCCAGATTCTATACAGAGTGACAATCATACTTCACCAGTGTGATGGTGCAAGACAGGGACAGAAAGAAAAGTATCAAATGGGTTTTTCATGCACCTTATTATCCCCAAGCAAATGGGATGGTGGAGCATACAAATGGTTTGCTCAAACACTACCTTAGACTACACGAATCTGGATGAGATAAAAGGTTACCCTCTGTATTATATGAGATAAATAACTGATATGGACCAATGGGTAGTCCTGTTTCACGAGCTTTCTTGAGCCCCATGTCTCTTGAATCAAGTCCAAATGATAAAATTGAAGCCTTTCAGGAGAATTTAAAATTAGGCCAACCAGTCATGGTCAAATTACCCCAAATTGGAATTGTACCTATGACTAAGGGACACTCAGGCACTACTAGCCTGGGTGGCTAGTGACTCTAATGGTCACCAACACAGAATCAGTTCCAGATGGGTATTTACCACATTTTCAACTAAGGAAACTAACCCGTCCCATCTGGTGCATCTGCTGAAATAGACATTATTTTATTTTACAGGTCAATGGCTGCTATTGGTCATCATCCTGATGGTAACACCAGGAACACTACAGTGGATAGCAATATCCTCCAACACACTTGGAGGCCTGCCTAAGCATGGACTTGTGAACAAGACAGATCCCATGGGCCAGTATGTATCCATCTACAAGGGTCCCCCTACAACTGGTAGATGGGTGTCATGCATTAGTAGAAGTCCTTTGAAAGTCTACTAAAGACACAGCCAAAATAGAAACACAAAACATGGAACATCACCAGTTTGTCTCACCCCAAACCTAAAGGACTGTAAAGTGAAACAGACAGTTTTAATTCATTATGACATAAAAGCTGAGTATATCCTGGAGTGTATGAGTGCCTAGCATTCCTCCCATGAGTGCCACCAAAATTATCAAAAAGCCTGTAAAACTGACCCCAAACATCTTACTGGTCAGGCCCTATGTAGTTAAATTGGTAGGACAACAAATATTGTCTAATTCCTCTTGGTCTTGTCCTGGGTAACCAAAAATTATTGTATTCCATATCTATCTGTGCCCAAAATTGTTAGTGTTTCTTTAAGACCCGGCGACATGGCCGGAAACGGAACCCTGGGGCCAGGGGAGTACCGATCTTATCAAGTTCGGGGCACTCAGGCAGGAGCTCTCTTGCCTCTTGGCTCTGTTTTTTTTCCTTTCGTTCTTGCAGGGAGAGAACTGAGGCAGCAGAGGCAGAGGTCCCCCTTTGGTTTTCCTTTGTTTCTCTCTGGCCTCCAGAGGCGGTTGGTTTGGGCTGGTCTCTAGACTGGCAAATGTAGCAACCTGAGAAGCTGCATTTAGCAATTAAAACTGTTTCAGAGGGAACTTCGCAACATCTGTCGGCAGCGCGGAGCCAGAGCCAGTCGGGCCTGGGGGGTGCTGTTTCCGGTGCTTGCAGAGAGCGTTTCTCCCCCCCCCGCAAAACACCAACAGCTTGGAAACAGCAACACTGACACTGGCTGAGTCTAGTGGGTGGCAGGAGGCAGCGAGCGGCAGCACTGATGTCACATACACGCACCACTGCAGCTGCCGAAAGGAAGCAGAGGAGGCTGACACTGCAGGGCTGGAGCTTCCCAGACAATGCTAGCAACTCCCATCTGCCACCTGAACTGCTTTGTAAGCTCCTACGTCCCAGTTTTTTGTTCCAGGGGTAAAGTTGAGGGGAACAAAGTTTGTCTGTAATTTTCCCTTTGTCTCTCTACACATGGTCAACTGAGGGTGCCATCTTGGGGGGAAGGGTTTGTCTGCCACTTTCCCTTTGTCTTTCAAGCCACGGGGTCATCAGTGGAAGGTACCATTTTGGGGGAGGGATTTCTCCGCCATTTTGTTTCTCTTTGACCCTGGGGAGTCCAGGAGATTTAGCAATTTTGTATCTAGTGATTATTTACTGTTATTTTTTGCCTGTTGCTGTTTCATTTTTTAGTAAACTGTTATTTTTTCATTTATATCTACTCGTATTCGTTTCTCCTTATTGGTGGAAAGGGATTGGTTAAAAATAAATGGGAGGTAACTACTTTTTGAGTGTTTGTCCCCTTAAATTGTCTTAAACCAAGACAGGTCTTCAAAAAAAGTAGAAATGTCCATGCAAACTGATGTTACAGCTATCAGACCAAAGTGTTTGCCTTTTATACATACCTCTTCTCTTGGATGGTATGCCAGGCTGAACAAGAGGACATTAACTTGTTTTAGGACAGATGTAACTGGTATATTTTGAACTGGGATGGGGGTATTAAACACCATTGATCTTGAAACCCTGGCTAAAAAATTAGGTACAACCATTAATGATTTGAGTACTATAGAGCAATCTTTAGAGTCCACCTTATCTGCTTTAGGAAACACTCAGTGGTTCCCTTCAACTCTTTTCTGAGACAGAAAAATATCAAAATGCTAATCATGAATTACTGGCTGATGCTTCAGGAATTACTCAATGTAATGTGTCTCTGGCACTAAGCTGTATCCAAGCTCAGTTATGGCTACAAACTACCAGTGCTGCGATAATTAGAGAATGAGGAAATGGATTTTTACTTATTGAAATTTGAAAGGTAATTTGGGACAATGTAACTAAATTTCAGAGGGAATTTCAATCCTGGTGATCTTCAATCAAATGTTCCTATGACCCAGTCACTAATAAGGCCACAGCTTTTTTATGGACAATAAGCAATGCTTCAGTGTATACCTAGCCTAGTTCCAGCCAGGACAGGGTTAACTTTTTGCAGTAGCAGGGAGGGGGCATGGCTAGTACCCAGAGGTTATTCTATACCACCTCTGGTCATTGCTAGGGGAGGGGAGAAAAAGACTTGCTTCAGAGGGGTTGAGAAAATGTAGTGGGCGGAGCAGTCCAGTATTGTTTATTGTCGGGGGCTTTCCATGTAAATTGTTTCTTTTTCTTATACCTTTTGTTATTAATATTGTTGCTGTTACTGTTGGTTTTCTTATCTCATTGCTGTTTCAAGTAAATTGTTGCTATCTCAGCCCATGATCTTTGCCTTATGTGCCTCAAATGGGGGGGGGGAGCGGCACGTGGTTTTGGCGGGAGGATTAAATTTGAAAATAGCATTCCTAAACCACAACAATACCATATACCAAATCATTACACTGGGACTGAATCACAACAAAACCATACTCTATCTGTTCCAACACTGTACATAGGCTTTCAAAAACAATCACACACATGGCAAACAATAGAGGTAGATGCTTGTATGGTAAGAGTATGACAGGGACTTATACATTAAAGTAACACTTAAAAAGCCCAAGATATCTGTTTAGAAGCAGAACAAAGCATTTGTCACTTTGAAATGTACTTCGACGATGATCCTGAATCTGTCCAGGTATACACAGGACAAGGATGTGCATGTTTAAGAACCCCTTGTGTTAACAGTAAATAGCACAAAGATCCAGCTTTCTGACCACTCCAATCTATGTATTCCTAACTTTATTAACATAGCAGGATGTGATTTCAACTATTCCCTACAAGAAACTGTGTTCCAGAACATATACAGCAACTTTGTGCTATATGACACTGTCTCCAACACCTAATGGAATGGACATTACTCTGGTCAAAATGCTGTTGGAACATCCTGATCTACACAAACTGGTAAAACAACTGAAAAAGGAAAGTTGGAAAACACTAATCGCTGTCCCTCATGATGTGGAAAAAACACATCATGTCCTAGAGTGAATGAAAAGGGATGGAGAACATTACTAGTGGGACAACTTGTTTGGATGCTGTTGGGAGAAAATGGTTAAAAGCAGAAGAATGGTGAGGAGGATGGTAGATTTGCTCAAGGGACCTTGCAGCTGGGAATGCCAAGGCCTGGAGAATAAGAATGTGGGAAACTCCATGTATTATGCCTACTGCTGTTTATCCTCTGTCTGTTTTGAAAAGTAGAATCTCTGTGTAGAAATAACGTAGGTGTTTGGAGAGACTTGGAGACCCTCTCAGACATGCTTGAGCTCCCTGTCTTGGGAGAGGGAAGATCAAAGCTCAGAGATCATAAAAAACACAGAAGAGATCACAACATGGTGGTAAACTACGTGTGTGTGGGCCCTTGATTAATGGGTGCAAACAGCAGCCCTGCCACCCACTAGGAAGGAGTGAGTGATGGTACTGTGTTCCCACTTGTGTATGTCCACCCAGGTGTTGCTTTGGAATCCTCCACTTAGTGAGGTAATGAAATAAATTTATTCCTTGCATTTCAGCCGTTGTTTTGTGGTTGTTCTGGCCACCTGCCTGTGTCGACTCACAAAGATGGTCTCCAACCGCAATGGGCATTCTGGACTTAACATTACATCCTGTTATTGTAATATTGTTAATTATCGGAATCTGGTTTTTATTAGTAAACATTGTATAAATGTGTGGCACCTAATCCAACAAATAAGGATACTAACCCTTCCAGAAGTATATAAATTGAAATAATAAGTGGTTTTTTTGCCAGAATCGATAGCTAACTCCGTATTATGCTCCATTTAATATTGCTGGCTAAATTCTAACTGATTTTGATAATAACTTTGTGTGTAAATTTGTAATGTATAATTATAAAATATCTAATATTATCAAACCACATGAGTTAAGATAAAATAGTAAACCTTAGCAGATTGATGGACCTCAACATGTTTAATGATAATGTACACATATGCAGTGGATGCTTTTATAGCATGAAGGCAAGAAGTACCTGCATTACCATTTCATGAGACAATGATTGACTGAAGTCATATGGTAGAGTGTAGCAGGATGTTTTGCCTGGAATGGGGAAAACAACTCGAACAATGTCCTATTTGCAAAGCTATCTGAGATAAATGAAGAAGGGGGAGTCCTGCTGCTTTTGGTGTTGAACAATGCTGAAACCAGTGTGACTCATCAATCCCAAAGTTAAATAACCTGATAGTGAGATGAAGATGTGGTAGACCTGGTAAAATACCCAAATAAAAGAACAAATTATACTACTGATAATTTATCTAAAGCTGCTGAGCTGACACAGCTGGTCTGGAGACATATGACTGACAGTCAATCACTTTATACTATAAAAGCCCAGTCCCAAATTTTAATGGCAGGGTCTTTTTACATATCCCTTCTTGAAGTGTATCTGTGGAGATTCCTCCCTTAAATGGGGACACCTCTCAAGGTTACTCCTCGAGGCCGAGCGAAAGAGATTTGCCCATGATCATTGATATGGGTGAGTAACATCAATCTCTACTTAATTGTTTTTGCTAGCTTTAATATTGCTTCAAAATAGTGCACTATACTATGCTAGTAGTTATAGCTCCTATACTGTGCAGTAAATAATTCTGATTAAGATATTTTTGTCTTATCATTATCATAATAAGTCATACATATTTATATAAATACATCTGGTTTGTCATCCTTAATCCTGCAGGACAAAGTTGTATAAAGGTTCAATTACACCTATAAAATCCTTTAGATGTAAACTGTTAACCAAGTCTGGGACTAAGATTGGATCCAGCTGCACCCAGGCTCCTCTCTCTGAGGAGTTTAGAAAGCAAGGGGGTCCTTTCTGCACCTCGTGACTCAACCAGAGGGCTTCTCTAATAAACTTTGTCTGAAGCTGTCCCACTTTGCCGCAACACAGCCACTCTGCCCCAAGCCTGTAGCACTGCATGGAGTTGCAGGACCTGGCATTTGGAGTGAATGCATTCAACAGACTTATAGGGTCCATAGTCCATAGACTAAGGGAGTATATCTGTGTGTATATCTATCAAAAGACAGGAAAGGTGATGGGGGTATTGGGAACTGTGTGACCTGGCATGATGTAAATGGTATGGAATAAGGGGTGGAAAATGTGCTGGTTTCTGCTGGGAGGGTTCATTTTCTTCTCCGTAGCTGGTACAGTGCTGTGTTTTGGATTCAGTATGAGAATAATGCTGATAACACACTGATGTTTTGGTTGTTGCTGAGCAGTGCTTACCCTGAGTCAAGGGCTTTTCAGTGTCTCATGCTCTGCCAGTGAGGAGCTGCACAAGAAGCCAGGAGGAAGCATAGCCAGGACAGCTGACCCGAACTGGCCAAAGGGATATTCCACATCATAGAACATTATATCCAGTATATAAACTGGGGGGAGTTGGCTATGAGGGACCAATTGCTGCTCAGGGATGTGCTGGGCATCAGTCAGTGGGTGGTGAGCAACTGTATTGCGCATCACTTGTTTCTCTTGGCTTCTGTTACTCTATCTCCTTCTCATGACAATTATTAGTAATATTATTTGTATACTTTTATTATTAAAATTATTATTTTGTTTCAATTATTAAATTGTTCTTATCTCAACCTGATTCTCCTCCCCACCGGGGGACAGATGGGGGAGTGAGCAGGCATCTGTGTGGTACTTAGTTACTTAGAGGTGAAACCATGACATTATTTTATAACAGAAATCAGCTGATACAAGCTGAATGCCTTTCTGAACTTGCATCCAATCCCTGTTTTTTTCTACTGTACTTAAATATACATTTATTTTACTTTTTTCTAGGTTTTGGAGTGGACAAGGAAAATTACAATTGTAATTACTGGGGGGAATCATATTCTCAAAGAGCAGACAGAAAAGCAACATTACCTAGAAATAAGTAAAAATAACAAATATTCATGTTATGGAAGAGGTGTACTAAACCACAGTATTTAGGAAATCAAGAAAAAACATGCAACAAAAACACTTGTAGCTGATGTTCTGATCACTACACTTCACTGTTTTCTGACAGAAGCTATTTAAAAAACATAAACTCATTATATTAATGTATGTAACATCTGGTGTAATGATTCCCTGAAGAGGTGAGCATAGGGGGGAGCAAAGAGGAAATCAGCTAACAGAAGTGTTTTACTGATGTGAGTGGAGTGCTGAAATAGTTCTAAAGTGAGAACCTTTACCTTACTCCTGGTTTTAGGTATAAAAATTGGCAGCAAGCTGAATTTTAGTAGATTCAAGTAAACTTATGTTCAGTCACATTTCAAGAGATACGAGCTGAATAGCTAATTCAGTTTTAAGAGAATAGGAAGGAAAAATATATTTGTATATTCACACTGAAGATTAATATCAGAATCAAATCATGGTGTAGTTGTGACAATTATTAGAAGCAAACAGTTTTAGGAGTTTAATAACTCACTAGCACAGCTCTCACTTTTATCAGTAACATTTTCAGTGTGCTAAATACAGTAATAAGAGTAAACTTACCTACAGTAGCTCTAATTAAGGGGGAGGAATCACCAATATTGTTCAAACATTCACTTTTAATGAAGTCAGTTACCCCATTTGGAAAGTTGTGAAAATGTGCTTTTACATTATTCTTCAAGATGAGACCACTCAAGGAACGTGTCGGCTCATCTGCAACAGAAAATAATTGCATTTATAACTTCCATCAGTTCATAGGATAAAGTAGATTTGCAGAACAATGCAACAAGATCAAAGCTTACAGTGATAAATATTAATCTTTATTTCCTTATCCCTCCTTCCAAATACAACCATCAATTTACATAGCAAAGTTTTTTAGTTTCAGAGTTCACTTGTGAGCAGATTCATGTTTAGTTCTTCAACCAAGGGCATGAGTAACTTGGTATTACTTCTGAAGCATGCTGAAAGTGAGATGTGGATGTTCTACATACAAAGGATTAGTTTATAGTATAAGAAAATTTAAATTTAAAGTTTACAGCAATCCTAATCAGCCGATAAAGCTAATTTAAATCAGCATTTTAGCCTTTGGTCAGTTGTGCACCCCCAGCCTACACACTGGTGGGGTGGTGTGAGAAGAAGAAAAGACCTTGGCTCTGTGTAAGCCCTGCTCAGCAATAATGAAAACATCCCTGTGTTATCATCGTTTCCAGCACAAATCCAAAACACAGTCCCAAACCAGCCACTGTGAAGAAAATTAACCCTACCTCAACCCCAACCAGAACAGCAGCCCTGATTTGGGCAAGACGTAAGGATGTTCAAAGTTCGTTTGCACCAAGAGTTACAGTTTATACACAGATCTATTCTAGGCCTTCGAAACTATTAACATCAAAAAAAAAAAAAAGGAAAAATAAGAGATATAACTTCCAAATATAAAACATTTTAAAATTAAAAGTTAGTGCATCATTACACACAAAAGTTAGTACACAAGGACTTATCATACCCATGATGATTGACTGAGGGCCATTAAAAATACTTTCTAGTGCAATCAGTGCTAGTTGAACAAAAATGGCACTTTAAAAAGGAGGGGCTACTGCTAAAATTAATTTTAATCAACTGATTATGAGTTCTAAAACCAGAATGCTGTATATGAATATTAAAACAAGATTTTAAAGTATATTTCAGTGTTCCTAAAGAAGCACCAATTTTCATTCTCTGTAACTATAAATGTACTGATTTACAAACATCGCTCTTACATAGAATTCAGTAACTTCATAAACCAGGAATCCACCCTATGCATATATATTTAAAAGAATCCTATAACTTTGCCTATACTACAGGTTTGAAATACTTACCAACTTCTAAACAATGTAAAAATAAAAGTTCTTCCACTTGCATGGCACTGCATTTCAAGGGCCAAAAACTTTTCTGTGAGAACAGATTTACAATTTTAAATAAAAATACCAAAAACTAGATGAGCGGACATACCTCTGTCAACTACAGAATGTGGTTATGAGATGTAACAAGTATTATTATTATTACTTGGCAAGTCAAATGAAGTAATTTTATCATTTTGCTTAAAATTTTGAAGATGTCAATAACAAAGACCAGGTGGAGAACATCCTGAAGGAGGACATTCTTAATTGAACTCTTGATCAGTCTCAGGTTTACCTGAAATGCTCTCTGAATTCAAGATAAAATCTCTCCATTAATTATTACACTAATTTAATATGTTCAATTATTATTTCCCTGCATATCTATAATCCACTAATAGGTATGCACATATCCAAGACATCCAGTCCTCCATAAGCAGTTATTAAGATTTAATGTTGTGTCTGGCCAAGAAGGAAGCCAAAGGAGTTTTCCTTTCATTTACACACTATTTACAGCCCTTGCAAGCCACAATGAAAGCATTTTTAGCAGCCACAGTTAGACACAGAATCATTTAGGATGGAAAGGACCTTTAAAATCATCAAGTCTAACCATTAATCCAGTACTGCCAAGTCCACCACCAAACCATGTTTTCAAGTGCCACATCTACACAGCTTTCAAATCCCTCCAAGGATGGTGACTCCATCACTGTCTTGGGAAGCCTATGCCAGGGCTTGATAACCCTTTCATTGCAGAAATTTTCCCTAATACCCAACCTAAACCTCCCCTGGTGCAACTCGAGGCCATTTCCCCTCGTCCAGCCACTTGTTAACTGGGAGAAGAGGCCAACCCCCACCTGGCTACAACCTCCTTTCAGGTAGTTGTAGATGGTGATAAGGTCTCTCCTGACCCTCATTTTCCTCAGGCTGAGCCCCCTGAGCTCCCTCAGCTGCTCCTCATCAGACATGTGCTCCAGACTCTTCCCCAGCTCCGTTGCCCTTCTCTGGACATGCTCCAGCATGTCAATGTCTTTCTTGTAGTGAGGGGCCCAAAACTGAACACAGTACTTGAGGTGCAGCCTCACCAGTGCCGAGTACAAGGGAACAATCACTGCCCTGGGTCCTGCTGGCCACACTATTTCTGATATGAGCCAGNTCTGAGAGGCAGCGAACTCGTAAGTTTGCTATACTCAGAGGATCACCAAACAACGATGAATCCTGGGCTGATACCCCCACTCCTCAAGGCTCGACCCTTCACCCATTGAGAAGATGCAAAGGCATCTGAAGTGAGTGTTTCACTACCTTTGAGAGGAATTTATCACAGATACCTTGTACAGACTATATCTGTGTGCATGCAAGTGTGCATATGCTATAGCAAATGTGGGAGAAATGCTGCTCTCCTAGATTCTTAAGTACTTTCGATTTGTGAGTTAGGCCTGTAAGCAAGTTACTGTTGTGCTCCAGTAAATCCTATATGAATCCTTTGCTAAATTGTTTAATTTAAGTTATAAATTAGGTTAAATGCTGTTAGGGTGCTGTCAAGTTTAAGTTAGGATAAGTATTGATAAGTTTAAGAACTGTTAAGTTTAAGTGCTGTTGGGCCTTTAGACCATATTAGTCTTTATCCTTAGCCTTTCTATCCTTTTCTCTCCCCCGCCCCTCCCTGATAATTTTGGGTTTATTTCAGTTTGGATTGATTGACTCTGGATTTTTTTTTGTTTGCTTTTCCTCCGTGTGCCTTAACCATCTAGTTAGTAGAGTGAACCTTGCCAACGAAGGTTGTTGTGCTTTCACTTTTATTTTAAACCTGTTTTTACTGATACCTTTGCCAGTGATTCTTTAAGCGATCTTAAAACATTCATTCATGACACAGTGGGAGAACTAAATTGGGGAGTACCATTCCTAAACCATGACAGCCTTATTTGGCGCCCAATGTGCAGCACAAAGGGTTGAGATAACAACAGATCTGACCAGAGAAGGTTGGAAACAAATTTGATCTAACCATTTGTTGTATTAGGTGCAGAGCCACTGGTCACAATGTTGCTTGGTCTGTTCATGTGGGTGTGGTGCCTAACCCTGTATATGTTCCCGTATATGCTCCTTGTGGTGCTCTTTTTCAGAGCAGGGAGAGGGATCAGGATTGCTTTGTTACTGTACTGTGTGATATCAGTTCATGACATGATAACATCAAGGGCAATGAGGGTCATTTGGGATGTGTACTCAGTGTTGCTCTCCTGCCCTGGCCTTGGGTGCTACCTTTGGGAGTCCATTAATAATCGTACCCAGTCTCTGGGAGGAACAGGGGAGGATGATTTTCCCCAGCCTTTAACCCCCTTTTCCTCCTTCAGGCCTGTTACAACAGCTTTTGGGAATTTTGAATTCCCTTTGGATGTTAAGGAAAGCATGTTCTTGTTGCAAAATCTGCCAGGTCTCCTAAGTGCGGTCCACACCATGTTTAGAGTTAAGAAAGAGATTTCTAGGGAGGTTATTAAGAGATCTGCCCCGAGGGTGGATACTCATTACTGATCATTACCAAGGAATTGCCTGAATTCTCCAACTGGAAGAGGCTACACTATGCCATAAACAGTTTGTACAAACATCCATAAAAATAAGCCAACAGTAAGTAACTACATTATATTAGAATTAAGGCTTCAGAATGAAGATTCTACAGACATAATATTTGGACAACTCTAGGATGTGATTGTGTGGTTTCAGGTAGGGTAGAGTTAATTTCTTCTCAGTAGCTGTTACAGTGCTGTGTTTTGGATTTAGAATGAGAATGGTGTTGATAACACGCTGATGTTTTCATTTTTTGCTAAGTCATGTTTATCCTAAGTCAAGGAATTTTTTTCTTGTCTCATGTTCTGCAAGTGAGTAGATTCACAAAAGAAACTGGGAGGGAGCACAGCTGGGACAGCTGACCCAAACTGACCAAAGGGATATTCCACACCATAGAATGTCATGCCCAGTATATAAACTGGTGGTAGTTAGCCAGAAGGGTGGCCAATCTGAGTTTGGGAAGGGGCGGTCTGGCATCAGTCAGCAAATGGTGAGCAATTGCATTGTGCATCACTTTTTTTTCCCTTTTTATTATCATTATTATTATAATTTACCATTATTACAGTATTTTACTTTATTTTCAATTATTAAACTGTTCTTATCTCAACATACAAGTTTTACTTTTGATTCTCCTCCCCATTCCACCAGGGTGGGGGGAGAGATGGGGGTTGAGCAAGCAGCTGCAACAGTGATCTTCTAAATATTTAATAGATTGATTACTAGGGAGATCACAATCACAACTGGATTTAGCAGCATGTTTTATAATGTGTATAGTCATGATTCATCACCATGACGTGCAAAGTTATTCCATAATTTCACTGTAGTCTGATAGAAGTATGATGCTCCCACATTTTTTTAAGATTTCATTGGACATTTAGAATGGAATCTCTTTCAAGACTGAAACTACAAGCACCATGTTATCAGATCTTTTTCCACAAAGATTCCCAAGAGGATAAAAAGAGTTCTTCTATCTATGGAGATCAACCCACCAGCACATTGAGTATAGAAATCAGTTTCCATTTTCTTTTAAGCTAAATAAAATAAATTTTTTAAAAAGAAAAAAAAATAGAATAAACCAGTCAATATCCCAAGAACTTACCTTCAGACTTCAACTTTGTAAGAACAAAAATCAGGTAGTTGTTGAAATCTGGATACTGATTGAGTTGTTCTAGTTTCTGAGGAGAAAAACTGTTAAGGAAATTTAAATCTTCACACACAGCATTTATAGCTTTCTGAACACTATGATTAAGCGAGCTATGTACTACTGCATCATTTCAAAATGCTATGACTATAAGCTCACAACATACTGGCTATGAACAATCTGAAAACAATTTCTGTAATTGTCATACTGAAGCAGTAGCTTTTTAGTTATGTTGAAATCTGAGAAAAGAATCCAGGAACAAACACAGAAATTCCCACCCTCCTCAAACCCCCTACATTCCTCTGTACAGTTTTAGATTTCAAAATTTACACTTAAAAGCCAACAAAACCTAAGGAATCCACTGAGGCACAATCACATAATACATCATTTTTTTACTCCACAATAAATAAAAGCATTTCAGCATTAAAATAAAACTATGATGATTTTTATAAGCTAGTCACTTTAATATTAGTCATACACATTTTTATGATGCTAACTAGCCAGTCTGAGCTTTCAACTGTGAGAAGCTATTTCATCGTAAATGCCCAGATATTTGTACAAAGAAGTTCATGTTTATCCATGGCCTCTTAAAAAAAAAAAAATCCTGTACACAAAACAATTTTCTAGAGTGACACCTCTGAATAAGCATCTTACTAGCAATACCAACCTCTTTACTATGTTCTCTGGGGCAACTGCAAGAATTATTATGTTTCTAAACAGTCAGAAGGTACATAGCTATTTTTCTAAAAATTTGTCATTACTTTTGCCTCAAATTTCTAAGTATTCTGCCACTGCTTGGCTAGAACAGCATTCTGGCATTCTCCTTCTATCTTGTTCTCACACCCTGGTATTAATTACTATTATGCTCAACAATATTTTAAGTCATAAGCATGCAGTGCCATCTTTAAGTTACCAAATCTACTAGATATCATCAGTATGGCAAACAATGAAGACATTTAACAAAAAAAATTTTTTAGAACTAGTAGGATTATTTGCTTCATAGGCATTTATTTTACTTGCTGTACAGCTAAAGCTCTAAATATTCAAAGTTGCTAAACCCTAGCCATATATATTTATGTTGACATTGATGGCCCTTCCACTGATCAATAGCCAGTGTCTCAATCACAAACTTCAAAAATTTCATTTTTAGACATTTAGGCTTCTTTTATCAAGCAGTAACTTTTCTAAAGAAACCTGCCCTCTTTCCCCTCAATAAAACAGTAAGGTGTACTTATCACAGCCACAAGCTCCTTTGCTGCAAAACACACAAGAGATGAAAGTTAAACAGGATGGTCACAGCAAGTGAAAAATAATACAGAACATTCTACATGGCCCCAAGAAATAAAGAAACACACATCCAAACAGTTATCAAAGATACCATGCCAAAGAGTTCTTTCAGGAACAGACAAGGTGTAGGGTAGCACATTTCAAATTTTTTTTCTTTTTCTCCCTCTAATTGGTCTAGGAATCAAAGAATAGCTTATAGGCCATATTTTCTCATCAATTTCTTCACCCACTTAAACTTTTTTATTCCAAGAAACATTATATCTTCATTTGAAAAATGTTTGAAACCCTTACCAATTCATAACTTTGTTAACAAAGGGTTTTGGCTAACTTATGCTCCTCACTTTATTACATTTCAGTTCTAAACATCTAAATATGCCAAAACTGTGTCAGAAAGAGCATGCGAGTCAACACATTGATAACCTTATTTTAAAAATTATGAACTGGAAGCACTTTAAATTTGAAACCATTAATCATCATCCTACTTATACTACTAAAGTAGCATTCTACAATACAACAGTCATCACAAATTTTTGTGGAAACAATCTCAAAGGAAACTTTTTTCTAAATTATAGGACATGGCCTATCCAGTTGTAGTAGAACATTTTCCCAAACTGATAATACAGTGGTAAAAACGTGCCACTTATCTAACCTTTACAGGCCAACATATGAGGATCTCCTTGAAAGCACAGGTATTTTAGCACAGCAATGAGTTAAACTGCCATTTAAGAATTTCAAACATCAGTTTAACAGCATTTTTGTTCAGGAAATTTCTACTCATCTTCAAGACAGACAGCAACACCTATATTGTCCATCCTACACATACACTGCTATTTTTCAAAAACAAACCAGATGCCATTATTTGAAGCAGACCTTTAAAATGTAATTTTACATGAAAGCTACACTATAATCACTGTTGCTATAATCACTTTTGTATTTGAAATACTAAAGAAGAGCACCTGTTTAAGTTTGGGGCATTATCAGAACACTTAGCAATTTCTGTATAGTATTTTTCATAGGAAGCAATACCATCTTAAGAATCTGAAACACAGCTGCAAAAACAAGGTGAAATCTACCTTCACCTTTCAGGTAAGGACAGAAGTCTTCCAAGGTTTGATCACATCTACTAGGAAAGCCTAGAAGTTGAGCAAATTTGGCTTCAAGCTAAACTCCTAACACAACATTCATACGTATTCTTACCTACATAAATAAGTTTTGTTGCCTTCTGTGAAGACCTTCAAGCAAATGCCTTAAATAAAAAGGGATCAAGATGCTAAACTCATATTCTTCATAGGAGGATATCCTTTCAGGACTTCTAGATATTTTAAAGCACCTCTATAGTTAGCTCAAGGAACAGGAGACAGTAGACGAGAGCTTTATTTTTCAAGACTTATGCTTCTACTGGACTTAATGTAAAATTTTCCTCTCTCAGTCTTTGTTCCTTAAAACCTTGCTATTTCATCACTTCTACAATCAAGAGACCTGAGGGGGGAACAAACAACTCTACACCCAAACAACAAACCAAGAATCCACAACACTAATGCAAAATGCACTGCAAGGCTGCACAAGCCACAGAGGGTAGATTTCACTCTTCTCGTGAGATGTAAAAAGTGTAACGAACAGTATTTCAGGCTCAGGATTCTAGGCAAGCAGAAACATCCTCACAACATAGCAAAACACGGTCAGAGCCAGCATGTCAACGAGAGCGTGCAGTCAGCGGCTCCACCAGGAACACTCCTCCCACCAGCTACGGCTTTTGGCGTGAATCCTAGCGCCGGATTAGTTTAGGAAGCCCCTGCTCGCCCCTGCGGCAAAGCAGGGGCGACAGGTATCCCGCGCCGCATCATCAACTCAGCCTGGCAAGCAAAGGCCCCCCCTGCTCCCCCGCCCCAGCCTTCTCGGTGGGATCTGCTGAGGATGAGGGCTAGGTGCTGGCAGCGGCCCAGCATGGGGTAATCTGGAAAAGCAGCAGATACCAAAGCAGCCACAAAGGACCCAGGGCTTTAAAAATAAAAAGAAAAAGAAAACCA
>VWZW01007474.1:0-19085 GCA_013397115.1 Edolisoma coerulescens
CCTTCCAACCCACACCATTCTATAATATATTACAAAAACTTTGTTACTGAGTGTGCAGGCAGTGTTATGAGAGGCACGTGTTGGAGACAGAAATGTTATGGTTTATGGCTTAAACATCTTTACGAAGGACTTTTGCCTGTTATAGGAAAATTGTATAACAAACACTGCATGGAATACCACTGCATCCTGACTGAGGCCCCTGACTGATGGCCTGAACTGTAGGTTAAACCACCAAAGGCAACTTGAGATAAGGAAAGTGACGCTGTTGTTCAAAGCATTGTTCAAAGCATCGGGAAGAACATCCACAGCAGGGCCCGGCCCAGCACCTTCGGGCTGCAGGGCACAGCCCCAGGTTTGTCTGCTGCCAGGCTCGCACAGAACCCCACACCACAGGGGGGAGGAGGAGACATTTTGGGGGTGCGGCACAGCCTCTGGCCAGAGGCAGTGAACGCCCATCCTCTGCTGTGCAGACCGGCCCAGCTGCGGGGCCCCCATCCCGGGAAAGCCACACCTACGGGACAGCCCCGTGAGGGACAGCAGAGGGGGTGTCATGGCCCCTCAGAGGCCCCCACAGAGGGGTCCCCAGACCCTGCACCAGAGCGCTGCACGTGCTGTAGTAACACGATGCAACACATCTGCAGTGAAGCAGGGCCCAGCGTCAAACCCGTCCTCCTCAGGGGAGCCTCCTGGGCATCCCCACCTGCCCAAACGTATATTAATCCATTGGATTCTATACTTTTTGGTGGGGGATCCTCTCCACCAAGAAGACCAGATGGAAGGAAGCAACGAGACGTCATTGGAACCCATGGAAGTGTGATATGTTTCTACTTAATCTCTGTCACTCTCCCTGTCCCCCCCAACCACACCTCTTTTTCTATTTCTTTCTTTCTTTCTTGTATCTCTCTTTGCCTCTCTTACTATTAAATAAAATGCATCAATTTTCTGGTATCAACATCTAACCTTGTTTGGTTTTAATCACGTGTTTTTTAGTATATTCAAACCTTTCGGGGTTTGATCCATTTTAATCACAGAGAGTTAGTTCCCTTTGCTCTTCTGTGCTTAGAGCAGATCACAACAGCATGGTCTTACAGGAGACACAGCAGGTGTTTGTTGCTGTCTACTCTTCCAGTCTTTAAGTGTAATTTAGATGTATAGTCCACTTAAACATGCATATATATATATGTATATACACATATATATATATATACAGTAGTCACATAATATACAACATGCATACATTACCAGATACCAAATGACTTGCAAAATGAGACAGGAGAACCTCTGCTAGACAAATGAATGAATTTTAAATAAAATCTAAACAATTAAATGAAGATTTAGGAATGCCTAAGACCACTGACATTTACTTAGCATGACAACTATATCTTGCTTCAGTTTCTTTGGTTTGCTAAGCTTCCCTTAGTCTCTATTTACCCCTTAACCATCATAAAAATGGTATTAATGAGGTAGAATAGAACAGATAAAATATACTTGCAAAAAGCTATTAGAAACAGCTGGGAGAAAACTAAAAGTCTGTTTCTGAAAAGGGGGGATATATTTTATTTTCCTATTACCCTGTAATTTGAACTTTTCTTTCCTACTAATGTACTTCCTCTGACTATGCTTTTTATTCTATTATTTATCTTAATGGCCAGATGTTGAAAAGCTGACATACAATTTTGATTGCAAAGGACTTCACGACTTCAAAGGGCTACTTGGGAATGCATCCAGACTCAATATTTCTACTCCCATTGAAAAAACCCCTAGACCACTATTTTCCATAAATACATTCTCATTGTATTTTCTCATTGTACATTTCTCATTGTATATTTGGTGATGAAAACCCACTTTTACACACAGTATAAAATTTTACACTTTGAATGACTATTTTTTTGAGAGATTAAATAAATGTATATTAATTTAGTGTTGAGTGTGCATTTCAGTGAAAAAGAAACCCACTCCTAAACTTTTAAAACCTTGAAACTTAAGGCTTTAAAACTTAAGAGGTTTCCATCAAGTCAACAACCAAACTAGAAATGTATCACAGACCATCATGAAAATAAAACTACTACCACAAAATATAGCACTTCCTTAAATATTTGTACTTGCAAGTGTCTATTTGTTAAATAAAATTCACAGTTACTGCAAATCTAAATTAGAGAAAATAAAGAGTTTTGCATAGTCCTAGACTGCTAAATTAATGCATTACATGCAAGTGTCATCTTTAAATAATAAAAACCCTCCCGTATAAAAAAGTACATTTTAAATGTATTGTATTAGAAGAATATTAGAAAAATTCTAATTAAAAAATTACATTTCTAAATTTAATTAGAAAAATTAGAAGTAAGAGAAGAATAATTTTGACAATTGATTGCAATAAATACAGTTTCAGGAAAACTGAAAATTTTCCATTTTCCCACAAATTGCTATCCTGTAGACATAAAAATGTATTGTCCACAGAATAGAGCTATACTTTGTGGATATGTAAAAAAAAGTTATCTGCATATATTTCACCAACATACAGCAGAAATTTTCGGTGTGATTGAAGTGTGACCAGGCGTCAATGTCTTGAGTCACTTGATCCTTTAAAGGCATTATGACATGAAAATCGGGCAAGTAATGAGAGCAGGGAACATAGAGTAAATAAAAAGGTAACAAGACTTAGGCTGATACTTTTTATTCTTATGTGGAAAGAGCTCCATTTTCTTTCCAGGGCAAAATAGTCCATGTTTTTCCTTATTGGTTGCAGGCATTCAATGTCAAAGTCATCCTAGACAACTTTTTCATCAGGAGGGGGAAAGAACAAACACCTTCAGAACACGATTAGGGTGTTAGTATAGAGTGATTCGCGGTATTTTTCCATCAACTACAGAAGCAATCTACACTCTGTTCCTGGCTTAGCCATTAGGTTTTGTGCCTCTGGGGTGAATGCAGTCATTTCTATGCTGAACACATAAACTAATATTAATGTTTTTAGCTTTTGCAGGCCTGCCATAGCACATGCATCTTCCGGATCTTCAAAAAAATAGTATCAAATAAAGGACTGTCAATAAAAAAATAATTTGGTCTACAGAATTTTTATTATAAGTCACCTATCACAAAATGTCCTGAAACAAAGAAAAATCTAGTTTCTCTACATATGCATGGCAAAGTATGAAACTCCATTTATACTCTCAGATGCATCCAGATTACCCAAAGTGACGATGCACAGGTCTCTATTAACCTGTATCAGCACGTTGTGCTCCCAATTCAACAGGTGTCTTCCATGAGAGCAGCATCACTGAATGCATCTCAAAGGCACAACAGGATCTGTGTGCAGGCAACTGACCAATTTGTTTTCAAAATAGCCTAGCAAACAGCAGCAGGATTTTGACAGTAGCATCACTGGCATCTCAGCTATCTCTGCTAACTTAATGACTATTTCCAAAATAAGGGTTACCTCACTCATTCTTCTTTGCTGTTCACCGTCTGGAGGGTCTGTATCAACAACAACCAACTTCTTTTTTTTTTCCTCCTTTTTTTTCAGATAAAATGCCAGAAATTCCTTTGCTCTTTCTCCACAATACGAATCTTGTCCAATGCTTATATGCATATGCATCTTCTGCATACTGAAGTATTTTTCATGGTTCCATTACAACCTTCAGTTCACCATTAATTGTGAGAAAAATCTGAATTGTTTTGTTTATCCAGTCAAAAATTAAAAATTATCAGGTTTGATGCTTTTAATTACATTATAGCAGCCATCCTTATCTTCAGTATTGAAACAGCTACAGAGTTTCTGAACTACCTTGATTTTTTTTATGCTGTAGAATTTAATTTGTATTATTACCATTTCTATATTAAAAAAAGTCAAATGGTAAGTTTTAATCATTACTGTCCTCATCTAACCCAAAAATTCTAGTAAACCAGAATATTTTCTTAATATTAATATTATTGATAAAAATACGATATTATCTTTTATAGTCTCATAAAGCTGTTCTAGTGTCACAAAGCATAACTATACAAAGGCTGTACTTTGTAAATGATAAAAAGCATGTCACCAAATTGCAGCAACGACATCACTGCAGTCTACAGATTGAAAAAACACAGATGAATGACCAAGGCAAGAAAAAAAAAAGCATAGAAGAAAATATGAAGTACTGATTTACAACCTAATAAGAAACAATAATGAATGTTGGCACAATCCATGAACAGGACATTCTAGACTCATTGTGAAGACTTATTTCAGGGAACCCTGCCAACAAAAACAAGCAATGCAGGCCTCAGCAACCTCTAGACTTTTTCCAATAAAGAGACATAATCAATCAATGATATTATATTTGTGAGAGGTTTGTTCCTCTTTTTAAATAAAATCCATTAATAAATTAATTCTTTGGTTTTCTGTGAAATCAAGACAAGAAAAAAGATCCTCTCCATGAAAGACAGAACAAGAGAGAGAAAAGGCAATTTCTCAGGAAAGAGAAACTGCATACTGGATTACTGGATTTGGACACGAGAATTGTGTTACCAAAAGTGCTTTTGTATCTTGCAATGCATATGCTGCAGTTAACAAGCTGTAATTCAGAAAAGCAAACACATAAATTGTTGGTTGGAATAAAACAGTAGATTTTTGTGTTTCAATACAATTTGATATGAAATTGAATTCTAGACCATGGCTTGCAAAAAAAAAAACCCAACAAAACTATTTCCCACAAACTACAGTGGTTTGACTACCAGTGACTTAATGAATTCCTTATTTCTATTTTACCTGAAGTATAGTACAAAGTTTGCGTTCATGCAACAAATAATGAAATGCATTCACTTCAACTTTGAAGTTTCATTACTCTACTTTACATTGACACTAGTTAAAATAAAAAGATGAGAAAAAGAGGAATCTAAATCTTCTAATATGTATGATCTCTGTGTTTTCTTTAAAGGCTGTGGAAGACCTATTTATTATTTTATTTTTTAGTTTAATTTCCATAGGAACATAATGCGATCGATGCTGAATTAAAGAGGGAATCCCTCAGGAAGGGTTCACCTCTCTTGGGTGTCTGTTGTACTATCCTGATATATTGTAGCTTTGGCTAGACTTCACACCAACTGCTGTGTAATCATCAGATAAAAACAGACCTGAAAAATGGTGAAAAGGAAAACTGCACAGCCCTTAACTAAATCCATGCCTGTATTTGTTAAAGAGACTTCTGAAGAAAAAACTTTTCTCTGATTATATACTGTACTGTTTAGAAAGACCAGAGTTCTACATTTCTTCTGGCTGCTGAGAAATACATCACTGTTCTCCCAGCCTTAGTTAATGTTTCTGCACTGAACACACACATTACGTCGTATTGCTATAAACAGAAACCATGCTGATCAATGTCCTTACTTCAGAAGAAGTTTTAGCTACATATGAATTTGGAAATGTAGCAAATTATTTTTTTTGATAGCACTTTGCAAAGAGTTCAGTTGTATATTGTACAGCACTCCCTGATCCGCAGCTAACACAGCATGAAGTCACCAACTGTTGCTAGTCGGGCTAACAACAATAGGAAAAATGGGATCTTAGAGGTGAAAGCAGCACTGCTCAAGTGATTCAATAGCTACAGATTAAACCTTTCAACACTGATTATTGAAAATTGCAAGACTGCAAGTAGAGAACTAAAACCTCAGTAAAACTGACATAAACAGAAACAATAAAGCTACTTCTGTAAATCTAGCAGCACATTACAAGTTCTACCATGTGTCACTCAAAGGAAGCTCAACTCGAACATTGCAGCAATACTGGGCATTTTGCTAAGATGCACTGCTAAGAAACAAATAACTGACAGACAATACTTACTGTTTTAAATTGGAATAGAAATTGTGCAATGGAAGAAATGATACGTAGTGTTAGTGTTCCTAGGCTATCAGCAGAACAAGTTGATATTGTTAAGCATCATCTAAGATGTCTACTTGGACAGCATCTACTTATTTGTAGTGCTTTAGTGTAGTGATTTTCAAATTATAAGCCGTAGAGCACAGAATTCTATAACTACTGATTACATCAAAGATTCCATAAGATATCATGGGGAAAATCACACCGAGTAAATAAATTTTATACATGCTAAAAAGCATATACAATAAAAAACATTTCTAAAAGCAAACATAAGTCCAATAAATACAGTTAGGTGTGCAATACTTTCTGCAAATAAAAAGGGGAAATGGTTACATTCAGAAGTACAGCCTTTCTTGAACTTGAATTATTGGCAAAAAGACACTCAATTCTTACAGAAGTCCGACTACCAGTGGAACTTAGATTTCATGGGTAAATGTTTGACACATTTATCTTGAATAGTAAATATTTTATGCCTCATATCTAAATAGTCTTAAATTAAGCACCTACATAGTTTGATCCTTTGTTAAAATCACTATGACAGCCAGTATC
Organism: Edolisoma coerulescens; assembly: GCA_013397115.1. Lineage (NCBI taxonomy): Eukaryota > Metazoa > Chordata > Aves > Passeriformes > Campephagidae > Edolisoma > Edolisoma coerulescens. Next base: position 6,401 of record VWZW01007474.1, read on the forward strand.
TCCCAATACAGACTGAGACCAACCTCAGGAAAATGTGGTAACATTTTCTCTCAGTAACATTATGAGAACTGAAAGAACTATCTCCTTGTTCAAAAGTTCTTCCTTATGAATGAACTAAAAATAAATGGGAAGTTAAGTTCTGACAAAAAACTCTGAAAGTCACACAGTCCAACTCCCTACTAAAAGTATTTACATTAGGTTGCTAACGGCTGAATCCAGCATAGTCTCGTCTTTCAGTTGTTGACGGCTGAAGAGGCTGCGACTGAAGGAAAGTCCAGGGGGTGAGATCAAGCTCTACAGGGGGGATCCCAAATTCAGGAACCCATGAAGCAGCCCTGAGCCTCATCACAACCTGTAAGCCCTCAGCAGCCAGGTGGGGACAGGGTGGTGACAGGAGCAATGGAGGGAGATTTAATGGCTCCAGGGAGCACAGCAAACAGGGATGTGGCACACCAGTGCAGGCGTGGCACAGCAGGGAGCACAGGCAGAGCTCCTCTTGGACCATCCCAGAGCAGCCAATAGAGGCACAGAGCAAACAGACTCAGCAGTTTTCCTAGACAGTCAGGCCCCAGCCTACACTGTTGAAAAATGATTTTCCATCCCGAACACAAGACTTTGCATTTCAACTCCTCTAGCTAGTCCAGGTCACTGTGATGGAGGATCAACGGCTGCTATCCTGGCACCATCAATCAGGTAACGTCCACAAACTTGCCAAATGGGCACTCCATTCTTTCCTCCAGTTCATTAAAATAAACAATTAACTGTGTTGGTTTCAGTACTGGTTGCTGAGTGATACTACTGGTTACTGGACACCAGATGAATTCTGCATTACTGATTACACCTCTTTCACTCCAGCAGGCCAGCCATATGCACACCCTCCTTACTTTTCACCTACTTAGCCGATATTTTGCCAATTCAGTAAAAATGAGACTATGTGAGACTGTATCAAAGGCCTTGCTAGTGTCAAGATATGTAAAATCCATTGCTTTTCCCTTGTCCACAGTGTCAGTCACCCCACAAATTGCAATGATTTTAGTCAGGAATGATTCAGTCTCATTAAATCTGCGCTGGCTGCTCTCAATCACCTTCTTCTTAATCATACATAGGAAAACTTATTGTACAGCTTTCCCAGGGACTGAAGTGAGGCTGACAGTTTGATTGATTCTTGTAAGTGCCGCTATTGAGGATAGAAGTGTCTTTTGCCTTGTTTCAGTTATCAGGAACCTTCCCCAGTTGCCACGAGTTTTTGAAGATGGTAGAATGCAGTCTCACAATGAGATCGATCAGCTTTTTCAGTACCCTCTTTTAATACCCTTTTTTAGATGCACCTCATCTCGTACCATGGATTTAGGTGGTCCATTTGACTTAAATGATCTCTGTTACTTTTCTCTACTATAGGTACCTCCTCATTCCCACAGTCTCTGTTAGTAAAGAGTTCTCAGGGACCAGGGAAGCACAAGGGCAAACCTTAACAGTGAAAAGTGAACCAAAAATGGCACTGAGAAACAATGCAATCTTCAGGGATTATAACTGAATTAACTAATTTAAAAAGTTTATTTGCACAGTGGATGAAGAAGGGCAGTGGATGTAATTTTTCTGCATTAATAATACTGCCCTCACAGCATCCCTCAGTACAAGTTGTCCAACTGTGAGATCAGCAGATTCATGGGGCAGTGGGTGAAAAACTGGTTGAATAGAAGAGTTCAGTAGGCTCACAGAACACTGTATGAACCGGCTGAAGGGCAAAGCTCAAAGGATAATAGTGATCTGGCTACATCTGTTTGGTTACTGGTCACCAGCAGTATTCCTCAGGGTTCAATTCTAGAGTCAGTTATTGTCAATATATTTATCAATGACCTGGATGCAGGAGGTTAAAGCATCATTAACAACTCTGCTGATGATTCCAAAATGGGAGTACTGTTGACTCTCTCAAGGGACAAGATGCCTTGCTGAGAGATCTAGACAGACTGGGGCATTGGGCTATGATTAAGGATGAAATTTAACAAGTCCAAATACTGGATCCTGCACCTGGGATGTAATAAGGCAGGCACAAGTATACACTGGGAGAGGAGTGGCTGGAGAGCAGCCCTGCAGAAAGGAATCTGGGGGTGCTGGATGACACCAGGCTCAGTATGAGCCAGTGGTGTGCCCTGGCAGCCAAGAGGGCAAACTCCATCCTGAGGTGCATCAAACACACTGCGTACAACCAGCTGGTCAAAAGAGGTGACTATCCCATGGTATTCAGTGAGCATTGGTGTGGCCTCACCTTGAGAACTGTGTGCAGTTCTGGACCCCAGCATTTAAGAAGTACATGAAGGTCCTTGAATGTATCCAGAGGAAGGCATCAAATCTAGTGACAAGGCTGGAAGGCAAGTACTATGAGGAGTGGCTGACAATTTTATGTTTGTCTAGTTTGAAGAAAGGGAGTCAGAGGGTTGATTACATTTCTCTCTACAGCATGCTGAAGAAGGAAACTGGAGAGGGAGTACTGATCTCTTATTCCTGGTATGCAGTGACAGGATGTGTGGGAATGGTTCAAAGCTGTGTCAGGGGAGGGTTAGGCTGGACAGCAGGAAGCACTTCTTTACAGAGAGGGTGGTGAGACCCTGGAATAGGCTTCCCAGAGAGATGGTCAAAGTCGGTCAGTGTCTAAGAGGCATTTCGACAATGCCTGTAACAACACACTATAACTTTTGGTCAGTCCTGAACTGGTCAGGCAGTTGGTCTAGAAGACCATTGTAGGTCCTTTCCAATTGAAATATGCTATTTTAGACTAAGCTAGTCTGTTGTATTTTTCAACCTTTTCCCTGTCCTTTGTAAATAAGTCCCCAGTCCTGCTGAAAAAAGGACTCACATTTCCTCAGCCCTTTTTTGTGCTGCAGATTCATTTACAGAACTTCTTCTGGATGTCCCTCAGGCCTCTTACTAAGGCCTTAGAATTTCCAGCTTCAGCTCAGCTTTGGTGTTCTTGACTCCATTTCTAAATGCATGGGCAAAGCCTTTGCATTCTTCTCAAATGGCCTGTTCCAGCTTCCACCTACTTCATAGATCCTTTTTATGTCAAGTGTCAGCCAGGAGCTCTATGTTCATCCATGCTAGGATGAACACTTGCTCCAATTTCTGTGCACTGAAATGAATACCTTTTTTACTTTGAAAGAGGCTGTATGAAGACTATTTCTCTTTATATGTGATGCTAAGCATAGACTGAGAACTAGAAGGTGGTAGGTGACTGTTAGTCTTTTCTACACCTACACCTACCTTTACCAAATTAAGCACAAACAATAATATCAATGGAAGTCCCATATGCTACTGGTATCACTATTGTAATTACAGCAGATTAATTTACAGTTTGATGCTGGTGCTATGCAACTATGTTGAAATAGTTTTACAATACCAGTGTCTTGGATTCCCAACATACAACATGTTACAAAAACAACTTTCTATTTGTGATTCAAACCACTTGATAAATGCTTCATTTAGGAGACATCTGGAAAATCTCAGGAGAAAATTATATGCTTTACTAAAAATATGTACCTCTGGAATCCATACTGGTAGCCAGGACTGAATGTTCAGGTTGGAGAAACTCTTAAGCTTTGTGTTACTCACACTAACACATTGACAACTTGGGTACTACTATTCCACATTTTCTGTTTACATGATTCAGCACAGGCAAGAAAGTGATTAGCATTTATAAGTTAACTTGATCAAAAAATACATGACAGTCACTGTGCAATTATTAGGATAGATTACTTCATTAAATGACCCAGTTTAGGATTTACATCACAAGGCACATCTCCTGATGTATTCTTCTTCTCTACTCTTTTGTCAGAAACACAAAAGCATAAAAATTTAGTATCCACTCACAGATCACAATTTACTTTCTTTGAATTTGAAATTTTTCTGAGATAAAAGAATCTGTTACAAGAGATCAGAGTAATAATCTAAAGTCAATAAAGAAACTAATTGCTTCAATTGGATAATTCACTTTGAAAGACAATTCACACCTGGCTAGTTTGGAGGGAAAAAATTAGATAAACTCACTGAGAACTGTTTAAAAATTTACAATGCTAATAAGTTGTACAATACAGAGCATTTCCATAAACAACTTGCTCATAATTCTTCATTCTTCTTTAGTTCAAAGCTAATAACAAAAGAAAGGTTTATCTGTGTTCTGCCAAATTCAGACGATCCCTATTTCGTGTAAAACATTGCCATGTACTTACAGAATTAAGTTTTAACATGAAAAGTTCACAGTGGGGAGTGATCTTTTCTCCCAAGTGCTGACTTCTCAATATTGATGCAAGACAGAAGAGTGCATGGCTTATAGTAAATGATCTCTGCATTAGGCTTCATTTTTCTTGTCTTGTGAAAACATAGGAATTCTTTGTCTCTAGCTTCCTTACACACATGGAAAGTACTTAGATCACCATTCAGATCTTTCTGCCTATCAACCCTCTACAATTTACAGGACCTGAAAAGGACAAGAGGAAAGAAGATAGGTATAACTGCTAACATGAAAACTTTTAGAGGAATTAGAAACCTTCTGACAACGCATCAGTGGTTCTTAAAAGAAAAAAAATCAGGGTACAATCTAATATCTCACACAGTATTAGTCCTGTCTATTTTCCAGCAATCTAGCCAATCCTTTTAGACAGAATTATCTGAATTAATTTTCAGTGTAACAAAGATCAATGGCAGCTTTAATTTCTGTTCAAAGCGAGCTTCAAAAATCCAATGACACAACCCATGCTTTTCTGTCAAAGCTTTAGAAAGACATAAGACCTAATGGCTTTTTCAGATCTTTTAAAGAGTAAATACAATAATTCGGAGTTTTGTCTGAGGTCAAGTGTTGATCATGGAAAGCACAAACGCAAGATCAAAAAACATAGTTATGTACTCTCTGAAAGATAAGCAAGAAACTACTCATGAAATAATGGTGACTTTTTTACTCAGGAATGTCACCAGCAGGTGTATTAATGACAACACTGACAAGAAAAAAAACCTTGTCATTCACATTTGAATTACATTTGAGCAAAAAATAATCTTCAAAATTGCACAACTATAATTTTTATACACAGGATTCCATAAGAGTGGGAGATATATGACTTCAGTTGAAAAATAATCATGTCATCTTCTTTTCAGCTTCACAGAGCTTCTCATATTTCTTATAAGAGAAATATGACACATATTTTTAGATGAGCATCATCCAAGAATGATGTGGCTGAATTGCATGCAATGCTTTAGGAACTGTAGCCGCAGTGTATAGTTAATTCACTTTTAGCAGGCAGACTGTTCCACGAAGTGAGGTAAGTAGTAAGTGCGAGGCTAGGAAGACTTGCACTCAGTACTGATTCAGCTATTTTCGTAGCTATATTTCGTAACATTATGATGTTGTTGAAGCACTGGGAGTTAAATTAAAAACATGATAAATAAATTTTGGGATAAAGAAAAATATCAGTGGTAGAGATTTTGGAAGAATCTCTTACAAGAACAGTATTTGCACTAAGGCAGTGATAGTACATTTTAGGTATGGCATGACAAGACTGTGGTAACATGACTTGTGTTCCTCCATGCTTCAAACTCACTATTTAAGCATACAGGAAAGACAGTTTCATTTTTAATCAAATATTTTAGTTGCCTTACTAGTATTACAGAAAATATGAATCACATCCTTTTCTATGACTATTATAGCTGGAAGGTTTGCCTGGTAGGTATAACCTAGTAAAAAACTTTCATGAGGAAACAAGTAATCAAAAAATTTCCAGTATCCAAATAACAACCACAAACAACCAAGAGAAAATACGACATAGGCACTTAAAAAAAAAAAAAAANGCAGTTGTAAATTTCTACTAAAATCACCTGAAGAAAAACTGAGTGGGCTGAAGTACGTAACCAATATGGCCTAATCCATTAAATGAAAAAACTGCTAAACTGTGAAACTGTGACCAGGACCTTAATACATAATGCATTAGTGATTTGTTGTTTATTATGTTGTTGTCAGAATCTCCTCAGTGTACAAAATGAGCACTTTGCTAATCCACATATTTATAACGCAGAACATTCCGCATTTGTCAACAGATTTAAGAGCAATGTTGTAGCGAGGTCTCAGGCTGACTTCATTACATTTGCAAAGCATACCACACTACAATATTGCATAATGTCCTAGTAGATGTAACTTATTAAAAGCCAGCAATGATTAGGATCTGCTTAGGAGCCAATTCAAACATCAGGATTTAAAATTCAGTTTTAATTAGGCCAACAAATAAGTAGCTTTTCAGCATCTTTTTATTTGGAAGCTGAACTCTGAAATCCAGACTTAACATATGCATTACTGCTCTTCAACAAGAACTGGATCCAGCTCATTTTACAGCCATCTTCCAAAATGGTTTGGTTTTATTACTTCAAGGCCACTGGTATCCTGTGGCAGCTGTAATCTTTAACCATTTTTAAGGCACTTAAATATCTTATACAGCTCATGAGAAAGATTAGTATGCTAAGTATGGCAAGAGCCTAGCAATACTGAGCAGGAAGATACCAAAGCTTGGTGGACAGAAATCTTGAGAATAATTTCTGTAAAAAAGAAGACTGAAATGAACCCTCTCCCTCCCCTATGCCCTCACAGCCATGAATCAGATCTAGGTTTAAGTGGCTACACCAACTGGTACTTTCTCAGAGAACTGCTTCAAAAAGTGAAAATAGAGCCCATATTCAAGCCCGGTAACTTAATGGCTAAGCCATTTAGCTATATAATGGGAGGGAAAAAACCCAAAATCAAACTAAACACACCCAAGGTGCCTCTTTTGCATTATTACATGAAACAGTTGAACTTCCAAGGGAGTACCCCAAATACTTGTCTTTAAAAGTAATTTATAAGTCTGTCTGTTCTGTATTTAATGAGCATCTACACAGTTTTTCACATACTAAACATCTGTATGCTTGCATTTCATTTCTCACATTCAGGTTCAGTAAATTAACTCTTAATTCCTTGAAAAGGAAAACAAGTAATTTGTAACTTATGATAGGTTCATTCTTAAAGATATTCAGTGTACTGTCATTAAAATCTTGTAAATTCTTATTTTTATTCAATTTTCATGTTATGGTTTAAAGGACTGCGTCCAAATCAGTTTTAAGTGAATTTTACTGGGTATCTCACAGGTAAAGTAGAAACAATTGGTAAGATTAGCTTTTACCCCAAACTATATTATAGTGGATGCAGACCCTTCCTCAAAGGCACATTTATCACTTCACTTCTAAGACTACTTCTTTGAAAATGACAAAGAATAGCACTCCTATATTCAGTATGAAAGATGATAGATAACAGTCCACCTGCTAAACTGTGTTTTCTGCAAGAGACATACTGTTAAAAGGTTCATAGAGTTTATTGGCACAAACCCAGTATTAGCTTTTTATGTTTAAATTAATTTTACATACAGAAAACAATAATCAATACATGTACCAAATGGAATTGGCTGTTAGAAAGTTAAACCCTGTTTAAATATCCATTGCCAAAGAGAAAGATAAAAGTGGCAGCTTCTAAACTGGCAAATAACTAGAAATAGTATCATTTATGAATTCAAAGAAAACAAACCGAACCAAAACAAACCCACACCAACAACTTGACACAATTACCAGGACAACCACTGAAAAGGATTGGCTAGTTTCTCATGTTCGACAGAGACTTCTTCTTACAAGCAACTTCTGCTAGACTAGAGGTAACAGATCACTCTAAGTATAAATAAACATCAAAAGGAAGTATCCTATATAAATAAAATTATGCACTAGAACCCTTAAATGATGTGACAATTGGTTTTCCAGTTTTAAATTTGCTGACAACTTTTGACATCAGCAGGTTCTAAACTATTTCTATAAGCAATACAGTTTCTTTTCCTTTTTTCCCCTAATCCTCTAATTCCAAAACTTTGAAGTGAAATATTTATTTGGATCAGAGTACACACAGAAAAAAAGGCTATAACACAAGTACCTTGTAAGAAGTGTAGTGCTGTACCTTGTAAGAGGAATACAAGGAAATAATTACTTTCTTTGGTCAGCAAGTGAAAGCACATATACTATATGATTGTCCTACAGGTCACAAAAGCCTTCCAACACCCCCTCATCATATACCTCTGCCTAAACAGTAAATGGTCAGTGGAACACATGCTATTTATGCCTTTTCTTCCAACAGTTATGCCAGACCAGATTGCCTTTCATCCTACAGTTTCATCTGTCCAAGAATAAGGCACAACTATGCTAAACTGCATGTGCAGGCATGTCCATGTTATGCAGGTCTGGACACCTCATTTTCCAATCGCAAAGGTAAGTGTGGTGTATTCTGCAAGCTTTCATGCCTAGGTAGCTCTCCAGTGTGCTGGAGGGAGATGACACATTCCCACATCTCCCTCAACACTCAGAGCAAGGACTGCATTGTGACCTGTTCAATGCACACATTCCAAACACAGACACATGACTCTGAAATACAAATGAGATCCAGACTTGCTGGAAGAACAAGGGATTGAAAGTGATCACCGGGTGATCTTCCATCAGCTACAACTGGTCAAAGCAAACTGCGCAGAGTGATGCTACCACAATAGCAAAGTTCACAGTACTGACTGACAAGATAGAGCAATGTATTAATGTCATGATTAGCACCAAGAATCTCTGAGTGAAAGCAGCTGCTAGTAATAAAGAGAATACTGTATCTGAGACCTGTCCTCTAGGTACCTGTCTGTTCTCAAGCATTATGTAGAAAATGCTGATTCAAAGCCAAGAGGCATTGACCTATTTGCCCAACTGCCAAAATGAGTAGGTTTTGGGTTTGTTTTTCCTACAAATATAACCAACACATTAACTCTGGAGAGTTTTATTCAAGAGAATTGAAAGTGTTGATTAAACAGGAACCTAATATCAGGTGGATCACATCTGCTTAGACACGTCTTGAACATCTGGTTTATCAATCTCTATTTTCAAGAAGGCTCTGAGCACCTGAAGGTTTTTCACAGTTCCTGTGTCTAAATACACATCCTTAAGACCTGAATGTGTGCTTGCATCACTGGTTTCCATTAATAAGCCTTCTAAAGGTCAGTCAATTTGGAAGATTAGTGACCAAGACTCTGAGGAACACTGTGCAGTACTCCACAGTCTGAAAGACTCTGTTAGTAAACTAAGGTTACTGCATTTTGTCCTGTAGGTAATCTAAACTGAAAGAACTTCGTGCTGCCAGCAGAAAAAAAGCAAAGATGGTGGTGAGATGCATGTGTGACTTACCAGAACAAAGATGCCGGTAGTGGCCAACTTCTGTTTTTTCGTATTACTTTCAACAAGTTGGCTTCATATATTCTGTAGTTTGGATCTGACTGTTGGTAACAATAATGTTAGTAATAAAATGCCAATAAAGTACTGAAAAATGAGATTTTTTTTTCCCTCTAAGGTCAATGCTATGGCAGTAAAGATATACAGAAGTAGTTACTAGGTTTTTTTGTTTGCCTTCAGCAGAGCACTTAATTGATTATATGTCAGTAGTTCACAAAAAAACAATTAAAGGGAAATGTTTATCAGATTTAAGCTGCACTGAAAAGGTTTTACTTTTGCCATTCACGCAACAGCATTTGATTTACTAATTTGTGCAAATATAAATGGCATAATGATTAAAACAAGTGTTTCTCTCCTTTGTGACCCAGCTTTAATTATGGCTCATCTGGTTTTTCAGTAACACTGCCAGGAAAAAGGACATGTTCAGCAAACTCTTTCTAGGCAATGCTCATGTGTGACACACTAAGGAGCTTCATCAGTTTGATACAATGGTCTATTGCTTTCTTTTTCTCTCACTAGTACCTTGGTTACTGCTCATTATATTCATTAGTAACTTAGTATCTTCCCTACGGTATTTATAGGTTTAATTAAGTCACCTCTCTGCAAGACACTTCCTTCCATTATTGTCTACTTGCCTTTTCTAACTACATTTTTTAAAATTCATTAAATATTTAAAGTCATGAAATCTAAAAAATTATTAGTTGTGGAAATTACAATCCTAAACCATGAAATAAATAATGAAACTGTTAAAAAGATACTACATATTTCTTCTTAATCTACTGACTTTAGGATGTTCATGTTTGCCATTTAAATTAATCAGATTGCCACATTTGGTGTCACTCCGGTACAAAGCACTAAGTAGACAGCACACCTCAGCAATTCAGCCTCTCTTCATTTTGAGCATCTGTCACTGACTGATAGGTTTTGGTGGGTTTTTTCTCCCTTATTTCATATATCTCACTCTCCAAGACTGCTTTATTAGCTAAAAATTAACACTCACTTTATGGAATAGTATGAACTGAGAACCCATGTATTGTATACAAGCTGCTGTACATTATTTAAGGAAAACTAAATGAGCTTTGAGTCTGTCATTTACTCTATTCCCCTAATGAGAATTCCAAATGCTCAGTTTTCTGTAAAAAAACCAAAAAACAAAAAACAAACAAAAAAAAAACCAAAAAGCTTCAAAATGCAATTTTTTTGCTCCTAGTAAGAATTAACACTATTTTAATAAAGTATATTGAGAGTTCCCTTAGACTTGTTTTCTTTTACCAGCTTAATAAACATTCTGTGTTAATAAACATCCTCTATTTAGGACTCCTCTAAACACTAAAAAATGGGTACGATATATGATGAGCTTTCTGGTTTCTAATGTATGAAAACTTTCTGGAGCTATACTTATGAGTGCAAAGACATCAAAGCTAGCTCTAAATAAATCAGCTTAGGTTTGAAAGCAATATTACAGTTTAGTTTGATGTGCTCCTTTGATCCCCTCCTCTCCCCAGCACTTTGACAGTATTTTTGGAAAAGAGTTTGTCAAGTCAGGCTCAGAGCTGCAGAGAATCTCTGGGCACACACAGGGTTTACTGGTTGAGCCCACCACTGGACTGGAGATTTCTACACTATGCTACAGCATTGTGCAGACATTCCTACATTATCTTCTACATCTTCTAGACACTGGAGATTAATTGCACCAGTGGTAGGCAAACAGAAGGAGTCATAAGATACTAATTTGATTTTTTTTTTTTAATGTGCAATGCATCTTTGTATTATTCACAGACAAGAGTAACATTATATTAAGGGTGACACTTTATACATGCGTGACCAACACTGAGGTTTTTGTGGAAATAATCATATTGTTCACTGAAATACATTTTTATACATCACCTTTCTATGCACCCTTATCAGTACCCTAACTTTGTCCACCACACTCCTTCCATATCCATTTCCTCAGGTCAAGCTTACCAAGAATTAACCACAAAATGTAACTTATTTTTTTCCTGTACAAATGAAATCAGAAACAACCCACAGAGCAGAAAGTCAAAGAATCTTTTTTTTTGCCTCCTCTCCTCTGTACTGCCTCCTAGACTGTAGTGAGAGTACAAGACCAGCAAGTTCTTCTGTGTCACTCCTCGTGCAGATTCTCGTGGATGAAAAGTTGGACAAGAACCAGTAGTGTGCATTTGCAGTCCAGAAAGTGAACCTCATGCGGGGCTGCACAAAAAGAGGAGTGGCCATCAGGTCAAGGGAGATGATTCGGCCCCTCTACTCTTCTGAGACCCCACTTAGAGTGCTGTGTTGAGCTCCAGGTTCCTCAGCACAAGGAAAATGTGGGTGGCCACAAAGATGTATAGGAGACCACAAAGATGATCAGACAGCAGAGCTCCTCTCCTACAGACTTGAGAGAGCTCGACCTGTTCAGACTGCAAGACAGAAGACTCCAGGGAGCACTCACTGCAGCCTTTCAGTACTGTGTTGGTTTTGCTTGGCCTGGCTTTTGGTAGCAGGGGGGCCACAGAGGTGGCTTCTGTGAGAAGCTGCTGGAAGCTTCCACCACGTCCACCAGAGCCAGTCCCTGATGGCTCCAAAGATGGACATGCTGCTGGCCAAAACTGGGCCAATTAGAGATGGTGGCAACACCTCTGTGATAATGTATTTAAGAAAATATAGGGGTTTTTTCCTATCCAGAGAATAGGAGGAGGTGAGAACATATGAAGGAAACAACACGGCAACACCAAGGTCAGTGGAGAAGGAGGGGGAGGAGGTGCTCCAGGCGCCAGAGCCGAGATTCCTTTGCAGGCCATGGTGATGGCCCTGGTGAGGCAGCTGTGCCCCTGCAGCCCATAGGGATGCAGGGATCCACCCACAGCCCGTGGGGGAGGTGCCCACACCGGAGCGGGTGGATGCCTGCAGGAGGCTGTGGGCCAGCGGGAGACCTGGTGGAGAGAGGGGGCCTTGCTTCCAGGGTGGAGCAGCCTGTCCTTGGAGGACTGCACCCCATGGACGAGTGACCCATGCCGCAGCAGTTTTAGGAGGACTGTTGCCCATGAGATTGGACCCACATCATAGAGGTTCACGGAGAACTGTCTTCTGTGGGAGGGACCCCACGGTGCAGCAGCAGAAAAACTTCTCTCCCTGAGCAGTGGAAGAAGAACTCATGTGATGAACTGACCAACCCCCACACCCTGTCTCCCTGTACTGTCAGTGGGAAGGAGGGAGGGGTTGGGGAAGAAAAGATGTTTTTAAGGACTTATCTTATTTCTCACTATCCTTCTCTGATTTTGTTAGTAATAAATTCACTTTGTACTTCTAAGTTGAGCCCTTGGAGTGTCTTGTCCTGGTCCGTATCTCAACTCATTAACCCTTTGTTAATTTTTTT
>VWZW01007474.1:19126-38975 GCA_013397115.1 Edolisoma coerulescens
GGGGGGGGGGAGTGAGCAACTTTCGTGGGTGCCCACAAGTACCTAAAAGAGGCCTATAAGAAGGAGGAAGAAAAGCTTTTACACAGGCAGACAGTGATAGAACAACAGTGCATGGTTTTAAACTCAAGGGGGTATTTTAAATATATCTTAGGAAAAAAATTTTTACCCAGAGGGTATTGAGGCCCTAAAACAGGTTTCCCAGAAAAGCTGTTGATGCCCCATCCCTGCAGCGTTCAAGGCCAGGCTGGATGGGACCCTGAGCAATATCAGGGGTGGTGGCATGCCTGACAATGGCAGGGCAGTTGGAACTAGATGCACTTTAAGGTCCCTTCCAACTCCAAGCCTTTCTGTGGTTCTATTTTTCTTTAAGAAGAATGGAATTATTTAGGTTATACATAAAAAAAATCCTGAAGTAAAGTATATTTTAGAAGTGGTAGCACTTTAGAATTGAAATCAGCAAAATTATGGGGGAGGAAAATAATTTGTCTTTTCTTTTTAATATTTACATGCCTGTGCAAAAGAATAAGTTAATAGTTCCATCAGTTGAGAAATTACACTAAGTAAACTTTTGCCAGTCTTTATCCAATGTGTACAGCTGAAATACCCTTCTTCAAAAATAAAACCAAGCCCCTCAACCCTAAAGCAATTACTAGGTTGCTTATAACCATACTAAGAGTCACAGTTAATATCAAGAAATATCTGTCTGCTTTGAAGCTCATTTCTAACATATACGAGGGTACAAATCATTGCACAAGAATTCAGAATTGAGGGGTTTTATTAAGAGACTTTTTCATTGAGGATTTCTTCATGAACACAGAAGAAAACATCCTGCAAAATATTTTTGCAAGACAGAATGAGACACAACAACGCAATATCTGGTGGACAACTTTTTTAATCTGTGTTCCACCAAAATGATTAATCAGGTTTTTTTATGCAATCCATTCCAGAAATGCTTTACCCTGTTAGAAAGGTTTTTTTCTGAAGACTAACCTCAAGCTTTCTTGATGCAATTTGAGTGTATTACTGACTTTTCCATTTACAGACTACATTCATGACCCTGTCCTCCCATTGCCCCCTCCATATCTTTCCATTTCTAGTTTTCTGTAAGCTTAAGTTCATTAGGTTTATGCAACAAGTATCTGAAACAGAAATATCCAGCTAAATATAAGAGAAACGTGTCTTTCTCAATGGTTTATCAATACACTCAAAATTTAACATACAGAGGTTGTAATATAAATATAAACCACATAGGTTCTGGCAAGCTACCAGCATTCCTTGACTATGAAAAATTCATCAAAGCAAAAAAGCACCCCTGGGAAACTTGTTAATGGCATGGCACAATGTTATCTTCCCTAAGGAAAAGAAAAAAGGATGGAATCCTTTTTCTCTAATTCAAAATGAAAACTTTCATTGAAGTAGTATATATCACACAATACTTTTTTTAAAAAGTGAGATTATACTATGCTCATGAATTACTATTGTGTATAAGAAAATTAAATAACATAAAATTAAATCATAACGAATGGGTAATTCATGGAAGCAATGTGCACTAAGTTTAAGAGTTTCTTTCTTAAGGTAGAAATAAGCTCAATTACTGTATCAAGACTCTAAAGTCTGCTACCTTCTTTTTCTTCAGGAACGAAAGGCAAAGCAAATAAAGAAATCACTACTGGATAAGAGATGAAAGGATAAAAAGCTTTAGACTATACATAAGTTGTATCTTTTCAGAAATTACAGATTATTTAGGAGACTTGATTACTGGTATCTTCCACACTTTATTTAGTCATATTATTTAATCTATACAACACCAGCTACATGTCAATATTTAAAGTAAAAAAAAAACATTTAAGCCAACAAACAAAAACCCCAACCACTATTTCATATACATGATAAACTACTAGACTCTAGCTATTACATGAAGTTACTTTCTTTGTCAAAATAAATAAATGCATTTCACAGAACTGTAGACATTTGGTTGGGAAAGTACATCAAGAAATTCTCCAGCCAGCCTTCCTAGTTTTTTATCATTAAAGTCTATTTGGTAATATGTGATCTCTGCATGCAACTTACTGACAAAACACATAGTCACTCTATGTCCAAGAAAGGCTAGAAGCTGACCATTTTGCATGATAAACCAGAGTTCTGCCACAATACTTCATCTCTCTCAGCTACCTACTTACTGCCACTCCTGTTTACGCAGGTGACAAAGTCCCAAGCATATTTCTTAGGAAAATGTTATCTACAATTTTTTTTTTCTTTTCAATTCAAACACAAAAAGACTTAACTGATGAAAATCCAGTCAATTTTTAGAAACTATTTTTTATCTGTATCCTTAGAGTTTTACTCCAAAATATCTACTCCAATATATCTAATGCTTTGTTTGCATTTTCAATTTACCCCCATACTATGCAGAAACCATTACCTCATATCATATATAGAAAAATGAGACCACAGAAAATAAGGGGGTTTCAGCAAAGTCATTACGGTAGTGAGATCAACATTCAGTTACCATTTCACCTTCATTTTCAGTTTCTTCTACTTTTTCAGTTAAGACTAATCTTTCATCTTGTCTCATGATGTTTTCTACAGTGCTGCTTATAAGTCACTCTATTCTTCTAGATAATGTATCTAACATTCAAAAATAAAGCACTAAAAGTGAGAAATGGCAGTAACAGAAGGTCAACATAAATCATTAAGCTACTTGGTAAAGTATCACCTATATTGTTCAGACTTTCATCAAGAGTTTGTTCCATGTTTATGCAGTCACTAACAAATAATTGCTTCCTAATTGCACGTGAAGTTTTAAATATGAAGTACCCGGACAAATACTCCTGGAAAAACAACTCCTCCCTCCTTCTTCCCTCCCCCATAATAGGGCTACTGCTTACTGTCACTCTCAAACACAACGAGAAAATAAGTGAAGCTCAGGAAGAGAAACTGCTTCAGGACAATGCCAGCTCAGTGTAGGAGGTGAAGAACTACCCTGTGGCTAAAAAAAAGAGAAAGTGCAAATTTGCCAGTCTTTTTAAAATGTAGCATGATATGGTAGCAAAGAATTTAACAAGACAGTGCTGAAGCTAATTTAGCAGCAAATTGGTATATAAAACGTTACATACCTGAGAATTTTGAAGTGTTTATTTTTGATTAAGGGAGTTTTGCTCATTTCTCCTTTATGCTTGCTTTCCCCTCCTCCCCCCTTCATATTTTTCAATCTTAGGAGGGGCTCACAATTTCTACACTCCAGTTTGTACTAATTTCAAATCATGCTGCATGTGAGACAGGCAGAGGGCAAAGTCAGGTTACACATTACAATGAAAACCTGGCTGTCTCACATCTCTACTTGTGACTTCTAAAATAATCTGGGTCCTATTTCACATCAGCATCAACAATGAATTTCCATGAAAGAAACGATTCCTTCTGAGCCTCTAAAGAGTACAATCAACCTTCACTATATTTGCTGGCTGGAGCTATAATTTGAAATTGGTTAACATTCTGCTGACACTGCACATAAAGAAACAGAGCTGAGCTCCCTAAGTACTATTTATCCTACTCTCTTAACTAAAATGCAATAAAAAGTGGATTTGATACTGAAATAAGGTAGCAATGAATATATAGTGAGAAAATAGATCTCTTGACATTATTTTTTGAGTTAATTTTGTTAGCAGGATCACACTTTAAACAAAATATGAAGTGTAAGCCAGTGATGAGACATTTGTTTGTATAAAATTTTACCTCTCATGAATTGCAAAGTTCCTTGCCCATAGACTATTTTGTTATATTTTGTTGGGAATATGACAATCAAATTCTGTTCAACAGTACCACAGCAACAAAAAGCAAAGTTACATGCTGTTACTGTTACACTCCCTGTAGCATGTTTAGAAGGCATGGAACTCCATGGTCAACCCTTTGTCAAAAGGGTAATCCTTTCTCTTGAATTAACAGTACTTTCCATATGAAAAGTCTCTGGGAGTAGGATTCTTATTGTCTATGAAGAGAGAGATCCAAAAATCACCTAAGCATCTTAATTGGGAGCAACATAGGCTGTATAAAATAATATAGAAGAGATTGCATATTATTGCTTTTAAAAAGGAGCATCCTTGCACTACTCTGAGTGATGAAGCAGTTCCCAGAATAAAACTCTAGAAATAGCCTTTTGCTGGTCCACATCCTGTTAGGATGTGGCACATCGCCAGCTGGTGCATAATAATTTACAGAGCACCTTGTGAGCAGGAACAGCTCAGATTCTCAGATGGTTTCAGCACAGACAGACTAGCAATCCATAACAGCACCATTATACAGACTGCAAAACTTCTGACGTCGTCTCTCAGCACCTTCAATGCATAGAAAGGATAACCTACGTTCCAGTTCTGTCCCATCTCTGAAACCGCTTGAATCTCCTGGTTACTGACACACAACAAAGATACTTTGCCATCTTGCTTTCTAGATGCACCAACAGCACTTGACTCCTTCACACCAACAATCATAACTGCTCCTCCATTGGTGGCAAAATATTCCCTATGTTAATGGACTATGGCTTCCCCAGCCTGAAACTGCCTCACACACATTGCTGGTGAATTGTCATGACACTGATGTGTACATACCACTGCTGCTTATGGAACAGCTGAGATAAAGTCTCAGAGATTTATTTCATTAGTCACTGTATATGCATCCAGATACACCTTCCATAAAATTAATCACGTTTCATATATTTTGTGATGTTAATGATCTTCCTGCAGAACTATTTTTGTTAGGCATTGGTCAGTAGTTTTATTTGCTCTCTCAGTCACTGTAGGTGTGCCATCCCACAGTGGGTCTTACCTGACGGAATTTTCTTTTCCCTCCTCCTGCTCCTTCTGAATTTTCCTGGCATTCCTCATCCCCTTCAAAGTTTGTTAATCAAGATTTTACACTATTAAAGACAACATTAGGCTTATGGCACACTGCTGAGTTTACATGGAATGTGAAAGGTGTAAACTACAAAGTCTTGAGAAACATCTATTTCTATTATACTCAATATGCACCTCATGATAATAAAATGCAGGTTAATCTAATGTAGAAGAAACATAGATATGGATCTGCTGGGGGGTTTTGGGTTCTTTTTTTTTTTGGACTGATGTATTTTCTTTACCATTTTGCCAATAACACCAGTTTTAAAAACTAATGTGAACAGCACTTTTTATTCAAAATCAGTTATTTAATACTATAGGATTATTTTAGATGAATTGCAAAGCCTCTTGTAAAAATTTAGTATCGATAAAAATTCAGTAGTTTATGAGCTGGAGAGACCAGAACCACATATTTAGGATGTCTTGAGGTGTCTCTGGAACTTAGAGGAGACTGGGCCAGTAAAGCTTTAGGATATAGTGCCCTCTTACAGCTATTGACAAAGTTCGAAAGCTTCAGAAGAAACTTAGACTTGCTACATTTTCTGATCTCAAACTAAGATACTCGTGAGTATGACCTCTAGCGTGTTTCAATGCTGTTGTGAAATTTGGCCCATACTCTTATTTACAGGCAATAAGAGAGGTGCTACACAGATGACATCCTTACCTCCCCACTGATTAAATGCATCAAAAATTTTACCAGCACTGGATAGGAAATTTCTGTTAGGATGCTTATTTTTAGAATGGAAAAAGCAGAATTGGAAATGTATAGAAATAACTGAATATAAAGAGGTAATATTATCTTCTCCTAACTACACCAGTTCTTACACTCAGACCTTAGTGCTTGATATATCCTAGCAAACTAAGCAAGGCTGGGCAGAGCTAAGCACCAGCTTTGGTATATTATCAATACTGTTAAATTGAGAGCTGATTCCTAAAACAACTTTGGCATATGCTGGGCAGTATTCATAACAGCTGTAATGGAAATAACTGCTTGAGGAAGAATTTAGTCACCAGCATGCAAGTCAAGCTGCACAGCAACAGCCAAGCTCTGAGACAGAAAATTGACCCTGGTGTGGTCTATTTATTAGTTTAGATGTAGGCTTAATGGTCTCACAGCACTATACAGGGGGAGGATCACATGAACAAAGAAAAATATTGTAGCAGATTGCAGAATTAATGTAGCTATACATTTTCAGCTATAAATAAAATATTTTATAATTCTAAGTTCACTTTACTATCTATTTTATGTGAAATTTTGCTTTCCCATATATTCAGCACAAAATTATATAGCAAAGAAAGTTTGGAAAGTCTTGCCTTTTAAAAAAGAAGTTCATAGAACAAAGGTTATTCTAGACAGCCATTTTGCCAGAGTACTAAGAAACAAGGGGTTTTAAAAAAAATTGGTTTCTTAAAGTATTTGGTTAAGTGTCCTTTACTATTCTACTATGTCATTTGCTCTTGCCCCTGCCAAAAGTACTGCCAAGCTCCTTCTGATAGTCCCTGGCCACTTTCTCCTCCAGTAGCACTGGCTGCTGTGCTTCCCAGCTGTTTGTCTACACATTAGAAAAGCGGGTAACATTTGCTGAGCGTGGCTGGGGAATAAGGGTTTGTCAGCTGTCCAGTCAGAACAACATCTCATGGAGCAGCTGTCTGCTGCCTCTCAGACTGAATCTCTTTCATTAGTAGGGAACTGAAGGGGGAGAATATTATGATTTTTGAGGGGTTTCTTGTTCTTACATAATAGAAATGAACTTGAAGATTGACTTTTATAAAAAGTTACATCTGGGAGGTAAACTGGAAAAGAATACACAAAGAAAATTCAGTGAGTGACAGAAACTAATTCTCTTGAGAATCTGAATCGATACAAACAACCTCCCAAACCAACCCATCCAGCCGACAAAAGAAAGGCCTGTGAATTAAGAGCAGGTTCTCAGCACCCACAATTATTTTCTCACAACAGCCTACAAAACCAGTCATTTTATACAGGTAAATTTAGTACTCAAACAGTTTTAATGTAAATTATCATAAAGATTTGTTAATTATGATAAAATAATTGATAATTTATTAAGAAGAGCAAGACAAAATAACATTAACTACCAAGAGCACTGAAATTCTTTTCAATACAAGCGGGATGAAAGCACAAATGTTTACTGTTAAAAAAACCACTTTTAAGCAAGATTTTATGTTGCTGTAGAAGTGATGCAATGCACAAGCGCAAAGTTGTATGTAATAGTAAGTGAAGTCCATGTAACTTCTACATAATAAACAGAAAGGATCTCTTAAATAATACTTCAGATTTATCAAGAAATAAAGCACTACTTCTGAATAGCCATCTAATAAAAATAAGAAAAAATTATATTTATGTTTGGGATGAACAAAAATTCATTTAATTATTTTACATAAAGTACTATCTTAATCTTTTCACACTTGACAGAATAGTTCCAAAGCTACTTTCTATTAGCCACTGAGTAGAGTCCAAACACAACTACAATATGCTAAAAATACATACCATGAGCATACATATCTTAGCAAAGTTTTTCAGTATGTTAAGAAGTAGTAACAAATTTTGCTGTTGAATTGTCATTTTTATACCACATATAAAAAGTACTAAAGTTCAAAGAGGACACAATCTTAATTTTATCTGCTTTGAAGAAAATTTCCTTCTGGTGAAGCCATCTGATATTGAGGGCACTCACTGACTTGGAAGAGCAACTCCCAAATTACTCAGGATGTGCGGTCTCACAGACCAACTCCCAGATGACATTACTGTGTACTGGAAGTGGTAGAGTTTGACAAGATTTCAAGACACAACACCAGGCCCACTATTTTACTTGCCATCACAAACCCGTCCTCCATCCATTAGTTAATGGGGACAATTTCTACTACTAAACACCTCGTCTTCTACAACAAGGCAATTAGGAATTACCAGAACACCTGTATTTTATAGCATGCTATCTGATGCAAGCACCAGCACAACTTGCTACTCAGCCCTAACTGCAGCTACCCCTAATTGAGATAATTGCTCAGCAAATCAAAGTAGCCTAGTGAAGCAAATAATTAAGTGTCACAAACTGCTGTGCTAAATCTTTTTTTTTCACCCTCAATAAGTAACTCAACCCAAATGTTCCTCTCCTATATGAAACAGGAAAATGACAAATTATTTTATGTCTCCATATTATCCAGAATCACTTATCTTCTTTACAAAACTTTTGGAACATGAAATTGCTTATAAGTTCAGAGGTTATATCTTTAGAGCAGAACACTTCACTCCAAATGGGGTCAACCTGAGTGATTATTTGAAAGTTAATCAGTGTACAGTCTTTCCACTCAGACACTAAACAGTGTAGGAAGAATTCAGACTCTATCACAAATTTTCCAAAATAAATAAGTACAAATTTCAGTTGAACACAAGGACATGGTTTTTAAATACAAATATTTTTAAGCAATTGTGCAATGCTTAGGATTTTTGAAAATCAGGTTTGGAGATCTTCATGTTGATAAGTGAAAAGCTGAAATCTCAAAGTAATTTTCCTTTTTGATATATAGGCTTTTGGGACAGAAAAGAAATGTCACAAGAAGTGATTCACCTCCTCCTAAAATAGTTTGCAAAGAAAACTGAGATGAAAGCACTTCAGAGGTGTCTGCTTCTTTCCTTTAAAAGGGAGTCCAAATTCCCCGGATTAGATATGTATTACTTTTAGAGATAAGACTCAGTTTAAGATTAAGAAACTTAGATGAAGACACCTGCAGATAGACAGACTGTCTAAACGTTCTTTATAGTCAACAGAGATCTAATCCATAGTCAGCAGAATGAATCAGTTTACCAAAAAATTAACACTTAGGACACACTTCAAGTTACATAAATGCTAGCAATTACTTTCATAAAAATCAGATTCAATGAGTTCAGTCCCAGTTGCTGAGGACATTTTCTCCTCAGGTCTTGAAAACTCCCAAAGAGAAATATTCTAAAACTCACTGTTTCAGGGCTTGACTATTTTCATCATAACTCTTCTATCTGGAACTTCCTTTGTTCCCCATTATGACCGTTTGCTTTCCCTCCCGTTGTTTCCCTCAATAAAGATCCCGGCTCTATCTTACTGGAAACGTCCCTGTATGGGATTAAGGGGCTGCTGGCAGGTCCCCTTGAAGCCATCTCTTCTGAAAGGCTGAGGAAGCCCAGTGGAGCAGATTGGTAGCTCTATACCAAACTCATTCCAGTCTGTTAATGTCTTCTTACATTAAGGGAGCAAAACCTGGATGCAGTGCTCCTATAGCGGTGAATAAAAACCAAGTAAAGGGAGCAGGAGTGTAAAATTACTTCCTTAACCTACTGACTATGCTCCTTTTGATAAGCTAATTAGCCTTCACCATCACCGTGCACACTGCTGACTCATGTCCTGCCGACTGTCTGCTAGGAGACCAGATCTCTTTCAGCAAAGCTGCAACCAGACCATTCACTCCCCACACTAAACTGGGAAAAGGATTTAGTCTATCACAGGTGAAAAATTTAGTATTTGTCCTTGTTGACTTTTTTGGCTATTTGTCCAGTATCAAAGCCACCTAAATAGCAACTTGAGCAAATTGAATGCCCCCCAATTTGGTGTCATTACTCCTCCTGTACATGTTAATACAAGAGTAGTGAAATACTGGCTGTCATTTTCCCTGAAGCCCCATGCCCCTACCTGGTGATGAGTTCATGGCCACATTTCTGTATTACCTTCCCCAGCTGGGAGCGTCATGCTCACTGCTGAAATAACCATATCCAATCTATTTTACTTCCTGTGGAAAATTCCTGTAGAAGTAAAATACTTATATACAATATTCTAACACAAACTGGCATAGTAATTTTTTGCATTTAAAACAGAATGGTGAAATGGTGAAACTGCTGGCTCCTGAACATGAGCCAGCAGTGTGCCCAGGTAACCAAGCAGGCCAATTGTATTCTTTCCTGTATCCGGAATAGTGGGCCAGCAGGACCAGGGGAGTGGTTCTCCCCTGTAGTCAGTACTGGTAAGGCTACACATCAAGTGCTGTGTCCTCACTTCAGGAAGGACATTGAGGTGCTGGAGTGACTCCAGAGAAGGGCAATGGAGCTGGTGAAATGTCTGGAGCACAAGGGTCTGTGAGGAGCAGCTGAGGGAGCTGGGGTTGTTTAGCCTGGTGAAAGGAAAGCTCAGGTGACCTTATTACTCTCTCCAACTCTTTGAAAGGAGGTTGTAGCCAGGTGGGGGGTCAGTCTCCTCTCCCAGGGAACTAGTGAGAGAGCAAGAGGACACAGTCTTAAGCTGCACCAGGGGAGACTGAGGTTGGACACTAGAAAGAATTTCTTCACAGAAAGGCTGATCAGACACTGGAACAGGCGCTGAGGGAAGTGATGGAATCACTGCCCCTGAAAGTGTTTAAGGAAAGAACTGATGTGGCACTTGGTGACATGAACTAGTTGACAAGGTGGTGTTCAGTCAAAGATTGGACTCTATTATCTCAGAGGTCTTTTCCAACCTAATTGATCCTGTCTGTCGGTGTTATTTAATGTAAAGTTCCATACCAGTTTACACAAGGAGAAGCGTCCTGCTGTGGCAAATATTCTCCAAATGATATAAATGTTTATGGACTTCAACCAGATGATCTGAGCTGTTTAATTAAAGAATCACACAAAAGTAGCAGCAGAGTAAGACTACAGAAATCACATCTACTATATCATCAAAACCTACATTTTTATGTTAATCTTCTCATTTATTAGCATTGCATGAGCAACCAGAGCAAATACTGTAGAGGTGTTCCTACAACAAGATAACTAATATACGGTAACTTTTAAATCCTTGTGAGAAAAAAAAATCTACACAAGTCTTCTAACATCAACTCATAGAAATTACCAAATAAAATCTGCAGTGCATTCATCCTAATTATATTCATAAGACATGTAAAAACTAATACACATACATTGTCTTCAGAACCAAAAAAGAGTATGAAATTGAAGAAGTTTTTTTTTTTTTGCTTCTTTCTTTTTCTTGGACAGTTGGGGAAGCATTTTTGATATACTATCTCCCTTTACGCTGCAATTAACAATATACCTTGTGTGGTATTTAAAACATGAAGATTAGCCAGACACTAGTGAAAAAGTTACAATCCTAAGGAGAAAAAAGATTTTGTATTAGCAGGCACAATTTCCTCCCACACAACCTACATATACCTAAATGCATCCCCATAAATAGCTTCTTAAGAAAAAAAATTGCCAATTTAGAGTGTAAATTTCAAAAAAGCTCAATACAGTGCTAACCATTATTGCCCAGGAGAACTTCTACTAGCATCAGTGGGTGTTAAGATTTACCTAATACTGGTTTTGAAAACTTCATACTTGATTGATCAACTTAGAAACAATGCAATTTGTCTTAAGTTGTTGCTACATCTGAGGTATAGTGAATAAAGCAAGATTAATGACTCAGAAAAAGGTTATGCTGGTTTTGGCTGAGATAGTTAATTTTCTTCGTAGTATCTAGTACCTATTAAACTATCTCAACCAGCAAGTTTTCTCACTTTTCACCTTCCCGTTGTCTGCTCATCCCCCCATGGAGGGGAAATGATGACAAAAGTTCACCTTTTTTCTTGAAGTCATGTTTATGTGGGTTTGCAAATTTTGATTTCATGTTCTGTCTGAACAACTGAAGCAAGAGGACTTCAAGTTACCTGTTTGCCCAGAGTTTCTCCCAGAAAAGCTGTTCATTTCTCTCTACCCCTACACATTCCAGAAACTATTTGTGGTACAGGGAAAAATAAAAGCATATTACTTCGACAACTGTACCCCAAGATACCATGTTAGGTCAGTTACACAAGTTTGGCATACTTGTGCCTAGCTTTTGACAGAATTTGATGAAGCACTAAGTTCTTGAGAAAAACCTGTCTGAAGTTTAAAGTACAAATCATCCCATAATTGGGTACAGACACTCAGAATTACAAATTTAGTAGTTATATTTCTAATAAAAATTAAATTGAAGTTAAGTGTCACCTATCTGGTATTATCTAAATGAACCTTTTTTATTGCAACATGCATGGCTAGAATAATAGAGGGTTTTTTTGGACCAACTTAAATACAAATCACCAGATTTTATTCTCATTTTCCAAATCCTTCAGAAAGGAAACAAACAGAAGCTTTCTACATTATTCTAATAAATTGGAAGAGTTTTAAAAATAATTAATTTTTAAAATAATTAATAATTTAATTACCAAAAAGGTGTTTGGAACATCAGATTATTTTTTTTCTCAAATACTAACTTCATGTAACTGCAGTAAGTCCTTAGTGACACTTTTACTCCATGTCATGCTACACTTTAGATGTTATTATGTACACATTCATAATAGTTCTCAAAAATAACTTACATATTTTAAACAATGACAATCTTTAGGCATGAATTTCATACCTAATTGTGTAAATACCTAGCCATTATCTTTGTCACAAAATACACAACTGGCTTCTTAAGTTTAGCATGCATGTACTACAAATGTAATACTGCTAAAATAGGATAGTTGTGTGATAATTAGAGGTCTGAATAAGAAAGCTAATGTGGTGGGTTGACCCTGGCTGGATCTGCCCCCTAAAACCTGGCCATGCAAACCCAATACAGATAAACTGGAAAAAAAGAATGGCTTTCCTCAGGCACTGTGCAACTGAGCAAAGTGCTATCAAGAACATGAAGCTATAGAAAACACATTCCATTTCACAAGAAACTGAATAGGATATTTGACTGTGACAGAAAAAAAGGTAATTTGAAGATTTTTCCTACTTCTGTTCTTTTTTGAACATGAGGTTTCATGAAATTATGAATCACTACAGTAATTAGAATTCATCATAATGGCACAAATTAAACAATGAATTATGTAAGAAAATTCTGGTATCTAACTAGACACAACACATTAGTTTAAAATAGTCTATTTCAGCTTGTGTTTCCTAGTGCAGATCCATACACATACAGCTTTTAGAGCAACAGCACCTCTTTAACAACAGTTCAAGAATGAAGGTAAACCAATTTTAACTGTCACACGAGTAAAAAAGGAACCTCAAAACTATACTTATGATAAAACTGAATGATGCTTATTCTTTCTGCCTGCAGCAGATGTGAAAGTTAACTCGAATTCTTTTTCATACTACCTTTTTTTTTTTTTACATACATAAAGATTATCAACTCTTAACTCTTTTTGAGATTTGAGAATTATTTCCTTTCAAAGTTTTGGTTAAGTCATTTTGCTCTCTCATTGTTTCTGTTGCTGTTCTGTGGAAATTCTTTGTCAACACATTTCTGGAATTGTGTTGCCTAGAGCGAGATGCAAGTCCCTAGCAGGAAGATACAGAAGAATATTTCAGAATTCTTTGTAACTTATGCTGCCTCTTCATATCTCTAACTGTAGCACTGATTTTTCCCCCAGGAGAATGATGTTCACTCATGATCCATTACAAGCTTTTACACTGTTTCCTAGGGTAACGCTTTCTAGCTAGTCTCCCCTGAAATGTGTAGAACACGTGGAAAGATTACAATTTGTATAAAAGTAAAAACTTTTGTCACTGCTTTTCTGAAGGCCATCCTATTTATTTGGAGAGTTTATTTTCCTTCAGATGATTTCCATTGCTTATGCTTATACCCTTATATCCTGGTCTTACAGCTACTTTAATGCAATTTGCGATGAAATGGTACCTGTTCCTTCCTCAAGCTGCTTCAAAAAGGGTTGAATAGTGCTCAGTCCAGAGCAGAGATATTTTTGGATATCACTCAGCCCATCACTTCATGGCAAATCACTTTGCTGATTTGAAAACTGTAGTCTGTCTACCACTCACCTAACAGTATTTCTGTATAGTTCCTGGTGCTCAGTGTCTACAACAACTCATCGAACAGACTGCAATCTACTTGTTCTGAAAAAGTAGAACAGAGAGATGATAACTCTCAAAATACAACACTGCCTGAAAATCAGGCATGATCTGTGTGTTATTTCAAGGGCAATCTTCCACTGAAAGAGGCATTCTGCTCTTCCCCAGCGGTTTGATGCTGCTGTGCAAGCTCCTGCGGAAAGAAGGGAGGATCACCATCTGTTTCATTAGTTTCTGGCCTGTTCAGTTGTAAGAGGGAACCAAGGAGAAGTCCACTTACATGTCAGAATGCAAACTGCACATCAACAATTGCACGAGGACCTCTTTGCATCATTCAAACCATAAAGGCCTCTAAGGCTCTCCATAGCTGGTTCTCAATTTTTAACTTCAGGAAAATGTACCACTATGTGAAACATTTTGATTGGATCTTCACAGCAGATTAGATTACTCTACCTGCACAGCCTCTCAGTTAGAGTTGCCATCAATGCCATATTAAGTTTAACATTCACAAAGAGGTATAGCAACCAACCTACCTAATTACAAGTTAAAATTCTTAACCTCCTGCCATTCAAAATACACTTTCAAAAAAAACCAATAGAGGTTTGGACAAGTAGTTAAGTAATTTACAGGCACACTTTGATTTATGATTATATGAATCTACATGAAGATCTGAAGAACAGTAAGTGAAGAAACAGGGAGTTTGATCAAAACTCAAAGTTACTTTGCAACAAGAACATAGATCAAAATACCTGGATTCATTTCTTTACTAATGTCACAATGCTCGTGTGTTTTTATAACCGCGTGCTAGCTTTCTACTTTTTGAGTACAAGAGAAGCAACACAAGGCAGGCATAAATTTCCATCTATTTTGGTGTTATTTCCTAAGTTCCCTAAATATAAGGAGTAATATATTATTCATTCTAAGATGTTCCAGAATAAATGCAAGTGTCAGACAGGTATCATAGTATAATGGATCAGATGTTATAACAACCAAATGTAATTATATGATACAGTACTTTAAAGGATTTTCAGTCTTATGTTTCAGCTAGGGGTTGAACACTCAACTAGGGATCATAAAACAGCTGTGCTGAATTATGCATTTTTACTAATTTAGTTCTGTGTTTATAATCTGAAGGGGCATCATTTATCCATTTAAACACTCATTTTAACTAATGACCCATGCAATTGCTTACAGCAGCATCTCTACCTCCCTGTTTGTCTTTTCAATATCTCTGACAACAGATGTAACCAGAAGAAGGAATATGAATGTTAACTTTAAAGTAATTTCTTCACTATAGATAGACACAACAGATTAGATGTGGTTCAGCCCTAAAGATATCAAAACCTTACAATAGTTGGCTTATAAAAACAACAAATTTTTATAGAATTCTGTAAAAAATTGAAATAAAAATTTATTATAATTCAGTTTATGTAACATTTCTAGGTATAAAGAAATGTGCCTGAACAGGTAACTATTACTTATTAGGCCCCTTGAAAGGAAAATGTTCAAATGGGCTCTGATTACAAGCATCCATTTTTTCCTGGATATTTTTTCTTGGATATTCAAGATGAAGTCAATCGAGGTTATCAGGGATAACTAAGCCAAATAATAAAAAATGGTCTAGGAAATGGAGGCTTTACATATGACCATTAGCAAAAGCAAAACAGAAGGGCTGAAGGAAGAGACTGTGTGGGTTGGGGAGAGGCCTGTAACCATTTAGGAGCAATGTCCACTAGATTTTTCCAGCCAACATTCAGAAGGTTCAGGTGTGCCATTTAGAATTCAGTGGCAAAAAAAAAAAAAAAAAGGTTTCTACATGTCTCAATTCCTTTCAGGTCTAAGGTTAGATTGAATATCCCCATATACAACACACAGTAAGGTTCTTATTCTGCTGTGGTACTTTTAAATAAAATATTTCAAAATCCCTGTAAGAGTCAAACTAATTGGACTTTTATAGATAGAAAGAAGCTGATGTGAGTGAAGTGACCAGTCCAGGATTTAGCCACTGATTGGCCACTCAGCTATTGATTCACAACTACCCTCTGAAGAAACAAAACACCAGAATGAAAATTTTACTGTAGAACCTTTCAGAAACTAAATCTAAGGAGAAAAGTTGAGGTGACATTTTTAAATAGAAAGCAGTAAGATGGGACTACATTGGGACTACCTTGATGTGGGTGTTATAGCTTTGGATGTTCATTTCCAGTAGAAATGCTCTGCATATACATGCATATTTAAAGTCTGTGTAAGGATATGGAAATAGCAAAGAGTTACTGCTTGTTAATATAACAGAAGTTGTTTCAGGAAGGTCACGTGTCAGTCTAACTCAACCATAGTAAATGATCTCATCATTCCTACCAATGTTCTATAAATTACATTAATCTAACATGAAGCTACCTGCTTGACTTTTCAGGAAAAAACAAAAAACAAAAAACAAAAAAACAAAAAACAAAAACAAACAAAAAAACCCACAAAAAACAAAACAAAACAAAACAAAAAACCCCCAACAAAACCACAAAAAAACCACCACACAAAACAGCATTTGATCAATGCAATCAATGCTCTGACAATAAAAGTTGTCCTCACGTTGGCTCCTGTCCAGTACAAGACAGATTTGTTTTGAATTAACCTGTGAGGAAACCTCCCTGTTTCACCCACTTAATATTTGCTTCTATAGCCACATAAGCACTTTTGGCAACATGCAACGCGAGTTGGGAAAAGCATATTGGAAAACGTCAGTGTGAGGGAAGCTGTGTTGTGTCAGCGTGCACACTGCCCTCTTTGGGTTCACCAGAGGGGAAAGGCTGCACATGAAGAACCTGAGCTCAGCCACAGAGCTGATTCATAGCCTGCAACCACAAGTGGAGATCTTATTCTCTCCAATTATTTGCACCTTTTGCTCACACCCATTTTGTCTTTTCAGTGCATCTATGGAGTGGGAGACCTGCTGCAGACATTTTTTCACTCTTTAACCTGAAGTTCTGTAGTATAAGCAGCCAAGACTTCATTGAAACTAACGTCTCATGAAAATTGAAGTGAATTATGCTTAGTTTGGATATAGATGTGATATCAGAGGGATAAGGACTTGAGTATTAGAGCTGCTTCTCTGTAACAAAAAACCAAATATGCAAAACATCAATCAAAAGTTAATGGGGGAGGAATGGGCTCCAATCTTGTTTTTAATGCAACACACCCATCCTGACAGGTCCATACAGATTCCCATTACCACATGTGTCAATGTAATGTAAGAGTAAATCTCGGTTAAACAGTCTCCTAGAAATTGTCTAGACTTTAAGAAGTTCCCTAAGTTTAGATAAAGAAAATTGCTCTTGCAATGTTTAATTAACTTTAAATATTTCCAATTTCATGCCTCTGAAATATGTCCCTAAACCAGTTAGAATTTCAAAGAAAACTATTTTCCAACATAAGCCAAATGGGAAAAAATCTAAATTAAGATTTCACATTTATTATATTCTAATGTTTTTCTTCTCTTCCCTTATAAAATTCTTCAATTCTTTCAGTTCATCAGAAAGTGATTAATTTGATATTAATGAGCTGCAATTTAAGGTACCATAGCTTTTTTAGCCCATCTTTTTGTCACTTCACACAGTATCAAAGGTGGTTTAATAGCCTTTACTATCTTTTCTGTTAATATCATTGGGTTTTCTTACTATTTATACTATATTTTAAAATCCCTACGATCTTCTAAAAATACTATAAATATTCATGCAAATACTTCACATAAGTACACATCAAGTAAACTTAACACTGGCCTTATTCATGGTTTATTTTAGCTTGCACAGGCAGACCTGCTAATTTTAACAGCTCATTTTAGAGATCACAGGTTCAGGCCCAAGACCATTCATTCTTATGATCTCAACTCAAACACCTGGACCTCACAGGAGCTACGCCTTCTTAGTGTCACCTACAGTCTCATCAACTCACTTTCTACACCTTGCTTTCAGTTTTGTATCACAAGAAATTATCCTTGTTAAACAGTTTTGTTGAGTCGTGACACTCAAAATCTCAATAATACAGACCTTAATTAACTTGTTTGGGGCATAAATTTTACCTTTAAGTTACATTTTTGGCATTGTACTTCCATTGAACTCAAATTTACCTATCATGGCACAAAAATACAAAAGCACCAAAACACAAAATAAGGCACTAATTTTGGGCCATTGTTCTCATAGCTACCATTAGAATATACCACATGGATTTACAAATAAAGAATGTGTTCTATCCCCCGTGCCAATATAGGCTGGTCCATTGCTCTCAGAAGCCCACTGACTGAAAGAAGTTACTACTTCTCTTCTTGAATATTCACATAATGTCGACTTAGATCTGAAAAAGACACTTAGACAAGTAGACAAGTTAGTGACACAAGCAGTGTCTGAGAACAGTCATTTATGATGTAAGAGAGGTCAGCAGTTAAAAATATACTAAAAAAAAATCTGTATTTTGAAAATGACAGTAATATGAGAACTCTCTGAACTCCATTTTTTTCTGTGATGCAACTACACTAACTTCACAACTTGTGATCTGCACCATATTAAACTGTAGGAATAGGAAGTTCCACAAAACATCTGAGAACACTTTAAACTGGCTGAGTACAATCATACCAATTATACCAATGGACTGCCTTAGTCTTAGAAAATGTTGTTCACTTCTAACCACTAATGGTTGTGAGATCTTGAATTCTATACGACATCTGATACGTAGAAGTTATGATCATTAATTATTTCAACAAGACTGTAACAGTAAACTTCCTTACAAAATGCCCACAAAAAACCCTAGTGATTTCCTACATCTGTTAATGCAGTATTATTTTTGATACTGTTTTTGGTCTGTAGATACAAAATTTTTATTAAGTGCAAACTCGAATGGATCTTCAATTGGTAACTGTAGGAGTGGAGGGAGAAAACCCATCAAACAAACACATATGTGCCTTGTTTCTGCATGTGTCCAGTAGCAAACAGGTAGCAGAGTAAAATAAACAATCAATCAATCAATCAATAAACCCACAAAGTTTACAACAATACTTCTACAATTATCTCCTCTCACATTTTACTAGTTTTTAGCAAAAGCTGTATTCAGGTTGTAGACTGTATTTATTCCCTGGAGTTTAGTGAATTACTGTGTAGGTTTTATTGTTTGTTTTGCTTGTTTTGGCTTCTGTTTGGTTGGGATTTTTTTTAAACGCCACTACCACTTTTGTTTTTCTCAGTGAACAATTTGCAACAACCAGGATTTAGAGGTTCAGACATTCGTCAGTGTGTTAGGAGTTGAGTCAGTTCTACTGCTACCTAAGAAATCCAAACCAAACTAATCATTAGAAAACAGAAATAAATAGAATTTAAAAAGCAAACAAAAAACCCAAGCAGACAAAAAAAAAACTAACCAGTAATTTTTTTTGTATTTGTAGTTCACACAGTATTTCAGGAAAAAAACCCTAAAAAAACTAAAAAAACCTGGGTATATATAACTAATTTCTGAATTGATCATGAATTCCATGCACAACAACTTGAAATCACTAAGCCTACAAGGAGTATATTGTCTCTTTTCTTCCCACTTACACTCCCTTATCTCTCACACAGACCATAGCACACACGATCCAAACAGAAAGTCAAATTCCCTACAATGTAGAGCTTATTTTTAAAGGAAAAGATTTAGGCTTTTTGTTGGTTATTATCTAAGTCTAAAAAATAACCAAAAGAAGATATGAGGGGCAGCTAAATCCATAAAATGGCTTTGAAGGGCTGAGTATGATCTAAGCAGTGCAAAAAGCATCTCTGCTTTATCCTTTAAAAGGTGATTATGACATTTAATTTTGCAAATTATATAACAGAGAATTATATTTTATCTTTTGTTTTATTCTCAATTTTCTTTTAAAAGCTACATTTTAAACATGAAGAAAACCCACTACTGACAAGCATGCAATAAGCAAAGCTAAGTAATCTTTAGAATTTGCAGTTGTCATAAAATTCTGGTAGAGGCCCCCAGAAAAATAATTATCTGCGAACAGGCTGAACTCCACTCATACTTGACTTCTCACATTCAGGGGTGGGAGGGGATGGGGGGGGGGGGGGGGTTTTTCTTTTCTTTAAAG
>VWZW01007474.1:39106-195842 GCA_013397115.1 Edolisoma coerulescens
AACCAACCAACCAACCAACCAAATAAAAACACACACCACAACAAAACCATGCTGGAAAGGCTTTTTCTTTGTCTAGGTAAAGGTTGATCAAATGAGTAGCACTGAAATATATTCCACTTTGTTTTAGTGAATCACTGTTGCCATTTTCTCTACAGCAGAGCTGACCTGACAGCATTGAAGAGAACTGCAGTATCCTACAGCTGTTCAATCACTCACTGCTTAATTCATTTTTCCCGAAGTTCACCTTCTCAGTACTTTATCACAATTGACATTTTTAAATACAAATATGCAGAATAAGAGTATAAAACCCAAGGAAGCTATTATTCAAAAAAAACAAAAAAAAACAAAAAAAACCAAAAACCAAAAAAAACCCAAAACAACAAAAAACCCCCAAACCAACAAAAAAAGCCACCCAAAAAACCTAAAAAATCCCCAAAACACCCCATAGCTTCCTTGTTACAGCCACATTGTATCGGAATGTAAAAACCCAGGGAGGCACAAATCCTCTAATTGCCAGTTAGTTTAGAAGACTTATTCACTTACAAGAACACAGGACCAAAAGGAACCGACTCCCTGTGGGTGCCCACAGTCACCCAAGAAATTTAAAGAGGATGATTGTGCAAATTTTCCACTGCTGCCACCAGGAAGCTGCATATACACCGTACATTAAATTGGCTGCATCTTTTAAGAAGTAAGCAAAATTTCACACATTTTGCAGCAGAGATACCAGTTTTCTCACAAGCTTCCGCTTCCAAAAACAGTTTTTCATCTCAAAACAGAAATGGGAGAAGGAGCCTGACCCACTTTGTTTTAGAAACTTTCATGACTTCTCTCCAGCCTCCAGAATGAATGATTTCCAAAGAGTCAAAGAACTCAAATATGTAGAATAATGAAAAATTATCTAATAAGATAGCATTCTCAAACTATGTTTGAAGTAAGAGTGATTTCCATTGAGATGAAACATATATTTCTACTAAATGTCCTTTCAGTTCAAATGCTGACTTTCTGTAGAGCAAGTTACGTGGTCTAGACCTTAGATTAAGAAGCAGACACAAATCCTGAGAAGAATATAGGCATGCAGCCTGGGATCAAGAAAGCTAAGGAAGGTACAGCTGGAGTTGAATTTGGCAAGGGATATGAACAATATGAACAGCTTCTGCAGGTATGTTAGTCAGAAAAGAAAGACAAAAGAAACTACTCCCCCAATAAAGCACAGAATCACACAATCATTTAGGTTGAAAAGACCTCTAAGATCACGGAATCCAACCCTTAACTGATCCCCATGTTGTCAGTTAGATCATGGCACTAAATACCCTACCCAGTCATCTCCTGAACACCTTCAGGGTGACTCCACCACCTCCCTGGGCAGTTCGTTCCAATGCTTAACCACCCTTTCCATGACGAAATTCCTCCTGATGACATGGGGGAGGCTGAGCTACTCGATGGCTTTTTTGTCTCTGTTTTCACTGGCAAGTGCTCTTCCCTCATCTTTCAAATCCCTGAACCTCAAAGCAATACTTCGACCTCTGAAAGACATTTGATACAGTCCCCTCAAACTTCCTTGCTTCTAAATTGGAAAGATGTGGGTTTGACAGATGGACTAGTCAATGGAGAAGATCCTGGGTGGATAGCTGCATCCAAAGAGTGGTGGTCAACAGCTCAATGTCCAAATACAGATGAATCACAAGAGGTGCCCCTCACAGCTCATACCAGGACTGATTCTGCTCAATACTTTTATTAAGGACACACTGTGATTGAGTGCAGCCTCAGTGCGCAGCTGAGTGGTAGAGTTGATACACTTGAAAGAAGGGGTATCATCCAGAAGGATGTTGTCAGGCTTGACAAATAGGCCCGTGGAAACTTCATGAAATTCAGCAACGCCAAGTAAGAGGTCCTGCAACTAGGTCAGGACACCCGCTGATATCAGCACGTGCTAAGGAATGAATGGATTAAGAACTGCCCTGTGAAGAAGGATCCAGGAATAGTGGTGAACAAGAAATTAGAAATGAGCAGACAGTGTGTACTTACAGGCCAGAAGGCCAATCTCATCCTGAGCTACATCAAAAGCAGGGTGACCAGCAGGGCGAGGCAGGGGATTATCCCCTTCTACACTGCTCTCATAAGACCCCAACTGGAATGCAACATTCAGGTCTAGAGGCCCCAGCACAAGAACGACACAGACCTCTTAGAGCAGGTCCAGGGGCAGGCCACAAAATACCTTTCCTGTAAAGAAAGGCTGAGAGAGTTTGAGTTGTTCAGCATAGAGAAGCTTCCAAGGAGATCCCACTAGGGACTTTCAATACCTAAAGTCATAAGAAAGATAGAGGGAAACTCTTTAACAAGGTCTGAAGTGTTAGGGAAAGTGATGAGGTTTTAAAGAATTGAGTAGATTTAGATTAGACATAAGTGTAGCAGTTCAGAGCGACGAGGAGTCCGCAGGCAGGTGGAAAGGAGGAATCTTTAAGAAGAGTCACACATAAGAACGTCTTATACGATGATTATGGTGAAACACAAGAACAGGGTGCTCAGGAAAGTTGTGAATGTCCCATAATTGGAGGCATTCAAGGTCAGATTTGACAGGGCTTTGAGTAATCTGATCTAGTAAAAGATGTCCCTGCTCATTGCAGGGGGGTGGAACTAGATGATCTTTAAGGTTCCTTCCAACCCAAACTATTCTATGATTAAAATGCTCAACTTATAGACAGCTAAGGTAGTCCTTCAAATTGCATGGTAAAGTCAAAGAAGGCAAACAGACACTTACGCTTTGAGATAATTTCTCTAATGTTAACACAGGCTTCTGATGTTAATTGGCTGTTGAAATATTTAATGATTATAATCTTTTATGAATAGCTCTGTAACCAGCTATCACAAATTTAGGGAGCTAGTCAGGCTGATGCCTTAGGATTTTAGCTTTTATATTTTTGATATCCTGTAATTCTTTAGTGCATAATTCTAAAAACTCCATAAAGCCTGTTAACTACTGTTCTCCCATTCTGGTCAGACAAAACAAATCCTCTCTAGGCCTAAAACTCAAGGACACCTTACTGTCTCAGGCCCTGAGAAATGTAAAAAACAGTGGGTTAGGGGGGAGAACAAACTTGGGGTAATAACTTCATTACCTGAAACTGTAATTGGAGAATTAACCCCCAGTATGCAAATGGACCAAACTCATAAAAGTGTTAAAACTCATGAGCTGGGCATCCATTTTGGGTGTAGTTCCTGGGGCTTTGACTGCCCAAAGTGTACCTGAAGGCCCTTCAATAACTGTACTTGCTTTTATTCTCTTAATTTTGCCTAGCCTCTGTTTCTAGGTAGCCCCATCAAGGCAACAAGGAAAGGGTCACCCTAGCTGCCTGGTAGCACAGGGACCAGGCAAGGATTTCACACTCAGCAGTTCTCTGGAGAGGTCTAATGAAAATTTTAATTAAAACAGGCAATTTTGAAAACTAAAGCTGTATCAGAAAAAGTAACTGTTTTATGCACACCATGTTTTATGACTGTGAAGCCCTGTAATCCGCTACTGCCATCCTCAGTAACAGACCACAAGATCTGTAAAGGGCTTGCAAGGCCTCAGGACCAGTGCTTGTTACAGTTAGGCTCACCCTGCATGAAATTCTCAAACTTGCCTGCAGCTTTGCTTTACTTCCTTTAGCTGTGATAGCAATTTCTCTAATTGACTGGCTGTCTAAGGCTAATTTGGTTTCCTCTCTTTTTTTTCCTCCCTTTTTTTTCTAATTGTACGAACAGAGTTTTAAATGAATAGCTGTAGCAAACAGTCTATGCAGAACGAAGTATTTTGCAACTGGCACAGTGACATGGTTCAGAGAAATACAAGCCTGCTTTGAGTCTTTGAGAAGCAGAGATAAAGGATGCAGTCCAGGGAAATACATGTATAGGAACAGTAAGAGATGAGCCAAAGACTTGGCACTAGAGAGCCCACAGTCATGAGCAACTCACCCATAGTCAACTACAGAAACGCAGACCCAGACAAAACTGGGTTTAGGAGTAACAAAAAACCAAATTAGTAGTAGCTAACATGCATGGGACACTGCATTAAATAAGCATGGATGATATGTGTAACTGCAGACCATGGAAGAAAGAGAAAACATATAAAATCGTTTTAAGTAAGAATAACCTCAAGTGCATCCTAAATTGGGGAAGAATAAAACATCAGCTAGTGGACCCAGATGAGCAGGGGAAGGATAAGCATAATACTAGGAAAAAGAGCAGAAACCAAGAATTGTTTGTGCAACTATAACTGCATCTTGTTCTTTTTTCCTTTTCTGTAAAAATTGCATCTGAACCAATATTAAGTAGACACTAGAGACTGATTACTCTAAAAATTCTGGGTTTACAGACATACATACAGAAAGAATGCTGACTCTTTCCCCCTAAAGATTTTGCATATCCAAAACTATTGCTTTAACATTCTTGTGACTTCAGGTTTACGAGCCACTGACACAATACAGATATGCCTTGTGTTGTTAAGCAAGTGTAAGAAAGGCACAGATCTAACACAGTCAAGGAGACTGCGTGACCTTCCATGCCTCCTATGGCCCTTTTCAAGTCAATCCTATAAGCCAACTTCAAAGAACCTTAAGGCAAGATTTCTCGAAAGTATTCCATGCATAAATAATTCTATAAATGTTTTAGGAAGTTTTCCAGTATATACAAGATTAAAGATTTCCAAATCTTAAAGGGTACAAATACAAAATACAGAGTTAACAAGTACTCAAAGTGGTTTTGTAGACTCGTTTATAGCAACACATATACCTAATAAAGCTAATGAGATTACTTGGGTGAAGAAACGGTATTTAGATATGCAATACACAAAGTAGTCCAATATAGAGTACAAAAACATGGAGGTGAGGATCATGTGACAGATTTGAACAAATCTCAAAAGTTTCAGTTAAAATGTATTGTCTACATTGTGTGCACTACAAGTAACCTACTCCCTTTCTTCACAATTAACAAGTTAGTGACACACCAGCTACTTTCTTCATTACCAAGCAAGATCAGCACCTTGATAAAAATTTAGACATGTTCGTTTTGATGAGTATATTTTGTTGCAAACTTCCATCTATCTGACTTATTATCCCAACTGCAAAAGAAAAACATGAAAAGTTATGCAAATGAAACCTTCAATATATGGGAAGGATATGAAAAACAAAGTAATTCAAAGTGCAATTATTAATGGTTTAGTTATACAAGAGAAGATGAAAAGCAAGGTATGTGACTGTATTTATGGGCTAACTATCCATCAACACAGCAAATTATACAACCTTTAATTAATCAGGACAACAGCTGCTGGCTACACTAACATAGCAAATCCAACTTCCTATTTTCTATCCCAATAACCCACAGGGGTTTATTCCAGAAATACTGATTCAACCCTGCATCACACTACACCTTTTGCCAGTTTAAAAGAATAAAAATCTGCAAACAATGATTCCAGATGAGGTTGGGATTTTTTTCATTTTCTTTTATTTTTGTAACAAAAGACATAAAATCCCTAAGTCATTTTTGCCATTGCAAGCAGATTCATAATAAATACAAAGTAGTTATCCACAGTAACTCTCAGTAAGCTGCAGAGACTTTTTTACAAAGATAGAAATGTAGTTTTCATAATAAAAAGTGATACTACTTTAAGTTACGGAAAATAACAAAAAAATATAAGCAATATAAAGACCACAACAAACCAGAACAGGTATGGCTGGAAATGCATTTTTATTATCCAAGAGTTGAAAAGCCCATTACAACTTTTCCTACTTTCTGCCAGCCAAAGGAAAAAATAACTTGCTTTACAAATAAGACCACAAATGAAGAAAGTCATAGTCAGATTCATTAAAACCTAGGCAAGTGACAGTTGTATTTCATCTGGGACCATCTGAAGGTAAGTTAACGCTACTGAGTATACCCAGTAACTAGAAAAAAAATCAGAATTTAACTTTTCAACCAAATAGAAGCCTGGGGATAAATGCATCAAAAATCTCCTGTGCGTAGTTTGGCAACATGCACAAGACACTGGCAATATTTTAACCTCCACGCCGGTAAAGAGGAAGAGACTCAGCCCAGAGCTGAAAGTTCAAGCAAAATGGAGTTTGAACAGAAAACAGGTTCCTCCTTTAACTATTGGCATCCTGATATTTGGCATCGGTTGATGTTTACAATAAATATGGAGGGAGTAGGGAAGGACACAGGCGGCTTAGCTAAAATTCTATCTCCAGCAAATCTGCGAGGCTATGAACAAAAGAAGTTATTCCACCAAATCCCATTTGGCTGTAAAATGGAACAAACAAAAAGGCCAACTCTGTTGAGTCACATTGCATGGCTTGATTCAGAAAAGCACTTGGAGAACAGATGAATTCCACAAATTCCTTATATGGATGAATTAAAAAAAAAAAACCAACAAAAAATCCAACACAATTTGAGAATTATGGCGGTTTTGACCTTTTTTGTTTATCAAACTACTGCAGCTGCAAGAGAATATATTTTAACTTCAAAATTCCAGATAGAAGAACTAGATTATTTTGAACAGGAAAGGAAAAGTTAGTCTCTTTCTATTCAGTAGGAGTGGGGTTTGCTTATATGAGGGGGTTTTTCGGTTTTGGGGGTTTTTTTTAAGCTACCTACAATGCTGATCTACAGGATTTTTAGATCATGCTGCACATTTGTACTAGTTCCAGCTATGACAGAATTAAATTTCTTCATAGTAGCTAGTGTGGGGTTTTGGATTTGTGTTGAAAACAGTGTTGATAACACAGGGATGTTTCAGAAATCGCTGAGCAGAGCTTACACAGTGTCAAGGCCTCTTCTGTCCTGTCAATGACTAGGCTGGAAGTGCACAAGATGTTGGGAGGGAACACAGCTGGGACAGCTGACCCCAACTGACCAAAGGATTATTCTATACCATATGGTGTCATGCTCAGCAATCAAATGGGCAGGGGTGGAGTCTGGCTAGCGCTGCCATTGCTCAGGGATGTTTGGAGTGATGTTATTTGTCTTCCCCAGTAACCATAGATCCGATGGAGCTCTGCTTTTGTGGAGATGTCTGAACACTTGCCTGCTGATAGGAAGCAGTGAATGAAATCCTTACTTTGCTTTGCTTGCACATGCAGCTTTTGCTTTAACTATTAAACTGTCTTCACCTCAACCCACAAATTTTCTCACTCTTACCCTTCCAATTCTTTCCCCCATTCCATGGTGGGGTTTGTGAGTGAGGGGCTGCATGGTGCTCAGCTGCCAGCTGGGGTTAAATCACAACAATAATATTAATACTCATTCAGATGAGGCAATGACTGCACCTAGATAATTGTGACATTTCAAAAAATCTTGAAGTGTTTTTCACAAGTTAATATTAGTCATACAAACACATATCAACAAAGACAGACAAGAAAAAACATGAAATGGGATATTAATATCAGCACAGTTGGGATGATGATCTCTCAGGATGTAGCAGTGACATGAAACCACTGTAGCAAGCTATTTAGGCTACACAGAAAGAGAAACAATCTTGTTACAACACTGACTTTCCACTTCTGTTCTCCATGCTAGAATGTGCTGTTCTGGTTCAGGACTGGCTTCTCATAGTAGCCGAGGACCAACTCCTTAATCTTTCCCACTAGCAAGCCCACTTTCACCAAAACACTGTCCTTTTGAGTTTGTGATCTCAAATAGCAGCAGAAATAAGAATTTTGTGGAGGGAGGTTACAAGTCTACTAAAATATTACATGGTATGAACCACCAACAGTGTGTTTGTTACTGATTCATGCACCAAGGACAAAGATCACTGTTGCTGTTACATGGATCAGTAAGTCACCAGAAGGCACCAAATAATCCCTTCCAGAACCAGAGGCAGCCAAAAAGACAGTTCCAAGAACTTATCTTAAAATATGTAATTCTTTTTGTAAGGGCTACTAGCCACATGAAGGATGTCTTTCCCTCATTAAGGATCAAGGTAGAAAGACTGACCCTGGGTGAAAGCTGGAAAGCAGAACACAACTGACATAGCTTACAAATTGACTAACATAATGGTCACAGCATAACATAAAAGTTATTCTTCCTTCAGATACAAAATTCAGGGGTTAATAATGAGACCTACAATATTTAATTTATTTTTTTTGAAAATTCAGGTAGGGTGTATTCCATAAAAATTTTCAGTACAGTGCTTTTTTTTGGTAGGAAAAAATTTCCTAGAACTTCTAATTGGGCAATTTCTGCCCTTAGGCATTTTAAGGAAATAGCATTCCAGATTTCTGACTCCTGGTCCTTTGAATATTACTGAAATGCAACATTTAAGTGAAAGGAATTTCACTTCTTTAACTGATGAAGATCCATTTATACACTTCAGAACACAAGCAGACTTTCATCTATCTCTCCTCACAAAACACAGCCTTTCATTTTTCAGAAGTTTTCTGAATACATGTAAAATTAAAAATAATTTTCTTTAGCTGATATTGTTAAAACTCTTTTGATACATAAATCGTTGATATTCTAGATTAGGTAGCAGAGGTCTTACAGAACAGGCTCACAGCCCTGCTAGATCTCTTCTGCCCTGAGATTTTGCTGCTACTAATTATGGTATGGTATGATGCCGGAAATATCAGGGTTTTTTTAAACTGCATTATGATTTCTTTCCTGTATGTCATCATTAACAGTCATTTATATGATACCATTCCAAAAAGATGTTATTTTAAAGAAAATTTGCTAAAGAAAGAAAGAAAAAACCTCTTCCTTTTCAAGGATTGTAATTGACAATGGAAATCTATACCCAAATTCATTCTCAGAAAACAATTACTGCCACTCCAAAGAGGTACAACTGAAAATTTCAGCCTCAAAAAAAAAGTCCTATTTCAGTCTCTGCTTTCACAATTTAAAGTTTTTGGTTTACTTCATCATGTGCATACACAAACACATACTATATATAAAAGGTTCAACTAACATCTCAGATTGAAGAGACTACCAGAATAGCAAGTATTTAACTAAAAATAGAAATATGTCAGCCTATTAAAAGGTCTTATGGAAAATTACACTAACAGACAAAGCTGTCAACATTACATTTACAACAATAGCAGCTTTTACTACAGCATTAATGTTAGTTAAGTTTTCTTACCAAAGAAGACCTAAGAAAAAGACAGTTTGTGCCTTCAACATTTAAAAAGATTAAACTCATAGAATTTACACTGCTTCTTTCTCCAAAAACCTCAGCAGAATAGAAAATACTTTCAGGTTTGGGAGTGATAAACCTAATCCTTCCCAAAACCCACGCAAGAGAATATAGAATGAACTGCATAACTCTCGATTTCATCGTTAGATATTCATTATAATCTTTTGGAGCTTTTCTGAGCTGGATATACTAATCCACTGATATTCACAAGTCATTCAAAGTTTCACATCACTGGAACAATCAAAATTGTTCCAATGATTGAATCTGCTAATGGAAGGGTTCCCTGCCCATGGTGGTGGTGGGGTTTTGAGCTAGACTATTTTTACAGTTTCTTCCAATCTTCTATGATTCTATGAAAATTAAATATTGTCTAATAGATAAAAGAGCACCCATGACTAAACCACAGAGATTAACTGGCAATGGTTGAAGATTCAGGAGACTGCTCATCTCACACTGAATAGTAGGGGATCATTACGCATTCAAGTTGCATAAAGTTGGTATTTTCTTGCCAATTTAGCTTCCTACTGTGAACTTGAAATATTTGCCTCAGATTATTCATTGGATTATTCATCCACTCCCAGAGAGTAACTACTCTCATCATTGTACCACAGTTTGTTGGGAGAACTACACAGCCATTAACTAAACTCAGGGACAACAAATAGGAAGCAGTTCAAGCACTGACCAAATGACAAGCAAATTTTTACTCTTTAAATTGGGTGCAGAAAAGGTACTCTGGTACTTGAGGGGGGAAACAAGCAAAACCCAACAAACATTAGATTGAGTCCAGAGGTCCATTGTCTTCACTGGGGTACATGTTGACTGGAAAAATCACAGCGTCGGGAAAATTACCTTGGCAAACTCACAGAAACATACCAAGTTGGTTGGGGAAATTTTTCAATTCCTTTCCTTATTTTATGTAGCCAAAAGTATTGAACCATAAAAAAACCAACCAAACACAACAACGACAACAACAACAAAAATCAAACCAAACAAAACCAAAACCAAACAACAACAACAACAAAAAACCAACCACAAAAACTCCCAAAAAACAACCAACCAACCAAAAAAACCCAAACAACCAAAACAAAAGAATCCTCCATGTAACAGATACTCAGGAAGAACAAGAGCAGCAAGAGGTGAAAAAAAAAAAAAGGTCTTCAAAGACTATACACCATGGAAGTGCATCACTACTTTCTGCTGTTGATGTTAAAAGGGATTTAAAAAGAAGCTTTGGGAAGATGTATAAGGGAGGATGAAGTGACTGACAGAATAAACATTAATGCTGGGTGTGAGCAGAAAACTTTGAGAAATCAAAGAACAAAAGAAAAAAGGAAATAAGGCCTGAGGGCAAGTAGAATAGAGGGACCTTCAAGAGCTCTTTTTCTGGCAAGGAACAGCTGCTGCTGTAGAATAGAGGTCAAGGAAAGGTACAAACAAACACCAAGTCCAGTACACCTGGCTTGTTGTTTAAACACTGTCCACCAATTCTACACTACAGAATATGGTTAGAAACAAGGAAAACAACCACATACACACACACACACACAAAAAAACCAAAATAAAAACAAAGAAAGACAAACCCAAAGAAAACCACAAAAAAAAAAAAAAAACCCACAACAAAAAAACTTTAAAATGAACAAAGGACTGTTAACCTTAGAGTGCATCTTAATGTTTAGTAGCAGACACTAATATATCCAAACATAAGTTAAAGCCCATGATGCTTCATTTTATGCTGATGACTAGGAACACTCTGTGAAATGAGTTTTGTACTTTCACTCATTTTTTTCCACTTGACAGGTGGATTCCCTGAATGGAAAACCATGGTACTTTAATAGAAGAAAGACCATGCATTACTCAAATTATACATATACATAGCAGTTCAGATACTGCTGTCATAGTTTTCTGTTTGAGAGGAATACTTTTGACTTTTCAAAGAAAACTACTACAGTGATTTAGCAATGCTGATTTTTTAGTTCTGTTTGTAGCCCTCAAAGCACCTTCTTAAAAAATGGCATGTTAACTTCATTCTAGAAATGTAGGAATTAAACTGATTTTAACACGGAATTAAGCAAAATTGCACAAGTCCAAGTACTTTGTTTTCTCCTTCTGCAGCCCCTGCAAAGCCTAAACATATTTCCTGTGATGTAAACCACTGCAATTATAAAAAAGCAACCACACACTACAGAAAGAGGAGCTGTCCCTCAATTCTCCAATTCCGTTACTAAAACCTTATGTTTATTTATGAAACAATGATTGTAATGGTCAATACATCATTTAGCATATTAAGCTGACAGATGCTATAAACTGAACTTACTACTTCTGAAGTTCATAGTTCTTTTCACTGATATAATAATATGTTTGAAACTTCCACAGATAATTTTATTTCCAGAAAATAAGAATAGTTCAAGTTTCCATCAGTACCAGAATTTAGATTACTGATGTGATCACTGAGAAAAATTAAAGTATTATTAGTTAAAAATATTAGAGAATCTCAGAAACACACATATAAATCTGGTGAAGTAATGATACAGTAAAGAAATCTACATTTCAGCCTAAGAACTCAGTAACTGCCCAACTACATCAGTGTCTTCTTAAAATTCTCTAGTCTATTGCCACAAAGATCTGATTTAGTTAATGTTAATATTCACATGGTATATGGGTGACAGCAGGCAAAGTCACTTAAGTACTACCAATCTTCAAGGGCTTACAGTGCCATAATGTGGTTTCACTAGCTTAATTCTTAACTTATTTCTCTATTTTAAAAACACAACGGATCCAGTTATGTCATTGCTGCACAGGAACTGAGGTCATAAATGAAGAATATACCAAGTAAAAGCCACAGGCCAGAATCATAGGCAAGGGGAAGGGATGTAATGTTCTCTCTCTGCTAGGGATACCAAGTGTGGGTGTAACTTCAGAGGCCATTCAATCACCACTGAAGTGGTTCACTTGCCTTCTTTCCTGGTTTAGTGCCCTACTGAGTTTTTCAAACTCTGCGTTCCGAATCCATAACATCCCAAACTCTCAGCTGGTAGCAGCATTCAGTAGCACTTCAATGCTCCCCTTGCTTCCAAGTGAATGGTAATTCACCTACTCAAGAGAAGAATGAAAGAGCTGGCCAAAACCAGGGATAGGCATATAGTTTAGGAAGGCAAACGAGCCAGGGATGGGTAGCTGGCAGGGTGATTATA
Organism: Edolisoma coerulescens; assembly: GCA_013397115.1. NCBI lineage: Eukaryota > Metazoa > Chordata > Aves > Passeriformes > Campephagidae > Edolisoma > Edolisoma coerulescens. Next base: position 51,464 of record VWZW01007474.1, read on the forward strand.
AAGACTTCTGCTGACTGATAATATCTGGTCTGTATTCCCCTGTCCCAGAGGAACTGAATGTCTGTCTTAAAATCACATATGACACAGGAGCCAGAAGCTGTCACTATTAAAAACAGGTAGTTTAGGGAAGTTCTTAAACTATAGGACAACTCAGCTGGCCATTGCAGCAGAAATCACTCCAAGCCTTCACAAAAAACCACTTAACCCCTCACTGCTACAATTCCTTCCAAAACCATCAGTATCCACTGCCTGTCTGTACACTGAAATGCTGTCACTTGAGTGACATTCACCACTTTTCCCAGAGTTAGATGTCATATTTTGAAGTCAATTTTAAGTTCATTGACAATGCCAGGTTTACAGCCCTAAATCTGAAAGGGGGCAGTGTTGTTTAACCAGAAAGTGGTGCTCTTTGTCGCTGTTAATTACAGCTCTTCCTGCTGGGGTTTTTACAAGAAAGTAGGCCAGCAGGAAGTGTCATTATATTACAGCCTGTGGCTCCATGCATGTGTTCCTAACTTGGCAGTCAAGAGATGTCCTTTAGCCTTTTTCACTGTCCTTTTCAATATGAAAAATAAACTGCTCAGATTGCATAAAAGGATGAAATATGCTATTCCATGCATCTCATAGAAGAGAACAATACAGGTACATAGAAAGCAGCTTCCTGTTGAGGCAACAAAAACAGTTCCTGGTGTGTTCATGAATTCTGATGTTCCTTCTCAATTTACCTAGTAAAGCTCATAAAGACTATTGCAATGAAACTTTCTCAGTCTTTTCTCACAGCCCTCATATTACTTAAAAAATAAAAGACTGATTAGCTGATTTACCAGCTTTGGTAAGTCTTTGGGGGACAAGGAAGGGAGGAATAGCTACTAAGGAGAGACATACTGTGAGCTACCCACCAAAACAGAAAAATCTCAAAACAAAAAAATTTGAGCTACTCGTGACACCTCCTATGACCCTGTCTTTCACACCTATGTAATCCCCTCAATATGCATACTGAATTCAAGAAGATACTTTAAAAAACACTATCATTTCAAAACATTAATTACATAGGGCACCACTTATGGCACGCAAGCCCAGGTATATAAACACGGCTAGCTCAGAGGTCTTGCTGCTACATTTTCGATAAAGGCGGCACACACACACAGATCCGAAGGCGAGCTCCTCACCCGATGGAGCTGCCCCTGAGCAGGTAATCCAGCGCGCGCAGGTGGACACAAAGAAGGAGAGAGGAGGCTTCTCGTATGAATTCCAGGGGGGGTTTATTAAAGTGAAGGTTCAGGAACGGAAAGCCGAATCGCAAAGGTTTCTGGGAGCTTTTATACCGGGAATAGTAAGGGCGGGGATAAGGAATACAGCCAATAGGATAAGGGAAGGAACGCAGGGTTCACAGTGAATGCACCAATGGGAATAACACAAAGGAGGGACTTAGGGTAGGAACCAATGGGATGCTGAGTTTAACAGAACTTTCTAGAGCTTTATACGTATTAATCAAGGGAAATGAATATTTATGAAAACATACACAAGACTGGGAGGGGAGCCCCACTGGTCTAGGCAACTTTGGCCACTTGCACTGCTACAGCATATGAAAGAAAGATACATATCAGTATGGAGTAGACTTCGGCACTGTCAAGAAAGAGAGGTAAAGTTTCAAGAGTTCTATGAGAAACATGATCAAAGCTCACTAAGCATCTGAAGGTACCTGCGGTCTTTAAGGTACTGTGACTTTCCCTAAAGTGGTAACCAATGTAATGGATTTATACACTTGCAAATTCCATTCCTAGTAAAGAGCTACCATCAAAACATACTACTTTCTAGATTCAGTTCCACATCAACTGCATCAATACAAAAATTTCAGGCACTTAACTGATTGTAGGCAAATTTTTCAGAATAAACACTATCAATCAAAGATGAGATCTATGAAACCATTGAAAAAAAATCACTTGGGAGTTTCAGAAGTAATCTGAAAATGAGCCTCCTACAACTTTAAGTATTAGAATCACTGCATTTTCCATTAATTAAAAAAAAAAAAGCAGTAAAAATATCCAAACACATGAGATACCCCAAAACAACCAAAGCAACACCACATACTCAGTTTGAAAACAATCCTGAATTACACTCAAAACACCCTCATTATGCAACAAGTGACTTAATATCACTGTCTCTCTTAACTTTCTCCAGCAAAGGCTGCAGTTCTCATAAAACCACTTCCTTAATACTTTGAGCTATACAAAAGGCATCATTCCCGTTTTATGAACATAATTCTTCGTAGACACAAGATACGCTTGGCCTTATTTCTAACAAGAACTGAGTCATCACTGCAGGCTAACACCTTCCACAGAGTAAGTTTCAACTGCTTTTTTTTGGTTTTAATTTTATATATAAATATATTTTTGTTGTTGTCTTTTTAATTTTCCACAAGGAGAAGATTAGTGATTAATTTTCAAGATCAGTTAGAATCCACATCTCCTCTCATTTTTATCATTACACCCTTTAAGTTAGACATTGCCTAAAGATGCTTCCAAAAAAATCATTTAGGAAATAATAAGAAAACCATTTAAATGAATCCATCTCTGAATCCAGCTTTGGAGGCCTGACAAATTTCGTTAAAAACTCTGGCAGAAATTGCAGTATCAGTTCACATTAAATTGAAATTTCAAAACTATGGCCATGACAAAATAACACTTTAAGTATGCTACAAAATAAACCCCACAGTTAATGCAATACCAGCCGATTACTCAAATCCCAAACAGAACTGAAACATCACATTTCAACATGAAAAACATGTATCAAATATACTGAACACCGGGTAAGAAGAGTTCTTACCTTCATAGATAGCTTTGAAGCCTTGGGCACTGACAGCAAAATCTGTGGTGAAACAGAGGGTGAGGATAGATCCCGTGCTCACAATAGATGATGGAAGCTGAAATCCAGATAACCTGTGCAATAAAAAGGCACAAATTACTAAAAATTTTTTTTATAAAGCCTATCAGTAGATGTGATGAGTGTTATGATAAACATCATGTTATTACATCTGAACTACAAACACATTATGGGCTTTACCCTGATGCATCTCTAAATGTTCACTGCAATATTTCAAACATATCCTTGAGCTTTAAAACTCTCCTATGTTAACACATCTATGCACTCTCCAGAAAAAAGTGAAAGAAAGACCTGTTTATATCTACTAAAGACTTTTTTTTGTTGTTGTTAGGACTCATTTTAAGATGTAGACAAGTAAATTTAGGACACCTAGAAGTAGATACTCAGGCCTTGACTCGCTCAGAGATAGTTCATACAATTTTACATAGCTTAGACTATCCTGTCTATCCTCCAGGTGCTGCTTCAGGAAAAACATGGATGTCATATGTTCAGTGTGATAAACATTAACTGACTGGAAAAAAAACAAGAAAAACCACCACACTTCCATTTAAGAACTTCAGAAATAATTACCTTACATTTCCCCTCTTATTAGTACTCTTACCTTTACAAACGGAACAGAATTTTGGATAAGCTATAATTACATTGCAATGTTGATTATAAGACAATTTCCCAAAATCTGGATTTTTTGAGGGTAAAATAGATTGAAGAAAAATGTTTAGATCCTTTACTGAAGTATCACTAAACACAATTTGTTAGACCTGGCTGATACTAGTGAGATTTTTTTAAATGATTAATATCTCATAAGTAAGATGTAAGACACCACTACTGTCCCACAAAAACAAAGCTATACTGGTAGCTTAATTAATCACTAGTTAATTTCTGTATTGTACAATAGGGGTATGTGGTTGAGTGCGTGTAGGATAACCCTGCCAGAAAACCAGCTTTTGTTCAAATTTCACCCTGAAAGAGCTTCTTAGATGTTGAAACAGATAATTTAAAAAACCCAAATAAATAAACACAAAAAGCCCACCAAAAAAGCCCTTTTTTTAAGAACTAGGTGGTTAAGACAATCCATGTCTTTAAAAAAAGAAACAAAAAAACACCTTGCCTGTGAAATTTATGGTATAATTAATTTATAGTTCTTTACTTGGCATCCAGAACTACAGAAGAGAAATAACTGTAAACAACATACTAGTAGAGCAGTGTCACTGAACTACATGTTCTTTCAAAAATTAGGTTTATTAAAGACCACTTTCATCTATAAAAAACACATAAGCGGAACTCCATGCTTCAATTACACCAGTCAGGTGGTTCCCCATATCTTTCCACTTTTGAGCTTTGGAAAACAAATAGAAGAGTCAGAGATCAAAGTAAGAAGAGCTTTAAATACAGATGAAGGCACACAGTCAAGGCAACATAAATCAGCAAAAATCTTCCTGCAATTTCTTCCTTTCATTTTAAACAACATTGTCTCCCATGTGATAATTAGCTGTTTGCTCTAATCTTTTTACCTTCTGTGTACTTGTCAACCTAATACTCCTTTCCCACCTCATTTACTCAAATTCCAGAAATAACCAGGTTGATTTTCCCCTCAGTCTTCAAACTGCAGAACTACCATAAGGCTTGCCACATCTTATGTTCATGCTTTTGTATGTTCTCTCACCTTCACTAGATATTGCAGTTTTTAGGGAAATGTGCCTCTTGTTCTATTTGATAAATCAGAGTGGTTAACTCTTCTACCCTACATCTGGAGAGTACTTTCTGACAGTTCATTATTAATTTAGGGAATGTATTTTCTGATCTTACCTATATGTCTCTCTTCTGTGAGAAGTGATTAAAAGAGTTCTTGTTTTAAGGGATGAGCTTTGGGGTTTTTTTGGATAACACTACAGTATTTCCCAGATCTAACATTTCTTGCTAAACTACAGGAAACTAGCATACATGGTAGGGGAAGAAACGAAAATCAGCTTGAGTCAGAAGCAGCTAGCCTCAACATTTCACACTACGTGGGAGAAAGGAAAAAAGACCCCACAATAAAAAGACCAAAAAAGTTATATCAATGCAGAACTACACTGCTTTTGCTACCTCATTCCTGTTTTCTCCCCTTGGTCTGGATTTGGACCATATAAATGAACTTATATGAGCCGTGAGTGGACATCCTGAGTTCTTGGTATGATTTCTCTACCAACCTGCTTTGATTCTATTATAAGTGTCACTCCTACAATATGGATTCTTAGATGCCAAATAATTTTTTTTTCTATAGCATCCTCCTTGAAATACTAGATCATTCTTTAGGCTGACATTGCAACTCGCATTAAAGAAAGACAAATACATTCTTTTATATCCTAAGTCAGTGCACTTAAAGGTTTTCAAGACTTACAGGTGTGAGAGACTGGAACGTTAATGGTTAATGACTTAAAACATTCTTGCCATTTGCGGAGGCAGCAGAGTGCTTTGCCAGGCCAGGTTTGCACACCCACCCAAGGCGGACAAGGAGAGTTTTATGTTTACTGCGTTTTGAGCCAGGTAAGGGAGAAGGCAGGTAAGAAGCAGACCCTGCAGAGGCAGGACAGTGCTCTTTACCGTGCATGTCCTTCTGTTTCACAAGTGGCTCAGTTTTAAAACTGCCCCCCACCTGCCTTCCCTGAGGCAGATGTTGGACATTTACATTCACAGGGGACGTTTGTATGTAGGCCTGAAGGTATTCATCCCTTCTGATGGGGCATACCAGGCTCAACCACACTGACATGAGAGGCAACGTCTTGGAAGGCATCATAAACCAGACTTCAGAAGCATGCCGGGACTCATTTCTGGGCTTTCTACCAGAGGACTGTGCAAGATGTGCAGTGCTGCAACAGTGTAAAATGCCCATTCCCCAGGGGTGGTACCTGTGCCTTCCACCTAAAGCTGAAGTTAACCTGCTGAGCTCGTACTTCATGGGCTTCCCCCACCTGCAACAGGCCAAGATGGCGACCATGACTCTGACCAAGAGACGTACAACCAAGTCTCATTGCTGGATCCGTGGGCAGTGGTGTCTTTCTACTCTTATCCTCTCCTTCTCTCTTTCTTTTCTGTATACATTTTGTCAAGAGTTCATTTTATGCTTTTACATTGCTATATTACTAAAGATAATAATAACAAAAAGGGCTACATGCCTGCTTTCCATAGCAATTGTTCTAAAATAAACAAACATATGTAAACACCAATCATTCAGTTTTGCTTAACTCCAACTCCCCCCAGGGTTTCTATTAATAAGAAACTGGGTTACGCTCATATTCTAGGGTGGGTTGTAACTGTAGGAAAAGGCAAATACGTGGGGAAACTTCAAGTACGTCAACCTGAAATGTATCTTATCAAGGTCTTTATAGTGCACTAATCCAAAAAATGTTTACAGAAAAGTCCTTAATAGAAAAATTCATCAGACTACCTGGGTGCCCCTATGGTAGCCTTATTGCCTGAAATAATTCTGAAAGCATCTTTCATAGTATTCTAATAAATTCAGCAAGATCAAATGCCACCAAATTTAGTGTAAACAAAACCTAGGCAGCAGATGAAAATCTAGTGTTATTCTTCAGACATTTCCAGAATTCCACTCTTAACCCACTAAGTCATTTTCCACACACCCCACACCCCTGCACTAACGTTTTTGCTAGGTGGTTCTAGGTCATGAATCATAATGTATTTTGCACATTCACTTCATAATACAGAAAAATCACACACCTTCATATGCGGTTTTATTGTGGAAATGTAGCCTGGCAATTAACGTGTAGGCTTTTACAACAACCAGAAAGGGAACAGTTTAGACAAACAAGTGTGTGTGCTAAGGAAGCAGAATCATTTCAAGTCCCTGTGCTAATAAAATTGTCATTTGATAAACTTGAATTACTTCATACTGAGCATATGGCAAGACTTTAAGCTTAAAATATTGCTACCTCCTTAACTTTCAGCAGCATTAATCAGCACAAAATGCACACACTAAAATACTATGAAACCACAGATGGTATATATTTGGCTTGTCTGCACAAAAGAAACAGAACTTATAATAGAAAACACAGTGGTGCACCAGTACTGAGTTCAGACTGTTTGGAGAAGTGGAGGGGAAACCAAAACCAAAGTGGAGGGAGGGAAACAACTACATATTTCATTTGCCATTGTAATTTCACAGATCAGCCATTTCTAGTGATAACATCTATAAATATAGAGGGCTTCTTTAAAATAGCATAGCAACAAGCCTATCTGGCTTGGCTGTGAACTTCTCCACTCTCTACTTGTGAAGGTTCATTCTTGAACTTCCTGGTACAAAACCATATGACAAGACTTGNATGTATGAGAAGACAAAATAGATTCCCTAAGTCCTTAAAACATGACAGGTGTTACTTTAAAGGGTGAAGCTTACTGCTGTCTTCAGTTACCTGCTGGAGTTATATAGAAAAAGACAGGTCTTTTTCAAAGTGCTGGGAGGATGGCAAGCAATGGGTGAGGTGCAACATGAAAAACACAGCTTTGTATTAGAAAAACACAACTTTGCATTTAAAAAATACACCACCAAGATGGTGGTGATATATTTAAACTGGTGCCCAGAGAAGACCTGGTATCCCCATCCCTGGTGACGCTGGAAACTCAGTAATACCCTGAACAGCCTGATTGACTTAGCTTGATGTCAGCAGGTAGCAAAACCAAATAACCACAGTCCCTCCTAACCCAAATTATTCAATGACTCCGTGGCTAACATGGAAGGCATAGGCACAATCCCTATCACAAGCAGCTGCCGTAAGAAAAACAAGAACACACAGCAGTGTCCAAGTACAGAAGTACAATCAGATCAGCCTAAAAGTTTTTAGGTTCTTTGCATAAGTTTACTAGGAATTGTACCTTTGCTGAATGTAGGTGTAGTTATGAATTTTTACCAAGTCCCAGGTGTTCACACAGAAATGGATAAGCCTTCAAGCATGGTTTAAGATTAACTTATCTTTGCAGGTGTTTTAAAGACAATGATGACACAAAAAGGCTATGTTCCTCTCCCCTCCAACGAGGACAACTACATTCTTGTTCCCAGAGTTGCTAGATTTTTAACAAATATTTTGCACCACATTCATGGTCAAAATGGTCAAATGAAGCAAATGAAGCTTTCCAAAGCAGCTCTATCAGAAACAGCTTTCCAGCACAAGGCATCATATGATCAGGCTGCTTTAACAAGAGTATGTACTGGTTTCACAATTGCCAAAAACCAATGAGCAGTTGCAAAGGTAAAATAGAAACATTTTCACCACTATATTAGCTTGTTTATTTATTCCTACAGCTGCTTGGACTCCACTGATGTGTTCAGGTTACCACATGGGACAACATTCTTTCAAGGTTTAATGCATTTTCTTCAGAAATTTAGGAGCCAAAAAAAAACTGTTGGAGGAGGGAGAACCCTGCATGAATGAGGACTCTTTCTTTTTTTCAAATCAGTCCCATGTAATCTATGAAGTAGATTAATTATTAGTAATAAAAAATTTTTGCTAGTAGTAGAATCAGATCTGTTAAAAAATTTTGGAATTGTGTGTAATATATACAGTAGCACTCTCAGAAGAGGTAACTAGAGTTTACTTGACTAACAGAAGACATTCTTGCCTGAAATTAGCTATCAGATGCCTCTTGCAAAAGCTGTTAGCCAAAAGGATCAATGTTATTAATAATGAAGTAAATTAAGTTTCAGTGAATTGTCCTACAAACTATTCTGGGGAAGACAAGGGAAAATTACAAAACCAGATTTATTTTTTCCCCCCCTCACTCAAAATCCATACAAGGAAAAACCCTAACATTTCTGCCATTTTACCCTAAAGTGTTAGAGGTCATTAACTGCCATACGAAACACCAAAGAGCCATCTGCTGTCAGGGTCCTATCTTCTCAGCTGTTACATACAATTCTTAAAATTGTCATTTAATATACAGAAAATCCGTAAGCTCATTCTGTATTAAATTCACGTTACCACATGAAAACACAAAGTTATTTGCAGGTACTACCTAAAAGTTTGTGCTGATCAATTTCACATCAGAAAACAAGGCAAGCCAAGGGGACTAAAGCTTTAAGCCCTCTATTGTAGTTCTCTAGAAAAACCTCACTACATCACAGATGCCAAATATTAAGTACAAAACAGGAAAAATGTTCAAAAGGAAATATCTCGTATTTGGCTGAACTGGAAATTATCCTAGAACCATACTATCAACGAAAATTAACCAAACTCCTTCCATGTTTCAGGCATCTGATATCACCAACACTGAATAATTTCTATAGGCTATTAGGTATGTGAAGAAAACGCAATTCAGGACAGACCCTATGGATTCCTGGAATTTATTTCTGATTTTATTAATTTATATAATATTGCCTTTGTGGTGGATTGGCCTTGGACATCTGCCAGACCACCACCCAGACAGCCTCACTAACCCTTATCAACAGGATAGGAGGAGAAAATAAGATGGAAATGTTCCCAGGTCAGGATACAGACAAGGAGATCAATTACTAATTATTGTCATGAACCAAACAGGTTTGACTTGGGGAAAATTAGTTTATTTTATTACCAATTAAAATATGTTTGGACTCTGAGAAACAAAGATAGATTAATCAAAAGCCTTTCTTCCCAAGCTCAACTTCATTCCTTCCTTCCCAACTCCTCCACCTCTTCCCTTAGGCAATGCAGGGAATGGGGGCTGGGGCTCATCCACAGCTGCTCTGCAGCTTCTGCCACCTCACACTTTTACCTTGATCCAGCGTGGGCTTTCCACAGGCTGTGGTTTCTTCAGGAAACATCCTCCTCCGGCTCCACCGTGGCCTCTTCCATGGGCCGCAAGGGAATCTCTGCTCCAGTGCCTGCAGCACCTCCTCCCCCTCCTTCTCTCACCTTGGACATCTCACAGCTGTTTCGCTCATTTGTTTTTCCCCTCTTTTTCTCTGTGGTGTTTTCTCTCCTTTCTTACATGTGTTTCCTGAAGCTGCCCCCGCCCCGGCCGTGGGCTCAGCCGTGCCCTGTGGTGGGTGGTTGGATCCGGCTGGAACCGGCTGTGTCCAGCTGGAACCGACTGCGTGCCGCTGGAACCGGCTGTGTGCGGCTGTGGGAGCCCGGCCTCCCCTCACAGAGCCCCCACAGCCCCCGCTGCTGCCAGGGCCTGATGCCATGATGATTTTTGCCTTTTCTTTATATACCTTTTATATACCCTTTTATATAGCTTTTATGTATCCTCAGTGCTTTTAGCATGCATACTTGTAATTCCTTAAGGCCGATAAGTCAGCATAGTCCTGGTATTCTGTTAAGCTAGGAGACCAAACATCCTGGAGGCCTCGCTCCTGGGGGCCGGAAAGCCCTATGCTATCCTGAGAAACCAAGGTCCTCTCTAGAACACATCCTGGAAACTAAGATAAGCCCATCCGGGGGGGAATTCCTCAGGATGGGGGGTTGATTCAAGTCTCTGATTGGGGAATCTTTGATAGATATGCTAATTTGCAAGGCCTATAAATTGTATACACGACCTATCATGTGTGTGCATTTCGGCACATTCCACCTTGGTGAAGTGGTGCATCTGAGGATCCTTAAATAAATACTGAGGTAAAAACCCCTTTTTCCCTTAACCGTGTCTGGCTTTTAATTTTAAGACCAGGGAAAGGCAACAGGTCTGGGCACCCGCACCCTGTACAGCCTCGATGATACAAGCAGAGAACACTTCAGTGCACCTCAATTAATGAATTAAAAAGTCAAATCATTAATATGTTATCTTACTAATTAGTAATTAGAATCAGTTTAAACTACCTGAACATCTGGACAGAAGCTACAGCAGTTATTTGCAAGAAGGTGGTAACTCCAACTATTCCACAGAAAACAGCAGCAGTGCTATGACAGCACATTTACAGGACACATATCCGTGACAGGATCTTTTACGAAGCCACTTGCTGTCAGCAACAAGAAGAGTTACCCACAGGGTAAGACACCAAAAGGTACTTAAAGCCAAAAGATCAGCACATCCATTCCAAAAAAACCAGGCTTTTACCTGCCATGTGTGGAAATCACAGAAGCCTTACCTTAATAATTTATATCCATTCTGTTGCCTGAAGGAAGTGAAGATTTAAAACCTGAGACAGCATCTTATACATAAAGGTAGCAGAAAAAGCTACTATAAGATTAGTACAAGATCCATAATTTATAATTGATTTTCTATCACGGAAGATAAATACATATTTAATTTACATTTAGTCCCACTGCCCCCGGCCTCAATTTTTTTCTTTAAGTCACAGAAAAAGGGAAGATAAAGAGAGCAAATTGTTCAAGCTTAACTAAGAATAAATTTCAGGAATTATAACATTAATATTTTGCTAGTAGAGGAAGGTTCCTTATTACCCAAACTCACCAAGTTCATTCAATAAGCAGAAATAAGCTACAAGCTGAATGCTTTTGATGTATTTGGCCTTGAGGAAATGCAGGTGGTTTCTCTAGGTGCCACCAAACAGCCATGGCAGCAAAGGTCCACAGCTGCTGTGGGAAGCCCTGATGGTGCACAGCAGCCTGTGACCGCAGTTCCGTGAGTCCCTGAGGGAGCAGGGACACATGACAGGAGCTGGCCAACGCCAAACCAGCCCACAGCCGGGAGGGGAACCAAAGTGATGGCAGCTCCCAGGCGGGGGAGACGGGCCAGGGCCTTCCAGGGGGTGCAGCTGCTGGCATAGGCAGGGCCACCAGCACGCTCCAGTGGCTCCAGTGGCTCCAGCCTGGTGGGACCATGTGGGGAGGCAGCAACTCCCAGAGCACTGGGTGCTGGTGGATGGGCCTAGTGGGGCTGTTACTCGTGGGGAGAAGGACTTGCCTAATGGGAAATCACACCACTTCCCCACAGCTGCAGGCACCAAGAGAGGAACACAGCCAGCTGGTGTCTCAAGTGCCCGGCAGTCACTAAGGCTGGTGACTGCTGAGTAAATGAACCAGCGGGCCACAGCACTGCGCCATGGCCATGCAGAAGTGCCTTCTTTTCTTGGCACACCTGCTCATTATACCAAGTATTTTCGTACTGTTTCTACCTATTGTACACAAAGTGCAGCTACAGAAATGGTTTTCATATGCCTCTATGCTAAATGTCATGGAAAGAAAACATCAGCTAATATTTGATAAAACTGGACAAAAATAAAGGAATGCTGCCGAGTGCCAAAAATCAAAGTGATACCATAAACTACTACTGCCAGAGGAGTAAAAGCAATGTTTTACCTTTAAAAGAAGTAAGTTATTTCACTTACTATAAAGCTAATGACTTTTGAGAAAAAACAGCTGGAACTTTTAAGTAAAGTCATGTATTCCACATTACCTGACTACATAAACAAAAATTGAGTCAGGAAAACAAAGATCTTTCAGGGATTTTGTTAGCCATGCCTTGTCAAACAGTTTAAGATATATTCTTAGAGAACATTTTCACTAGTCATTTTAAGATTCATTATGTGAGTTATGTCTGTTTACTCTCACATATATGGATGTTACATCAGTCATCTTTTTGGAAAGTGTGTCCTATTAATCCACAACAGTGTATATAGTTATCTGTTATTTTACATAACTTCAGTTGTGAATCTAGCTTGCATTTCCTACGTCAGAAGGCTTTAGAGAGAGATCCACATGAGACTGGGAACATTGTTGCATCAACGAACCATTGTTTCAACTTCAGAATAAATGAGGTTGAATTTTATTTGAATCTTTGTATTACAAATCCATTATAGAACATCCATGATGCCATAGATTATTTTCATGCTCCCACTTGTAAGTTGTTTGGAAATGAAAACTGTACAGAACTTTCCAGTTGGGAAAAAAAAAACCAAAAACCAACCAACCAAACAAACAAACAAAACCACAAAAAAATCCCCAAAACCAAAGAAACAAACTGAAATTCACAAACCCTCAGAACTCTAGCAAAGGAAAAGAAATTATATTTTTATGGCTCTACTAAATGAAATTTAGGCAGGGAGAAAATCTGTGAAGAGGATTCTTTTTTTCTTCACAGGCCAGGTACTAATAACTGAAAAATCACCCACATTTCCACTTCTCTAGCTTTTATAGACTCACTTTATATTAGAGTATCAGGGCACTTCCACAAAAACCAGTGGCATGAATCCAGTGTAAATGGAATGATAACAAGTGGCTTAGAAGCCCTGCAACACACAAAAATTGCCTGAAGGGGGAAAATATATCAATTTCTGGAGCCTTCTTTTAGCGTTTTTACAAATTGGATTACAGTAGTATTGCCAGCTGAAAAAAACCCTACTCCAGCCTTTTTTGGTGGCTCCACTTTAAGCAAAGGCCTGGAGGCAGAAGAAAATATGCTAGCAAATATTTGAATAGATCAGATTTTAGTACAAACAGCATCTTTGTCTTTAGCAGCAATAGTGAGGTATCTAAAAAAATACATTACTGTCCAAATATGAGTGTATTTAACAGTTTATATAGTGTTCCGTGTCCTTTCTGTAAGGAAGACTAAATATTTGTGCCCAAAACTTTATTCTAGGAAGGTGCGAAGCTGCAAATATGGCCTATGATGCACAGCAAAATTTGGAACACCAACATAGGTTTGCAGATTTCCATTATCTGTTTTGCCCAGTCTGGATGGCCTGGCTTTTTTTTTTTTATTATTGCTCAATCCAAAATACATGCTAATGGTTGAAATCACTTGCATTTGTGAACTGTGATGTGAATGTTCTTCATAATTTTTATTGAGAGACATACCCTTTTGGATTAATGAAATATTAATTAATTAAATATTTACATCATTTGAAAGAGTAAATTTCTATTTTAGTGGTTTCAGGTCATTATTTTTCAAATTTTCTTAAAAGAAACTTTTTCACATGTTATTGAAAAGATTAAAAAAAAAAAAAGAAAGAAAAAGTGACACAAAATTAAAAACAACCTAAGTTTAAATAAACCCTACCTTTTTATGTCACTCATTTCATAGGGTAAACTTTAAAGCTGACTTTTATATAGTTTTGCAAGATTTTTTTTACCAAAATTTATGTTCTCAGTAATCAATCAGATTCAAAATAATGGAAGTTAGATGCTTTAATTTTTCCAGATATAAGTTTCCCATTTGCAAAGTAAAGATAAAATTACAAACTAAAAAATGTCTTTTGAATTCACAGGGATGGAACACCAGTCCTGTGAGGAAGGGCTAAGAAAGTTGGAGTTGTTCAGCTGGAGAAGAAAAGCCTCTGAGGAGACCTCACTGCAGCCTTCCAGTACTTGAAAGGGGCTTATAAGAAAGGTTGGAACACTTTCTAGTAATGCCCATTGCAGTAGGACAGGGGGCTGTGGTTTTAAACTTAAAGAGGGTAGATTTACAATAGACATCAAGTAGAAGTTTTTTTTTTTTATTTTGAGGGGGATGAAACACTGGAACAGGTTGCCCAGAGAGGTGATTCCTCATCCCTGAAAACATGAAAACATTCCAGTTCAGGCTGGATAGGGCTCTGAGCAACCTGATCGAGTTGAAGATATCACGGCTCATGCAGGGGGCATTGGACTAGATGACCTTTAAAGGTCCCTTCCAACCCAAAGTGTTCTGTAATTCTATGATTCTATGAATTCAAGTACATTGCAACTTGTAGACTGATCCAGAGTTAGGGGAACAGAATGGATTTGTTTAAATATGTCAAATCAAAAGAAAGTTAAAATAATGTGCAATTATTTTGAGCAATTCATTTTGGCAAAAGAAACTTAGGCAATCTCCAGATCATCTGGAATTCTACTGGAAATTTTTCTTATAGCTGTAAGACAAAAAACTGTACTTAAGGAAGAACAACAAATGAAGTTCCAAACCCAAAAGTTATTGGAGCAATCAAGTGACACCTTTCCTACACCTTCTGTCTCTTTCTAAACAATGTACCTGTTCAGCTTAAAGAATCTTCTCAGAGTGTTTTTATATGTTACACATATTATAAATATGTCCCTATGAGACTTTTCACTCAATAAAATAATGTATCCTGTTTCAGAACTGAGGAAAGGATTTTCCTTCACTGTCACCTCATTATGACTTTGCTTTTTTCCCTGAAGTTAATTGTTCTGACAACTCTATTTTAAAGAGGTCAGGCTTTGACAGTTTTAGACTATCTTGCACAAAGCTCACTATATTAAATTTCTGCTCCTATGTTTTTACTCCCAAGAGCTATGACATTCTTCTTTTCTATGCAAACCTTTGAAGTCTGTCTATTATTTCTACCCATCATACTCAAAGTTTAGTCAGTATGTATCATTTATTACTTGAATACCTCCTGTCAAAACTGCTGCTTGGTTTGTTTGTCCTTTATAAGAAAGAAATCTAGTGGGTATTTCAGTGAGTCATAAAGTTCATTTTATCTAAATTTAACTTTTAAAAAAACTCTTTTGAAGCTAACTAGTTTGGATAGTTTCAAGTGGCACTTAAAAGAAGCAGTTGCTGCTACTAATATGAAATAATGATCAATTCTGGAAATGTTTGAGAATTATGTGAGTGCTTCGGGCTAACTCTGTACTTATTGTATTAAGCATCATATACTCGTATTTTTCATCACTATGTCACTTGTCGTCTCCTTTCGACGTATTTTTTCAGTATTCAAAACCTTCAGGAAGATAAGTCATCTTTGTAGTCCAGTGCTTAAATTTAAACATTATTCCTATGTAGAGCCTGAGTAGGCTGTAAAAGAAAAGGGGGAGGCACTGCATACAAGAATATCTGACACAGGCAATCAGGATGTGGAGACATGGACTTTCACCTGCAGATAGGCAGGACTGGAGGGAAAAGCAGTAGTACAGCTTCTTTCTTACCCTGTAATAAGGATCACATACCATGGCAAAGATCCATAATCCTTAAGAAATCTCATGATGCACCTGTGAAAGCTGGACTTAGTTGTTACTATATGCTGAAGTCCTTAATTTTTTATCTTCGCTGATTTTTCACCCATGCTAACAATATTTAACTATCACATTTTTTTAATATCTTTGTTTTGCCACACCAGCATTTGGCATTGCATTTCTTCGGTATAGCAGTTAATGAATCTCAGACTGCAGTGACTTTTATAACGAGGATTCTTTTCTTAACTTTTAGAGCAAAAATCTTTATGTTGAAATGTCAGCTTATTTTCAGAATATTCCTCCCTTGTACATATTCTATAGCAGTATATGGTGTTGTTTAGTGTACTGAATTCCTTTTGTGATCTACCTCGAGTTGCTAGTATGCATACAGATTTTAATGATTACCGTCAAAGTGCCCTCTCCATGGTGCCACCTTATCAGTATGCCCTCTAATCAGATCTTCAACAAATTCAGAAGTAATGAAGCAGAACATTCTCCTGTTAAATTTCATGGTGAACAAATTTTGTTAGCTTCATCCTGAAATATCACATTCCAAAAGCAAGTTAGAAATAAGCCTTAATTGAGAGATATTTCATCTTTCTCTCTGAGCATTTTTTGTGCTTATATTTTAAGTCACCTCGGTAGAGGTTTGCCCTACGATGCATAATTTGATGCTTGATCTCCTCCTATCAGAACATTTTATCTTGTTCTCCTGTCCTTTAATCCTTACATATATAATATATCATTTCAGGGCTTATGATCATCATTGAGATTATCCATAGTAATATCATTTTTAGTTTGGAACAAATTGTTTCTTATGGATGACTTACTCTAACAATTGTGTTCAGGTGAGTCATATTTTGCTAGTTTAAAATGTTCTCATTCTAAGTGCTTCCTCCAAAGAAACGATGTATGCAAAGCCTTCTTTTTTTTCCCTCATACTTTCAATTTCAGCAAACTTTCCCTTAAAATTTTATCATAATATTTGTACATTAGCTACAAGCAATGGGTATTTCACAGTTACCTGAAGCAAGGTACATATTAGGCAAATTCTGCCATTAAATTTCTGCAGGAAAGTGGCAATGCTCTGCATTATCTGTTAGCCTATTACATGTCACTTACTCCTGCAGATGGTCTAGCGACAGCTGCCTGGGGCTGCCCATAGCTACTCATGGGTGTCCAGATGCTGCAGGATGTGGAATCTGAACACAGGTAATAGTCTTAGGGGTTTTTCCTCTAGCACAGTGTTGGATACCACCAGCACACTCAGGTGGTCTGCAGGGCTCTGATATCTGTTTCTACGGGCAGCCTTTAGACCCCACAGAAGTACCTACAAGAAGAGATGGAGTGGGCAGATATGACATTACTTGATAGGGAGGAAGCCAATGATAAAAGAATTAGGATTGAAGGAAAGTGGTTTAGTTTTATATTTTCCATCTAAATTTTCAATTTTTCTCATTAATTTGAATAAGAGTTTTAGCTAAACCTATTGCTTAGAATGTATTTTTATTTGGGTGTATTTATATTGTCACTGGCTCATATTTATGTAGAACAGTTTGTAATCCTTAGCTTTTTCTCATGAAAGTGCTGACTTCTGCAAATTATTGTTACTTTAGTGTGGTAAAAGATGTCTTTGGTGAAACAGCTTCTCAAGTCTCTGATGCCCTTTGTGGCTAGAAAAAGGTTTTAATACCAAACCACTGCAGAAGGTTTCACATGCCCACAGAACAGTCATGGAATGGGCTACAGCAGTACTTAGGTATTCCCTGACAAGGTGTTAATATGGAGATTACCGACCTCTCCAACTAGTGGGTGGTAGAGAAAGTACGAGAAGTATGAAATAGCTAAGAAGCAGTAACTGCTATTTGGGTGGATGATGGAACAAAAAGCAAGAGAACCACTGAGACCAAAATAATAATGAGTTTCAGGGAAGCCATCTATGCAACTAAGAAAAACATAAGATGTGAGTGAATGCTGCTTGTTGGAAAGAGATGAGGAAGAAAAAAGCTGTGGGAAGGAATGTCATGCTTTATGGGAAAAGAAGGTCTCCTTAGTTAACACTAAGAGAATTTGGCTTATCTGACAAAGATTCTCAGGGAAGACAATATAAGGAACGTTAGTAGAGACTACTAAATAGAGAACCAGATGAAAGGACTCCATTTTTGCTGGAATTTTCTTTTACTTCCTTTTTATGCTCTAGATTCAATTAAACTGCATGCAGCAAATGAAGGAGTAAGCCTGTCTCTAGAATTCAACTCCTGCATTGAATGAACATCTAAACCAACCTGTTTGTCTAATGCCTATGAAAGAGACATAAGCAGATTAACCAGCATGACAAAAGTTTGTAATTTTTAAATACCCCTCGAGAAAAAGACTTCCTGGACTGAGATGAGATGGGGGTGTGAAAGGCAAGTGAGAAAACTGCGTAAGATTAATGGCAATTCCCTCTGCTACTGAAATAGAATAAAAAGGCAAATGCCAGCCAAGAAGATGGAACACAAACCAACTGTGAATGCTGCCTTTCTTGACATTGCTCTTAAAACCATCATGGTTTACAAAGGTAAGGTTTGCTCAGAGGTCAAATGCCAATGTAAATGCAGCATCCCTGTTTTAAACAACCAAACAAAAATGAGACCTGAAGTTCCAAATGTCAATTCAAAAAGAAAGAAAAAGTAAAGCAAAATAGGAAAGGAGGGGATACTTAATGAAGTTAAAGGGGATACTCAATATGTTTAAAAAAAAAAACCAAAAATTCTTTGGTGCAGTTTTTAGTTTCTCCTACCACTTTGTACTTCCCATAATACTACACTATGATGAAAGGATTTGATTTCCCTTCTCGCTCTGTTCTTTTACTCTTTGGTTAGCTGTCATTTATTTTAATGCTGGAGAAATGGCAGTGGGGGTGAGAGGTTGGTGTGTTATCACATTTCCTTACCAGCAGACTCTAGTTATTGCTTTTATTATTCTGTCATTATTCACCCTCCTTTAATTAGAAACCTGTATTTGATCACTGAATGAAAGAGGTATGTGGACTAAGTAACCTTATGAAGTTGTTTCAGCTTTATCTGCTACAGATCTGTAGCTGCAGTTTTATTGTAACCTGCTGGCCAAACACAAAACCTACCTTTTATTGATTTGTTGATGGAACAGAGTTATTCAGTACTGCAGATGAGAGCACTTTGATCTTTTAATTTCCATATGTTTGGTAGCATTAAAAGTTTTTATGCTATTTGTGTCCTTTGATCTGGGATCTGTCATTCCATGATGAAACTCCACCTATCAAAATAAGCCACTTTTCCTTCCATGTCAGCATCTGTTCTGTAAGTGGCTTTGGTTTTGTTACCATACTAAAAACAAGAACAACTGTTGTGATAATAGTGGTTCTCATTGAACATTTTTGCTATTTATGCAAAATACTATGCAGGATATATAAAATAAAATATTTGTGCAGGATATGTAAAGAAATTTTAATGTGTTCTTAATGGCTACATTTAGTTTTTAGCTGCTCCTTCTAGTCTCTTTGGTGACAGACTATGATTCCCTTCAGGATATGTGTATTTGGGATTTTTTTTTTTCTGCTCTATGAAAATGCTTATAATAAAAAAAGAATCCTCTTCTTACTTCTTAATGATAACTGGAATTTGTGGGATGTCATTGTTTTGCTCTGACTGGGGTTTTTAAGACTTCGAGGAATAATGAGTAAAAATTGTGCAGTTTTAACTCTCCTACATCTCAGGAAAAAATTCCTGAAAAATTGTCTATTCTGATACAGGTGGTAGCAGCCTACTGCAATAGTAGTGTATTTTTCATTTTAAGAAAAAAATAATTCTGTACTTCTGAGCAATTTCCTTTTCTACATTTTATTGAATTAAGTACAAGCTTATAAAATGTTGATATAATAGTACCATTTCTATAGAAAAGGATCTCTCAGTGTAAGACTCTGGAGTAATTCTAACCATGTCCTTCCTATAGGAAACAAATTCAGTTATGACTGAACAGAATAATACATACAATTTTGCAGTCACAGCCTCTTAAATTTACATTAAATTTCTGATGTTTGAGAGTTAAAGGATTTAAAATTACACAGCAGATGATGTACTGAGGAAATTCATAAGTCAGTGGATATAAATTGTCTAATGATTTGATTACATGAAAAGGAAGTGTCAGACGAGGGAAACTACTAGCAGCTCCAAGTCTTGGACTAGTCTTATGAAAAGTATTTATTAATAATTGAAAAAAATTGAAGAAGTATGGTAAAGTAAGACAGGCATCTTGTCAGATAGGATGAATCACTGCATGGTATTTCATTGATTCTGAAGGAAGATGACCTGACTGCCTGCATAATTTTACACAGATAAAATTAGTTGAGAGGAATAGTAGCTCCAAAGACAAATCAAATGGAATTTAGAAAAAAAAAAGAAAACAAACAAAAAAACCCTAAATAAAAATAAGTAATAAAAAAAATTCCAACAAAACCAAAAAGCCCCCACGAATACTGACCCGCTCAAATAAGTGATTTCAGCAAAAGGCCATTAAGATACTTGGGGTAGAAGGGCATGACCTGTGCGAAGAAGAGGATGAGGAAATTGGAGAAAGGGCAGTAAAAATATAAGCTAAAGCCTGGTTTGTGACATCATGTTATGAACCATGGTTCATATGTAAGATGGACACAAACTCATCTCTGAGGTGCCCATTGAAAGGATGACACACAACAGTCTAGAGCTACAACAAGGAAAATTTCCCACTGAATATAAGATGTAAATTCTGAAAAAAATATTGGACTTTTCATTAGTGTTACTATTCAAATGGAATCCTGTTTTAGGAAAATAAAATAACTTACTACACAATACTACACAGTGATAACCAATTCGAACTTTAAACCAAGGATGGTACAGTCTGCTGGTACTGCCACAGGCTGCCAGAAACAACATCTTCTGCTTGAATTACAGTGATATTTTAGGCCATTGCTTCAATGCATCCTTCCTGGAAACCTCTGATCATCCTATTTTCTTCTCTGAGATGTGCCAACCTCTGTATTTTAGGCTAATGACACTGCTATTGTGGAGTATTTGCATAGTAAACACATGCTTTTTGAGTAAACACTATTCTTTTAACACTGGAAATTTAGCAGAAAGAAGAGCAGTTGAAAATGCCATGCTGAATATCATATCAGTCTGACAAGTTTGGTCAGATGATTAACCTAAGCCACTACAACAGTCTGAAGAAGAAATGTCTTCAGCAGCTGCCTTGTCAAGAGAGAAATACAGGAAAGTTCATATATTCATTCTCAGAGGAATAATTGGCTGCTTGGCTTTTAAAAATACTGATAATGAAGTAGTAATAGTTATTTCCATTAAAATCTCTTAGTTATTAGTTATAGATATCATGCTGAAAATCTGCTATATTTCTGAACATAACATATATACTATTAGTATGTAGCAAAAATGCAATCAATTGACCTCTCACTTGTTAGAAAGATCTTTAAATAGTATCCAGCAGGTATTACCATCCTAGAAAAAGATTATCCTGAATGAAAATAAAGTGAAAAATACATATGAAGCATTAGAATTCAAGTCTGGCTTGCCAAAAGCAAAACAAACCAAAGCATGAAATCAAAATTATAAAAAAGAACAAGTAAGATCACTGTTTCAGCAGTGCCTCTCACCATTAAGCAGAAAACCCAAATTAGACACTCTATTCACACTAGCCATCAACACAGCCAGTGATGTGAGGAGACAAAAAAAAAGAGGACATTTTTTTCCAGTCATATATTTTGCACAGTTTCTTACTTTCCTGCCACATTTTTCTATAGACAAGAATTAGAGCAAGTAAATATGGTATATGGAAATTAAATCCCACCAAGCAAAACTTTTCTGGTTTTATTTTTACTGTTGTTTTTACTACATTCCTTCATTCTTTTTTCTCTATAGGCCTTGAACCTTTAACCTAAGATCAACTCAATTTTTTTTTTTTTAAATCGGGCTTCCCCTCACTTACTACATATTGAGTTTGAGGTTAGCTATCCAAAACTGGATACCATGCATCAGCTAAGGTCTTTCCAGTACTAAAAGGAAGTCAAGGTTTCTTTTACATTGCTCGCAGAAGTCTGTTTTCCTGTTCATACATTCCAGCTTGGAGTTTTGTCTTCTTTTATCCTGTGCAACAATTTGACAGTTGTTGATATGAATTAAAACCTAAACCCAAAGAGCCCTGTACGGTTTTCTAGAATGTCAACCTTACTCCTTCTGAATTGGTCACCTAGATGTTGTTAGTTTGGGGGTATTTAATAAAGCATAAAATACAGGTCTTCACAGGTCTTGGAACTACAGAATATTTTGAAAAACTGCAGAAGACAGTAGCACCAGAAGAACACTTTCAACTACTTAATTTCTTCTTGTGTATTGATTTGATTTTGTTTTGATATGCGTACTGAAAAGCTACATCAAAGAATTCCTCAATTGCACACCCTTCAAGAAATTCAAATCTCTTATGAGGTTTTAATTTTTCGGTATAGACAGTACTCATTCTGATGCATCCCTCTACATAAAGGTGTAATATTCTCTCTTAAGAAATAGAAAATGACTAATATTTCTTCAGTGTACTGCTAAAATCCTGCTCTATTTTACAATTCAGATAAATTACTTTATGCCATTAACACTTTAATCTGTTCTGAATAACTCCCATGAATGCACTCCAGGAGGCGAGAGACAAAAATGAGTGGTTTTGCAAAGTAATGGTATAGAAGAAATTCTTTTTAAATTGTAATGTGTATTGAGAACTCCAGCCTAGCCTCAGCACACTTTAGTAGTATGTGAAAAATTCTACATTTCTTCTAACTGAAAGTGAAATGTCTGACTATGGTATTTCATTCATAGATTCAGCTGTAATTGCTATTGTGGAGTCTTTTATAGACATTGGTTTGAAAAGGCTCCAAGTTGTTTACTGTAAAACACAAGCACACTATTGATACTGCTGCTCTTACTGGGGTTTTTGGGGTTCTTTGTTTGTTTCTATTTGAACATTCTTGCCTCCAAAACGGAATAATTTTTGTCTGCCAATTAAGCAATACACCAAGGCTTATCTAACCTTCCCAAGTTTCTGACATCAGTCATTCCTCTATACATTAATGCATAATTTGCAGAAAGGCTCTAATTTTCTCAATTGATAATGATCCCTTTATTTAGTTTGTTTTGCAGCTTTTTAAAGTGTGAATGCTCTGTCTTTGGGTTTTTTTCTTTCTAACCTTCTGATTATTAAGGCCTTCACACTACTTTGTGTAGGGGGCTGAGACTGAATCTTAATTTATAATTAATTTTCAGGCAAGTTATTATTATGGTATTTCTTTTTTTCCCCCTTGTGATTTTCCTGAGCTGAATTTTAGAATATTTCTATTTTATTGTTTACATAGACTTAAAACATCTGCTATGATTGGATAACCAGAGCTGATTTCATTTAGAGGTGTATTAAGAACAACTAGAGAGTAGCACTTTTACAACTGAAACCTGGTATCTTATATCTGCTGAAAATAAGCTGTGAGTAAATTTAAACTAATCCATACATATTTTTCAAATCAAAATGACCAATTTTTTCAATCAAAATTGAAATAAAATGAGATGCTCTGGAGTGAGATATTATGGATTTTTACATATCTGAAACTAGTTATACTATATAGTTCTTATATAAAAAAATTCAATAAATGCAAAATAGAACATTAATCTGTGTTGATGGTATACAATCCATGAGGAGAGATAGATAACACTTGTCTGTTTAATTTCTCAGAGTGTGAATAGATTTCCTAGAGTATTATGAAGTTTTTCCCATTAGCTCTCTATGCATTTGGTGGCACTGTAGATTTCACCTTTGTTATGTACCAGCATCCCCATGATGATGATTTAAAAGAAAATGCAACAGCATTTATTGAGCAATGTGATGCTGCCCGGCTCTGTTTTATGTTACTGACTGTAGTTGCAAATTGGGTCAAAGAAATAGTGTGATTTTGCTGTGAGCTTGTCATAGTCTCCACTTACCATGTGCAGGTTTGGACCTCCGAGCAGTTTTGATGTACATGCACTAGATATTACCAGTGCTTCAAGGGGGCATTAGGTTAAAAACCAGCCCTTTAGCTAAACCATCTCTGAGTCATCCAGTGTGCACATAGCACTTTTTGTCTCCAGTGAGCTGTGCACTGTATTTAGTGGAAGCTTTTTGCCCAAGAGACAGACAGAATGTAACCTGAAGCAAAGCCCCTGACCCTATACAATGCAGAGGTGCAGGACTCAGCATCAGCCACTTATAATGGTGTGCCCCCACTGCACCTAATTACTTGCTAATGCAGGAATAATCTTTTAGTGCCCTCAGTTTACTGAGTCATTCACAACATCTAAACATTTCTATATGCATAGAGATGCAGAGTTTTTGAAAGAATTTTTAGGTTAAACATGAACTCACCTAAACAGCGTAAGTAAACTTGGACTGCATCTATTACTTCAATTACTTTTAGAAATAGCTTTTAATTCCTTTATATATACAAAATGCTTTACTTATAAATATGTGGTGGGGACAGCAGGTCACAGGAGGGGATTCTGCCCCTCTATTTAGCTCGGTGACACCTCACCTGCAGCGCTGCATCCAGCCCTGAGATCCCCAGCATGGGAAGGACATGGACTTGTTGGAGTGAGTCCAGAGCTGCTAAGCCACTAAGATGAAAGAGAGATGGAGCATCTCTCCTATGAGGAAAGACTGAGAGAACTGGGATTGATCAGCCTGGAAAAGACAAGACTTTGGGATGACCTAATTGCAGCTGTTAAGTACCTGAAGGATGGACCTGAAGTACAAGAAAGATGGAGAGGGACTTTTTAAGGGGCATGTAGTGATAGCAACAAGGGGAATGTCTTAAAACTGGGAGTAGATTTACATTAGATATTAGGAAGAAGTCCCTTATTGTGAGGGTGGTGAGGCACTGGAACAGGTTGCCCAGAGTAGTTGTGGATGCCCCATCCCAGGAAGTGTTCAAGGCCAGGCTGGATGGGGCTCTGAGCAACCTGGTCTAGTGAAAGGTGTTTCTGCCCATTGCAGGGGGATGGAAACTAGATGATCTTTAAGTTCCCTTCCAACTCAAACCATTTTGTGATTCTATTCTATTCTATGATTTTATATATATAAAGCATTTACCAACAAGTTTTTACAAAGTAAGTCCAAAAATATTAACTGGTAGTATTTTTTCTCTGCAAATACAAATTTTTCAAAATTGTTCTGGTTTAGAATATTTAGCTGCTGGGACACACACATTAGAGATGCATGTACTGATTTTCTATCTTTGAAAGACCTGGTTTTGGTGTCAGATCCCTAAGGCCAAATTCGACTGCGTTCAACATCTAAGGTTCTTATGCACTGCAAAGCTAAATGCCTCAAACCTGAGGATGACAGTAAACAATGAGGTAAGTTAATCGTCCTGGAAAGGTTGATGGTACCTTGAATAAACTTACTGCAGACTGGTACAGCTCTCTACTAAGGATTCACTTTCCAAGACAACCTCATACCCTAGGATCCCTGCAATTTCTTGTGATAAGAATGGGTACATTTTAGTCACTCCAGAAGGATATCCTTTCTATTTAAGTAACTAAATTAGATGCCAACATCTCCT
The DNA here is from genome assembly GCA_013397115.1 of Edolisoma coerulescens. Taxonomy (NCBI): domain Eukaryota; kingdom Metazoa; phylum Chordata; class Aves; order Passeriformes; family Campephagidae; genus Edolisoma; species Edolisoma coerulescens. The sequence goes on from VWZW01007474.1 coordinate 76,817, forward strand.
GTAGAGAATATTTTCTCTAACAACTTAGTGATGTACTAAATAATTTAAAGCCTTAATCTTGGTGTGGGACTTGTTCTTGTCTTTCTTTTGACTTTGGTGTTTTAAGCCCAGTTCTTCTCTTTCTTATCTGAGAACCTCATCAACAACTAGTCTGAACTAGGCAGAAATATTTTTTATTGCTTCCAGATAAGCTCTGCCACTGCTCAGAATGGAAGTGAAGATGCATGTTTTTGTATGCCAGTAACAACTGGAGCGAGCCAGCTAGATCAAGGGATTATGGCTTCCATCCTCGTGTCCTGAAAAATCATATCAACATTATACAGCTATTATTTCATGTAGTTCATGAACATTCCTCAACACAGGAACCCAGAAATCCCCACTCCCTGTAAGCATTACACAGAATTAGCCAGAAAATTAATGCCCATCTTTTCTGCAATAACCCTTGGGCTAGTACCCCATCTGGCAGTGAGCACCTTACATTTACTGCTTGAAGAATTTCTCCTGTAAGTTTTTATATGAAAATAAATTGGCTAAAAAAAAATTTTGGTAAAAATCCACAGAAATCCTGAAGTAAGGGTGAGAGCCCCAGATTTCCAGTTCACAGCATTTATTGCCAATAAGGACTGTTTAGTTCAGTAAAAACTGTTTCATTTACAAAAGGCTATAGACCCACAAACACTTCATCCCTTGCTGAGTAATGATAAAGCTTCAACATGTAAAATGAGGGGAGATGGATACCTACAAATTTCATAGGGAAAAGTAAGCAACTGAAAAACCAAGAGAGCATTCCTGTGGGTCTAAGCTCAGGTAAAGATGATCACCCTCTTAAGGCTTTCACAAGGAATGACTCACTCCCATCGGCTGTAAATAGAATTAGGCTCTCAATTTAGGAAGGAGGCATCTCATAATATAAGAAGATTAGACCAGCTTATGTGGGCTAATTTGAACCATAGCTGTCTGACAAATTTTCAGATCAGACAAGAAGACTGAAATTTTGTTTGTTGGGTTTAGGCAGCAACTGAGTAGGCATTTTTTATAACTTTGCCACTGAATTTTAGACTAAAACTTCTAGGCATCTAAAGTCTTTCCTGGCATGGACCTCAGTCTGCTACACAACTGCATGTTCTTAAGTCTTATTCAGATAGAGACGATGCCACAGTCTGCAGTAAACCTATGTTGAAAATCTGCTGCACCCTGTATTTTTTGCCTATGTGAAAGCTAATATGGCATTTCTTTGGTTCACTATGTTTGAATTATAACATTAAGTTCTTAGACACATTTTAAGTCCAGGATATATTGCAGATTTATAGATAAGCTGTCTTAGCAATTTCTCAAAGCTCTATGCATTGTAAGAGGTTCCTATGAAATACCTGAAAAGTTAATATGTATGGCTGGCTCATGCTTTTTGAAAAGTCTATATTTGATGATTCACAGCAATAATGTAACTGATTCCTCAGGTAAGAGATGGTTAAATTTAATTTACTACTTAAAGAAGCAAGAGGGAATTTCTATGAAGTCATTACTATCTCAGTCGCTGGAAGATGTGTTCTAGGAGAGTTGACAGCATTCAGGTGTCAGAACTGGCTCTCTCCTGTTATGAGTTGATGGTAGCTAGTCAGGGTAAGGATGTAAATTTGTACCTTTTGTCATCAAGATCTGTATGTACAGCAAAAACCTTCACAAACACTGAAGATATGTTAAGTACATTGTAGGATCAAAAAGTAAACAGCACCAATCAGATTAAAATTGTTATCATCATATTATTAGCCCCAAAAAATTGCAACACCAGATTCAGTGAAAATTAGAAATGCAAGAGAAATGATAAATAAAACACTTCATGCTTCTTAATACTGCCCATTATTTTCTGTCCATGCTTCAGTAAATGAAATTAAAGAGTTCCAGAAGCATAATAAGAGAGTTCATTTTACATCTTTCAATAAGGTTTCATTTTCTTACTAGATACACACTGAAGCTTTTTTCATCACAGCAGAACTAGATAAAGCATGAAACCACACCTTAAAGAAATATTGATTTTAAATTTATTTCAAAACTTTTATGTAACCTAGATTGTGTTAGATTTATTCAAATGTTGTTAGCAAAGAAAAATGTGTTACTGTTATACAGATTTTGGCTATAGTAGTTTTTTTTTCTAACTAGCCTTAACAGAAACTTGAATCTAGCATAAAGAAATTCTTGGTTTAAGTGAAAATCTGCAGATTAAAATGAGTCTTATTGATTGTTTTGGTTACTGTGGTTTATGCAGCTTTTGACTGGTTGTGTGGAAGACAAAATGCTGGTTGATTTTAATATTTTTGATAGAAATCTACTACTGATACTTCATAGCAGATTATTTCCAAGGCAAAAAATGGCAGTCAAAAATATGCCAAGATAAGACCATTGAATCAAAAAACATACATTTTATTTCATCTCCAAAAATCTTTAATTTGTCCAGAATTGAATGAGTTTTTTCTTATCCCTGAAATTTATAAAAGACTAGAATTCTGATCTAGTTCCATGTTTCATTGCCTCTCGGTCATCTATCAATTGTCCTGATTATTTAACAGAGAGGACACTGTCTGGAGCATGCTGGAATGCTCTAAAATCACACAACCATTGGGAAAGCAGACTTAAGCTACTTGAAGCAAAGTCAAGTCAGTCAATATCAAGAAAAGTATCTCTATATACAGCTCTCTACAAAAGTTCTTTCAAATAATTAAGTTTCGATTAATTATCCATGCTCCATATAACAAGAACAACCAGCTTATACCAACACTGAATTCCATAGTGAAGGAAATAACCCCTTTCGTTTTGAATAAGGACTAAATCTTGTTGCTCTGTACAGTCAAGCAACTGGTTAGAGGAAACAACACCACCCACCTTGCACATCTATACTGGTTCACTAGTTTTACAATAATTCCTGGAAGCAGATTTTGTATGGACATGTGCATACAAGGAAATCAAGTGGTAACAGATATTATACAGGAAATCTCACATGTGCTCTGACATGTGGCAGAGTGTGTGGGAGGCATCTTGCATTCTTGCATCTCCTGGTGGGACTATGAATTTTGGAACAATCCAATCACTTCTAAATTTGGTGTCTGATGTGTATAGGGTACTTTCCAAGAGACACACTAAGGCCAAGATCACATGTGTATGTGTACTAATTGACAAAGCACTCTGTCATTAGCTGCCATTGGCCTAGAGATCTGGTATGTCCAGTTTCTGCACAGATTTGGGTCACCTGAAAATCCTGGTCCCAAGCCATTCTGTAGAAGGGGACTAGTTGTGCTGTCTAAAGCCAAAGGCCTGAGAGAGAGTGGGTGCTAACCCCCAACACCCTAAAATGGGCTCACTTCCTCAACATCTTTTCCTGGCCTTCTCTTGGAAGAAGAATCTCTGAGGATTCCATTTCAGTGAAGGGAAAATTCTTCCAGATATCCAGTACTCATGACAATTTTGGGTACTTATGTGGCCAGCCAAACCAATCAGAACTATTCTCTGGCAGTAAATTATCAATGTAATAGAGTTTTTGAGAAGACATTATGCACAAAGGTGTAAATGCATTGTTGGCCCTTAATATAGAGACTTTTATACCTTGGAGGATACATGCTGGACTAGGGCACGTGGCTCCTGGATTCCAATGGATATGAGGGTACACAGTGGAAGGTGCTGAGACCTATCCCCCTCACCATTTTTTAACTAGATAAAATACACAATAAAGGCCAGACAGTTTAGCGATCAGAAATCTTGTCCTGATGGAGAGTGTGAGAAGACACTACAGATGCAGCTTTGCAGCTCCTACAGCATCCACAAGAACTACTCAATTTATAATAAAATAATTTTGCCAGGGAGCAGCAAAGGCCAGCCTGTTTGGCCTGTTGACCATCCGGGAAAGAAGTGTGACCCCAGAAACATCAGAGTCCACTGGTGGGAAGTAGTCCTGCAGGACTCAACACTGTGAGCAGGGTCCGGGGCTGGTCCACTGGCTCTCTCAACAGCACCAGCCACAGCAAGCAATGGACCATGCCCAGGCACTCTGGCCAGGAGCAAAAGGAGATGAGACCAAAGACAGGGATGGACATGAGGCTACAGCATGAGCCCAAAGCCCATCAAAGAGTCAGCGACAGAGACGGCAGACAAGCTGCAACTTCTGGAAGAAAGGCCTGTCCAGGAGACAAATTTCCAACAGCACAAACCTTAGGCCCACCAAGAGGACAGAGAAAGGGCTGGAGATCAGCACACCTAAAATGTAGGTACTGATGGCTCCAGGCTGAGGTGAAATGGGGCTCCTGGACCCATAGGCTGTGCTGGGAGGAGGCCCCAGGTGAAGCTGGACAGGGATGTTAAGGCTGAATGGTGCCCACAGAGCCCTGACAAACTTGTAATTAGACTAACATTTAAAAACAAGTTAAAATGAGATGTCAAATAATTGGTGTGTAAATTGTTCAAACACAATGATTAAAATGTTCTGATCCTACCTTACCCATTGTTTATTGATGCACTGAAAAAAGCCTGCTACGGTATGTTTTCCAAAACGGTCATTAAACAGGATACTTGTGACTCCACTGATTAACTTTGCAGGTACACAAGTTAGGAAGATTAGTTGCATGAGAGGCCTAGCTAATTAGGAGTTTTGCTATTTGGCATAACTGAGTTACATATATAGACCTTTTACCCAGAAGAAGTTATAATTGATTGGATAACTGAACACAGCACATGCTAACTTGCTTAGCTGGAATATACAGACAAGTGCCAGCACCGATTTAGTATCAAGAGTTTTGAGAAGTTGCTCATGCAATTAAGTTGTAGTAATAATAATGTAAACATTTCTATCTTATTGATGTAGAATTGAAATAAATATGCATAAGTGATTTGCATAGTCAATAAGAATTTTAAAAAATCCCAATTCTCTACCATCAAGGAGGGGAGAAATGCTTGGAAAGTGGATACATAAAGAAAGCAGTATTTTTAAAGTCTGATTAACAGTTTTATAGGAACTTCCTGGCTAGAAAAAACAGGTTAAACAGATTTTTGTCCCGATGTTTTACGTTCATTATACCTGTGCTGGAAAAAACTGCTTTAATTTAACAATAAGGAAACAGAAGCCTGATAGTCTGTTGAATGATACCAGATGAGTAAAAAACTAAACCAGCAAAAGTACTACATGTTTATTCTATCCTATCTAATATGAATTAACAATGCCCTTACCTATGGCTTATTTCAATATCATCATATACTTCTCTACAGGCAGAGCTGTACCTGTCTCAGAAAAATATTTTAAAGAAATTATTTACTTTGGCTTCATTGGCTTGTCAATAGCCAACAATAGACATGAGAGATGAATAAGCAAATCCTAAAAAGAACATTAGTCCACATCTTCTCTTCTTTTTCCCATTGTTTTTCACTCCTTTTTCTTTTCCACTGAATATTGGTGCTTTCACTAAAGTATTTGGGAAATCTGACAAGGCAAAAATGTAACATAAACATTTTTAGCAAGGTAAACAGATATATTTATTTCCCAAGATCAGTTGTTCTCAATGAGATTCACTGAAGAGGAACTGTTACAAATCTATGATCATTTTAGCAAAATAATGACAAAATGACATAGTATATATGAATACATACTTGTCAGGCAAAAATGAAAAGTCAGGCTAATAGATTAAAAAAATAAAGAAATAAGAACAATATATTTAAGTTGATTTCCTAAGAAAATTAAACACATGTGAATAATATTTGTCTGTTTGTCTACTGGAATATTCAGATGTATCAGCTAAATCTGATAGCCAAATTTGATAAAGAAGTATGTAAGGAAAAAGTTACTGAGTTCCTACAAATTTCTTGAAAATAATTTGCCTTTTTAATTGCCCTTTATATTTCTCTTGTAAAAATCCTCCAGATTTTAGTTCACATCTGCATTAGCAGTAAAAAATGACACTGACATGGCATAGTTGCTGACTGGAAATATCCTGAAGGAAAAGCGAGATTAAGGCAGGATTCAGTTCAAGGTTAAAACACCCAAAATACAGTCTGAACGTGGGTTGGTACATTCCAAGGCAGTACATAGCAGGCAGTATTGTTTGTGTTAGGGGACCAGAAGAGGGGTTCCATTCAGCCCAAAAGAATATGTGACTGGTCACTGGGCTGATGTTGATCAGACTGTGGTGAATATTTATGGCAAAGAGCACAGAGAACCCCAGAATTCAAAGCATATTTTAAAACTTTTAAAAACTTGTACTGAAAAATTATGATAATTTTTTCATACCCTTACAATGAGCCCTTCTGTGCAAAAATTTCATGGCCTGATGATAAGAAAAGGAAGTGCAAGGGTACAAAACTTATAATTAGAATTATGCATCATTGGAGAACACATTTAGTAAAACAATTTATGTACTTACAGAGAGTTAGCAAGTCCTCCTCAACACATATGGTATTTCATAGCTTCAATAATGAATGCAGTAGCATTCATAATAATTCTTTTAAAGAAAGAAGTTTAGTCACTGTCCTGCCTGAGTGACTAGAGGCTACAGTCATGCTTACTTCAAACAGCTCAGATTTTTAAATCTTAGATTAATTTTTCAGGCCAGACACCATAATTAGAATCTCCTTAATGCCCTTCATTAGTATAAAAGTCACAACATCTTGTTATAGACTAACTTTCTAATGCAATTGCCCAAAACTATTATAAAAAGTCCTCTGGGAATCGGTTCTGTTTTATCTGTGGTAATGAGCCTTCTATATTGTCTACATTTTCACACAGCATTTAGGAAGCTTTACTATGTGACTTCTGTTTCCTTTCAGCTCTATTTCAACTTATATCAGCACACGGGAATGAGAAAGTTTTCAAGGTAACAGATTCTGTTAACCTCAATAATATGAAAGTTTAGAGAAGGATTCCCCTGGCCAAAGAATACTTGCATTTACCTTTTATGTTTTTTCTTATTTTTAACTAGGGTAGCAAAACTTAATTAGTTCCAAATGTAGAAAAAGAAAGACACATAAAGATACTAAGATAAAGAACTGAAAATATGATTCATATTTTTTTCTACCTGTGCAAGGTTGTTAATAAAATGTACTTCACAGATATACTTGTATCTACTATAACGCACACTGTGTTAAATACAAAGAATATTATTATTTTGGTGATTAACACATAAGCAGTATTTGTTTACTCTGACACCACAGTTTCAGTCTCACTTCAATTATCTTGCAAATGAGCAGTTAAAAGAACCAAGTTTGAGAGAATACTCTCTTCTGATGAATAAAACGCTGCAGATAAAGTCATCTAGATAAACATGCAGGCAGTGCATTTACAGCAACTATAACCATGGTCAATATGCACGTTTAGGCAAAATTGAGCTGTAAGCCAAAAAAAATACCTATCATAAACACTCTAAACAATTATTCCAGGATTTTGCTGAATAATAATAATAACAATAATCATAATGCACCATTCTACGGTGTTAAGCTAGCCCCCTTTTGCTGTGGTGAATTTTTCCAGAGAAAGTATTCCAAAAACAGGGCACCTGATAAAATTCCCCTAAACCCACTATCTTTAATCCTCACAATTCTGCTGTAAAAAACTGCTGCTCTTCGAAGTGCAGTGCATACCAAAGGTGCCCTACAGGGCAGTTAGTGTGAGCAGTTGCTTTCTACATTGAAAAAACACACTTGGATAAAGTGGGATTGTTATGGTTCTGAGGATTGTCAGTGAAGAGCACCTATAAAAATGGAAGCAGAGCACTAAGAGCACCCTGCACTAGAGGCTACTTAAGGATGATATAAGCCCTTGAAACAAATAGGTAGAGGTTAAGTCTTTCAAAGTTTTAGGAGGTCTTCACAGACTAATTTCAACTGAGCTTGTTTTATTGACAAAACTAGGGACCCCCCCCCCGGCATAAAGAAAAGCAGGCACCTTCATCACAAGTTGTACATGAAAAAAATGTATTTTTTTGTGTGTTCATTTTGCATTAAAAACCAGGAGCAATTTGTCCACTTAGAAAAAGTGAATTCACATAACTTTCAGATCCCCAGAAATTATTTATCCAAATGGTTCACAGCATTACTTCATAGTACTTCACAGTATTGCTTCTTTTTTAGGATTAGGTAACAGCAAATATTTTAAAAATCTATGTATTTTCATTAACTACTTCACAAATGTGGGGACAATAATGAAATTGCAAAATAAAGACCTTGTAAAAAGAAGGGAAACATAAGCTCTATATGAATGACAGTGCAACACAGAAATAACTCAGAGCAGCTTTGCAGAGAATATGAACAAGGGAAATGGTGGTGAAACTTTATGGGATCTTACACATGAGCACCCTCATAAAGAATTAGCAGTTCCACAGCGCAATCCTCTGAAGTGTCTTTTAGGGGAAACCAAAGGGTTTTAAAGCACAGACATATACATACAACTCATGTTTCTACACAGGGAAAAAAATCAAAACATTAAATTGAGAATTCAAGATGAAGAAATCATGCTTCCTTATTACCTAAAACATCCCATGGGAGAGCATTGATTTTAATATATTTTGCAATTTAAATATAATTAGCATGATATTAGCGATTCCAACAACAAACACCTAAATTGGCGATTCAAAATGCTGACTTGATTTCACTCTTGTTCAATGTAAATGTACGACTTAAAAATACTGTGCTCCTTTTGTTTAACAAATTGCTATATTATAATGGAGAAGACTTGTAACACATTCGATATCTTCAAATACAAGTAAAAATGGGAAGCTGAAGGTGCCAAATACTTCTCCAAAGGTATTATTCAATTTTGGTCAGTCCTTAAAATTCAACTACAATTTTTACTTGTTTGGTGACAAAATGAAATGACTTGTAGCTTCTCTCAATGCACCTTTTTGAGACTGGCTTCACGGACACACTTCACCATGAGGAGCTGTGCCCCATGACTGCCCCACTCAGTCTGTGTTTCTTAGCCATTTCTCTAAATGCAGTGTCTGCTGCTCCTTACTTTCCTGTTCTACTCCTTCAGTGGCCCATGTGTGCCTGCCAGCATCTGGACTTGGAGCATGTGTCTTGCTGCAGGGTCCCAAGCTGCTTCACTACCCTGAGAGCACCAGCTAATCCTGGCACGTCTCCATCATTCCCTCCTTGTCACTGTTGAGTCCGAACGGCAAAATAAGAAAAATGCAGAATCCCAGGATCAGAGATGAAAGGAAGCAACTTTAATAATTTCCAAGGGTTTTTATATACTAGTTTGCAAAAGGTGTGTTAAGTGGCATAAGGCAATTGGCCCTCTGGCCATCCATCCCTTGAGGGGATTGGTCAAATTCTAAGATACCTATTTCTAAATATTTTCCTAGTCAAAACCATAACAATCAGGTAAACATCCTGCAGGTGCAAGAAGTTTACAAAACCATAACATATTCTGAGATAGTTTGCATGGGAAAGACAGAACTCTCACAAAATGCTACAGAGAGCTAAAGAAATTCTCTGCTGAAGCTTTTTCAGTATCCATACTCCCTCACTTGCTGTTTACTCATGAGATGCCTCAGCATGGTGGTCCACCCTTTGCAGGAGATGCAGCCCAGGGAGCAAACACTTTGCCAGTGCAGACAAGTAGTTCCTCTCTTCTCTCCTGAGGGGGTCTTGCACATTTCTCCAAACAGCACTTTATTCCTAGCCTTTTCTAATTCCCAGTTACTTGCTTACTTCCAATCCTCTTCCAAGTTTCTGACTTTTTTGTTTTGTTTTGTTTTGTTTTTTTAATTTTAGGAAAATAATTACATGAGCCCAAAGGGACGCACATTGTGCTTATGTTTTTGTATCTGTGTACATTAGGGAACTACCATTTCTTTGCTTTGACTTTCATATCAAACCGGGTGTCCACATCTCCTGTTGACTCCAACTGTAAAAAGATAACTGTTGATGTGCCCATTAAAATATGACTGTGGAATCATATAATTGTAAAATCAAATAATCTGTGGCCTAATTTAGCTTATTTCTTATTAAATTTAATTTTTATGGTTGGGTAAATTTGCATTTGCTTTTTCATATGCGGATGAGGGATTTTTCAAACAAATGTGATGTATGTGAAAGCATTTTGAAATTATATAGACACTTTAAAAAGTAGCTATGTTTTTAATGTTTGAAAGCCCTGGTAAAAATTACTAGATTGAAGCAAATAATAGAAACTAATTTCTCAACTTACATTGTTTGTTTCCCCAGATGCTAATTGATTCTTCATATCTATTAAAATAAGCAAATGCTTAAACTTTAAAATTGCTCTTTGGAGTGATCATGGTTTTCTACATATATTAAACATTCACTGTTTGAGTTGGGAACGATGAGTTGTAATTAGCTAAATTAACTATCCCCACTCATATGGCTGATGGAGAGAACTCTTCTGATAGCAATAATTGAAAATACATCTGAAGTTAGTATTTGCATGTGCTGAAAACTGAAACTGGAAAAAAAAGCTTTGGTGAATATATTTCACCAATATGACAACATTTGCCTGGAATGTGATAAAAAAAAAAAAGTCTGACCATATCAATTCATATAGTGACCTGAATTATTCTTTCACAATTTTTTCTTTAAATAAAAACAAAGAACCCTCCATGTCTTCACTAAGGTCTTGCTCTGACTTGACTATGGATGGTAAGGAAAACGTACCTAGCAAGATGAACTGGCTGCTCGTTGTGTTTTTGTAAGTCACTCCAAGTACATTTTCAGAAATTTCAAAAGGCTGAAGAGGCAGGTATGAAAAAGCATTACTCTGTATGTACAAAAGACATCAGGTTCCCTGCATCCCTCCAAGCTTCTCAGATGTGAGTCTGGGAAGGTGTGGCTGAACATTGTTTTCTCATGACAATTTTTCATGAAAGGTCAGTGGATTTTTTTATGACAAGTTCAACAAATTTCTTTGGTGTTGAACAAGCTTAGGTAATATGAATGAAGGTGAAAAAAAGCAATTAGATATGAACTATTAGGAAAACTTCTGTTGATTTGCAGCTGTTCATATCTTTTCCTTAATTAGGTCTTAATTAAAATGCAACTTTAATTAAAAGCATTGCTTCTATCAACATAGAAATTGCAGCTTTACAGATATATGAACAACGGTGCTCAGTGGCATCACTTCAAATGCACGTGTGCTATATAAAAGCTCTCAATATTGTCTGAGAAGAGACTGACACAGCAGGCTGTGTCAGGGCACCGTTTGCTAATGCCACTGAACATGCAATGACACGATACACAGCGTGGAGTGACACAATGGCTCGTGTCAAAGAACCAGATGTAGCACTTTGCGTATGTCAAGGAACATTGAGCTTTTGGGAATGTCAGCATGCCTAGAAGCAAGGTTAGATCATCACAGTATGAACTGAAAAGAGTGGACTGTAACAGTCAGAAAAAATATAGTTTCATGTAATGTAAATAACAATCATTTAAATTAAGATATCATAATTATGCTGGTTATAAACAAGGAAGAAACCTTTGTTACAATTCTTATCTTATTTTACTGCATTCCTACACACTACCCTGGCCTGAAAATATACATGGGTGCTAAGCAGGTTATATAAGTATTCAAGACAAAACTATAGAGATTAAGAAAAAAAAGGGATACTTGAGATAATAAATATATCCACTGATATACTGAGGCATCATACAAAACCACTTCATTGGGTAAAAAAGGTCCCAATAATGTAGCACAAAGCCCACACCTCATCATTATGGGACAGTTTTGGAACATTTATTTCTTTTAAGTAAAATACTGATGTCGCTGTGGAGCCGCCAGCCGCGTGCAAGAACCAGGCTGAATCAGGTAAGGCGGAATTCTGATTTTATTATTTAATTCTAAAACTTATATAGACTTTTGAAAGTTCCTCCGGATTGGGTCAATTCAAAACCTCCTCCTAGGCCGATAGGCCAGGTTGAACTGTCCATCATTCTAGAGACAGTTTCAATAACATCCAAACCTTATCTTTGTTTATAGAACACAGAGAGAAGAAGAGAAAAATTCTCACGAGAAAGAGTCTGTGCTGTCACACACTGACACTTTTTTTGCTTTATAATGCCTACAGACATGTGCTGTCTTTATACCTTCATCCTAATTAAGAGAATTCACTAACAGGGAAAACACTAAAATTGTTCTGCTTGTTTTATTGCAAATGATAAATATACCTTGCTTCACAAAGCTGGAAATTGTCCCACGGTATTCACTAGATTAAATATGTGCATCTTTAAGGTAGTCTTTGCTCTAGAGAAATGTTTCCTGCCTCTTCCAGTATCTTTTAGAAAGAAAAAGGACATATTTGCTAGCTCATTTGCAGAACTTCATCTGTGACTGCGTACAAAGCTGCAAAACTTAAAGCTGGTGAAGGGGGTGATATAAATATGACTGGGTGTCGCTAGATGTCACTATTGCAAACGGGCTTGTGCTCCTGTTTATCCAAAAATAGCAGGGCATGCAGCTTGGGGAAATTCTTTCTCGAAAGTGCTTGCTGGCAGGTGTCTTCTTCTGTATTTGGAAAATAAAGTGCACGTTTTGATGGTAATGATGATAAACACTGCTTATCAGTAAAGTGATAAAATTCACGAGACAGTATTTAAATTCATATTTAAATTTTTACATATTGTGGGTGATACAAAGTGTAAAGGTCAGACAACCTGAATGAGAACCATTCATATGCTGGACTGTTGTTAAGGACTTTCAGGTAACACTTTCAGGTAACAATGTGGTCAGGGAAGGAAAGAGGTGTATTTATAAGAAGCAATATTTTGAAAAGTTTTGAACACCATCTGATTAAACCTTTATGACTTCAGTCTGATTCGGAAGTTGCCTTTCGCTTGTGGGGAATAGAAGTTCACCAGTGTGTTCTCCTGAGAGGTCACAGCCATTCTTTTGGAGAGGAGATCGAACTCTCGGATATGAAATTCAGGGCTATGTGTTATTTGTGGTTTAATACTTGAGGGTCAGGACTAAGAAGCAGGCCTCTGAGATTTATATCTTGATTTTGCAATCAACTCTTTCTGTGGACTTCAACAAGTCACTTATCTCCCTGTTTCAATTTCCTCAACCTCAGAGAAAGAGAATTAAGGGAAGGAGACATGACAGAATGTGAATAAAGAGAGTCTGAAAAGCAAAAGTCTGGGGTTATTCTGTTCGGTTTTTGTTCGGGGTTTTTTTTCCCCAGGGAGTGCTGGGGTTTTTTTGTTCTACTTTTTTCAGAAGGTCTTAGTTTTAGTGCAATCAACACACAAAGTGAATGATGTGAAAAATAATAATTTCAGGGTGTCACCTGTTAGAAATTTGTGATATATACTAGCTAGGAAATGTTCAAATCATTAAAGCATGAGAACAGTTCTGTAATTCATGTTGCATAATTCAGGAATCAACTCAGTAGACTGTTAGTAAACAATAGATTTTTCCCAAAGAGATCTTTAAAAGTCAGTATTATCAGTCATTGCACTAGGAAATACAACTGAATTTACTTAAGAATAGAGCATTTTGCAAAACTGTGTCATGAAGCGTTGCATATTTAACTTTCCTAAAACAAAGATATTCTTCTTAGTTTGAATAGGGACCATACTATATACATTATTGTACTACATTTATATTCATCATGTTTAGACTCAAATTTTACTTTGAGAATGATGATGATGGAAGAAATTCTACAGAAAAGAAAATAAGGATTACCTATTCACTAAGGTAATACTAAAGACAGATAAACAACAAAGTGTCTTCTGAGACAAGCAGAATGATCATAAAAAGTCATGAAAGTGTTAATAGTGTTTGATATGCATATCATAAAGATACTTCAAGAAGAAAATGAACAATTAAATATCCAGGCCAAAATAAAACACAGTGCAAATGAAAAGAGGCCAAAGGTTTAACCATGTTTTTTATCTCTTTTTCTTTTCTGGAAGTAATTTAAAACACTTCAAATTGTTACTACTGATTATGAAATAATCACAACAGTTCATTCCTAAAAATTCCAGAGTCTGTCTAGAGGAAGAACCAGAAAGTATTTAATTAATGTACTCCAAATAGTCAGGTTTAAATTGTGTCTCATTAAAAAAAATTTCCTCCACCCCTGGCTTCTGGAAAATCAGTGTTTCCACTTACATGTCCAGAGCGAAAATAAGAGGTAATTAGGGGAACATTAAACTATTGTTTACATCAAATTAAAGAAGTTTTATGATGCAGAAACTACAGGGTAAAGTGATTCTGCACATAAAACATCACAATGAATGAAGTTAAGTAGAACACCACTGCAGCACCAGCTTCCTGTGAGATATACAGCAGAGCAGCATTAATTAGCTGATTCTGTTAACTGACTTAGGCAAATGAGTTTGCCTTTCTTAATTCCAGTTGCTTCAAGTAGCAAACACATATCATGATTCCTTCATCATGATTGATGTGATTCCAACCTGGACTATACAGGGATAAAAATATTAACGAGAATGTCAAGAACTGGATTACTTTATGGAGCTCCTCAGATTTGGAGAATTTCTAATGGAAGCTGTTTACTTTTAACTCCCATATTTAATCTTGGATAATTTGTGCAAATTTCAGAACAAGCACATATGAACATATGGTGTTTTAAATCACAGCAGAAGGTCCTGATAGGAGTAGGTGTGCCGTAACTGAAGGGATGTGTTCTGTTAGTTTAAAATGGCTTTTACAGAATTTCTAATGAGAAGACATAAGAGATTACAGTTATTTCCCACATGGAAGACACTGAATACTAGCCACCTCTGCCTCCTGCTTTATCATCAAAACTAGATCAGGAAAAGCTGACATCTTCCTGCACAGCTGGAGCTTCAAATTAGGCAGTAAATCCTCAAGACTACAATCTTTTCTCAACACTGTTCAGCCAAGAGCTTTGTGACAACAGTTTGCTGGAAAACAAAGACTTCACATATATAAGCAGCTATAAATAACAGCAATATATACATACATATACATTCAAGAACTACAGAGGTAATGAAATCATAAAAGATGTGACTGTCTTTTGAACAGCCATGAGAAACCTAGGCCGAAACACCTAGTAAGAAGAATCACTTGATTTTTTAAAGCACTGTGATTATAACCCTGGAACAATTCATCCGCTCCACCAGCTCTTGAAGTACACACTACAAAGCTGCACTGGGCACAGCTGGTTGGGAATACATGAGGCAACACTGTATTTAGCTCATTCTGTCCACCAAAACAACCAAAATACCATATGTGTATTCCCTACCTATTTCAATAAGTGCCTTAGCACTGACAGCACTTTTTTTATTTTATTTCATAAATTTCAAGGGAAATAATATAAAAAAATCTTTAAATCTGCATTCTGAAGCCTCTAAAATGCATGTATACTATCTGGCTAGTCTGAAATTAATAAAAATCACAACTAGGGTTGCAGCATTACAGGAAGAAAATCCATCAGCTTCAATACAAGAAGTGGTTGAGCTCTCTTTGACGGTGGATTTGTAGCCTTCAAATCAATGTAATAATTTTGAGTAAGTCGTATTCCTTTACAATTGGTATAAATTGGATTCCTTTCAGCAAGTATGAAAGAGATGATGACATATGCAGACATCTGTCCTCAGTTCCCCTTAAATTTCATACACAGAATGTACAGTTCTCACCCTCCGATTCAAGAAGCTCTGGTGCCCATTCTTGCTTCTCCCGTGTTACAAAGGTGCTCATTTTTTTTAGCGATTAAAAGTTCTATTTCTTCTCTTGCAATGAATTAATATCAAAGTAGCTGTAGCATGAAACTGAGTAATGGCAAAATTAATTTTTTTCATTCACTTAGACATCTTAGCTACAGTCTTAGTCTTAAGGTAAGTGCCAAAACAGAAGCTAAAAGAACATTAGATAAATATCAAGAATCTGAGACCTGAATGAACACTGTCAAACTTGGCTTCTGTTTATTTATTTATACTTCTGGTACACTGAAGCAGGAAAACTTAGTGCTTTTAGATATTATAGCTGCAAAATTAACTTCTCTGTTTTTAAACACCAGTGATCTAGTGCAACAACTTCCTTATTCAGCAGAAACACACTGCAAGATCTTTTCCCCAAAATTATCAGAAAGTTAAAGGCCAGTCATACACATGTACAAGTGAAGAAAAGGGTACTTCATGTGAGGTAGGTCTTAGACCCTGAAAGTCCCAAGCAGTCCATGGATGTATTCACTTCAGTTTATTCACCGCATACATATTGACTTCTGGTTTTGGACATTGATTCCCAGGAATGCATCTTATATTTTAAATAAATGGCCAGCTGGACAATACTATGCAATTATTATATTGGAAAAAAATATTTTTAGTAATATAAGCAACATTTCTTAATTATAATACACATATTCTCTTGAGTCACTAGCATTCCTTTAACTCACAGCGATAAACTTTAAGCAATCACCCACCTATGTACACAGACCATGTAACCTTGGAACACTACAGAAGTAAATAAAAACCCAGTACTGTAGTCCTTTGGGTGACATTTTTAACTGCTTAGCATACTTGTATCAAACACAGAGCTTACAGAGCTTTATCCACATGCCTCTGCAATTGCATTTGCCTTCTTTTAGCAGCTGAACTGGCTCAACAGAGAAACTGACCACCAGTTAAAACTGGGATCTACTCTGCAATTTACCACATCCAATAATCATCCCAACTTTGTCTTTTCATTTCAATATTTTACATGTGATGCATAGTGATGTTTAACCATGAATGTCTTTAGGCATATATGACTGGAGTTAAATTGCTAAAATGAAAATATTTTGCATCTGTGTAGAATTTCTTCTCAGTTACCACAGCAATGGCTTAATTTCCCTCACTTCCCTCAATTGTTTATTTTCAAAGTCTACTAAATTTAAAAACAGTTATATGAACAAAATACATTTGTCACTTTTGAGTAGAAAACACTACTTCATGTCTATATAGGACAGATTCTATCTCTGTTATTAGTTGTGCTTGCATACTGGTTTTATCATAACATTTTAATTGTCAGAGTTTGAAACCGAAATGCAGTTATAATGCTGGTGGAGGAGAGGCTGGACATGAGCTGGCAATCTGCACTTGTAGCCCAAAATCCCAGCTGTATCCCAGGCTGCATCCAAAGCAGCGTGGCCAGCAAGGCAGTGGAGGGGATCCTGTCCCACTCTTCCACTCTGGTGAGACCCCCACCTACAGTGCTGCATCCAGCTCTGGGGTCTCCAGCTCAGGAAGGACATGGACCTGTTGGAGTGAGTCCAGAGGAGGCCATCAAGTTGATGGATGGAGCACCTGTCCTATGAGGAAAGGCTGAGAGAATTGGGATTGTTCATCCTGGAAAGCAAAAGGCTTTGGGGTGACCTAATTGCAGCCTTCCAGTACCTGAAGGGAGCCTAAAAGAAAGACAGAGAGGGACTTTTTCCAAGAGCATGTAGTGATAGGACAAGGGAGAGTGGATTCAGGCTAAAAGAGAGTAAATTTAGATTAGGTCTTAGGAGGAAGTTCTTCAGTGTGAGAGTGGTAAGGTACTGAAACAGGTTGCCCAGAGAAGTTGTGGATGTCCCATCCTGGGAAGTGTTCAAGGCCAGGTTGGATGGGGCTCTGAGCAACCTGGTCTACTGAAAGGTGTTTCTGCCCATGGCAGGGGGGTGGAAACTAGATGATCTTTAAGATCCCTTCCAACACAAACCATTTTCTATGATTCTGTGATTATTAAGCTAGCATTTTTGATGTCTCACCTAGAAATGCATTGCCTGGTCTTGGTACACTTAAAAATGGAGCTTTTATGGATACTGAAGAAAGCTGAACTAAGCTAAATTCTGTTAAGTTAGATTATTTCTGAAAAGCGTCAACTTAAAGAGCTGGGAACTTTATTCCCAAGCATTGAAACTACCTGAAATTATTACAGTTCTTAAAACAGCAGTAAAAGAGAGATGCCTAAAGATGGTCTCTCTTATTTCATTTTTACAGCTGCATAGTAAGGAGTTCTGTCTGGCATTCAGTAAAATACATTGATGATGCATTAAAAAAAAAAAAAAGCTGTACCAATAAAAGCAAACTGAGATCTTTAAATGAACTCTGCTTAAGTATTTTGTACTTCTAGCAGCAGCAGTTGGAAGAAGCAGAAGAAGGAGTGCTAAACATTTCTTTCTTCAGATGCACCTCTATACAGTGAGGACACCCCTGAGGAAGCTTTAGAA
The DNA here is from genome assembly GCA_013397115.1 of Edolisoma coerulescens. NCBI lineage: Eukaryota > Metazoa > Chordata > Aves > Passeriformes > Campephagidae > Edolisoma > Edolisoma coerulescens. Next base: position 94,975 of record VWZW01007474.1, read on the forward strand.
GACTTTGCCATGAAAATGGAAATTTCTTCATATGAAAATGGACTCCTCAGCACATAACAAATATTGACTGTATGAGCACTAATTGGAAATTTTACATTCACAGTCCTCTGGGAGTGAGAGGAATTGGCTATGACAAGACAGGAAAGATATTTTACCAAACCCAGTGTTTAGAAAACAATTGTTTCAGAACCCTTCTGGCTTTGGGGGCCTTTTATTAATTGAAAACTACAGCAAGATTGACACTTTCATCATTATTTGATATAAAACTTATAAATGGAAATCCTCTGCCTTGTTCACTTGACAGTAGGTTCCATGACAATCATTCAAAATATAATAAAGCCCCTTGCACCGCTTTATATTTCATGTGTTTGACAGAATACAATTCTTGAGGAATTAGGTCCTGAGTCTCCTATTTTAAAGGTAATAAATATGACCTAGAAGATTAAACCCCATTATAAATGCACATATAATAAGCAGTGTTTTCAATAATCTCTGAATATGCATTATCAAAATTGTAAGGCCTCTGGGAAATCCTTTAAGAATGTAACAGCATTTCTTTGTTTCCCAAGGCCAAAATGCAAGCCACCACTCTGGCAAAATCACAACATGGTTCAAATGAAGTGACTGAAATCACTTGTATGATTCTCAAAAGTAAATTTAAAAAATACATGTGTTACCTTTTGTTTTTAATTTAATATTAAAAATCTGATATGATTTCCAGGTTGAAAAAGTCAAAGCACATGTGTCAGACTTTGGCAGCTCACACAAAGAAGCATTTTGCAATGAATTATTTTACAAGTAGTCCCCTCCATTATTCACTCATTTATGTGGGAAAGATCAAAAGCAGTAACATTTAGAAATCCACATCTACACAGAGGTTTTGTTAAAATGTTTAACATGAATAAGCACCCAACTATGTACATGGCAAAGACTGATATAGCAACCTGTAACTGCTCATGTCAAAGTACTGTCAATGTCTTGAAAGAAACCATTAAGTTGTAAATTTTACTCTTTTTTTTTTTTTTCTAAATCTAAATATATACATTTCAACAGATGTTTATAGTCTTTCAGTACTGCTCTGTTCTGTAAGGTAAATGATAGCCGCATACACATATAAACACGCACAGAGAGAGATATATACACAAGAGACCATAATAAGTGTTTTCTAGCTCGTCAATTAGCTTGGATAATAAGTTTTATTCCTTTTGTATTCATCTCATTCATATGCTAAGCATATTAATTTACTGAGAATTTCTAGTCTTGGCCTGTTAAGTTTCTAAAAACTGTCTGAAAATTGTGTTGGCATTGAGGCAGCCAAATTGACAGAAATTCTTAGTGAAGTAGGAACATTCACAAAAAATTGCACCTGATTTCAGATCTTTGTGGTTTATATTAATCACATCATACTTGACCTCTGATCTATAGATCTTTGCAGAATGCAGTACACCACTGACCCAAAAAAGAGACAATTACAAGTTTGCTTGAAAAGTTCTGACAGTCAATGGAACCAAAAAGGAGGTGTGTGAATATATATATGAAATAGTGAATTTCAGTTTCAGTCGGCTTGTTAATAATCCTTAGCACTCTAATTGCATGGCATTTTGCAAAGCTCACAAACAAATTACCTGCTCCAGACTACTTGGGCATAACAAAAACAATTATGTGTCCATAATTCATTACTTATTTTTTCAATTTTTCCCCCTGTTAAATGTAAACTACCATAAACAAAGTAAGTTCTGGGTTTGCCCATGCTGGCATCAAGTTACAGCCTCTGTGAGAACCCCAAGTCTAGCAGGAGCTTGAATGAAAATTGGCCTTGAATACCAGTTGGAGAACTACCTGTAACATGGGAGCTCATGTTCTACAACTGTCTTTTGTCTTAAAGTAAATATATGTACTGTCAACCAAAAGTGATTTTTTCGGTCTTTATGGCCAAATCAAACATTATCTAATGGAGGAAGTAAAAATCCAGATAGTTAATCCCTGGTAATGCTCCATATACATGCTAAAGTAGGAAGTGCTGATGCAGAGTCTAATACCTAGCTAAGCTCTCATCCCCCTGGTAAATCTAGTTCCATTCTTAAAGCCAGCATAGGGCTCTTTAAACTTATTTATGCTTCTTTCTATGTCTATAAATCACTATTTAAAACCAGTTTAATGATATATAATGCACTTATTCATCATTTTAAAACACTTGGGACTGAGGCATCCGCAATTGTCTACAGGATAATGAGGTATGAGTTGGATCAGACAGAGACAGTGTAAGTCCATTACAGTAAAAAGTACGAAGTGAAGTGAAAAAAGTAAGTTTAAAGACAGAGTGCTTGACCCACAGGAAGGAGGCTGCCATTGCTACATTGTGGAGTGGAACTATCAAAGGCAGAGTAGAAAAATGGTTGGGGGTGAAGAGAACAAACAGGGCACAGAGAAAAGAAGACTGGGCAGAGCAAAGGTGCTTTAACAGAAATTAGATGCACTGAGGAACAGCACCTGACTTCAAAGATGAGAACGAAGGTTCGCATTTCACATATAAGAACAAATTTAAGTCAGTGAAGAGTTTCTGGGCGGGCGGGGGGCGGTGACACACTAGAAAGAGGAGTGGAAGATTTTATAAGAGGGGAAGGATAGAAGGGGAGAAGGTTAGTGACGCCATCTGCGGAAACCCTAGGCAAGGATTGCAGTCCTTTCCAACACTTGTCAAATCTGAAGATCTTCATCCAGGGAAGAGAATTTCAGGATGTAAAGAGAAGGATGTAGTGCTGAATTTTAGACATAGGGCATTTCACAACCACATGTGTTCAGGCGGTGTAGGAAAGAAGTCTTAGCCTACCAGCAGAAAGAAGGAATTGTAAACTATGAAGAAACGGAGGACATACTGTGAGTTACACAGAGGTGCAAGACAAAGGTGCCACTAACACAGATATTTATTTATTTACAGATAAAAGGGTCCTTAACAGTGCCATAAACCAAGATCAGTGGTCATGTCAGAACACACTTTAAAAGACAAAGAATCTTAATATTTTCTCAGAAAAATTTAAACATTCAACATTCATCAAGAGGTCTTTGAATGCCTGTGCTCAGGAATGAAGACTTTTCATTGTACACCAACGTGAACCAATTATCATTCGCAAGAAGACTCACCTTACATGATTATTCGTATGATTAAAACATGGAATGCTCCCAAGCACTCCCAATGGACTTGGTATGTCCATTGCTAAACAGAATTTGTTACCATTAATACAACTATTCTCTGTGCAGAATGGGGTAACACCGCTGTAGAAATTGTGATGTTAATACCAAGTCACCTTATTGTCAGATAATACAAAAGTGGTATTTATATAATACTTTGCAATGTAGGTTGAAGTGGGAGTTGTGCAAGCACAGTTTCATGTTTGTTTCATGTTTGTGGCCTTATGCACCCACTTACAACAGTCTTTTTTGAATGCCACTGTTTGGCTGCAAAGTGTATGTTTTAGTGCATTTCACTGTGCTCCTGCAGGGTTGTTTGGAGCACTGAAAGGATTCTAGTAATCGGCAAACTTTGAAGAATGGGGACTCTTGACAATGAGTCAAGAGTGACAGACACATAGCCGGTCTCCTGAAACAACCATAAAATAAATCAAAATATTATCACTGTCCCTGCCCTCCAGTACATGCACCATGGAACTGTTACAAGCTTTGTTCAATGCAGTTAAACAGGCTCATATAAAGGCTTAGGATAAAAGGAAAGGTATGCACTTCTAAAGGAAGGATATCTCCGTAAGCTGGATACTGATCTTGTCACATGAAAAAAAAATCTCTTTTACAATTAGTAACATTCCTATAGTTGTAAACAGAAAAATGTTCTGCTAATCATCCTCTTAGGGGCCCCATTTGAAAATACTCCTCTACACATTTGGACTTTTCTTTTCAAAGCTCATGTTTATAACTCCACATCACATCTCCAATTCTTAATACAGTCATTTATATGCAGTGAAAATCTGGAAGTGGCTGATAGCCACTAAACAGAATCTCATTTGGGACTAACAGCTTTGGGTGATGGCATCTAAGGCGGTAGGCCAGAAGGAAAAAAAAAGGAGGGGGGAGAAGGGGGGGGATGTGTTCAACATGACCATTCATCTCATATAAAAGGCAATCGATTGCCATGCAACTCAATAGAACTGCTGATTTGGAATTCATTCAGATACAGAGCACTGAACAGAATCCTTGAATGAGTAAACAATTTGCTTTTGTTAAAGACACATGAGTTCTCTCATCATCTGACATTAAAAAAAAAATACACAGTAAATATTCTGAATTCAGGTTAATTACAAAAGAAATTTATTAAGTTTTAGAAAATATTCTAAAACAAGTATAATTTAATATTGAACCGAAAAGTGCGCTCAGTGTTAGACATGTTTGAAAGTTTATGAATAATTCCTTTTACAGATGGTTGACTCTAAAATTTAAGGGCAGATATGGACACCTGTAAAAAAACCAAATAAAATAGCAACAGGTGGACAGATGTATTTTTTAAAAAATTATGCATATTTAATATCTATATAGATCATTGCATATGGTCCAGCAAGTAATGGTAGTCAAGGGAAATGGGTTTGCATTCTTTATAATGAGAATAACCCAACTAAAGTGTATACCTTACTCTAACTAAAATTCATCTGAACAGGCAAGGGAGGTTTAAATTGCTTTTTCAAGATAACCAGACAGAAACAACCTAAAGATCATTTTGACAAAATCATACAGAAAAAAAATATATATTTATATTTGTTAAAGGAATGAAAGAAAATCAGGTTCTGAGACAAAAGTAAGTCACTTTTTTGTAAGACATTGTTTACTTAAACTCAATTTCCTATTTATGAATAGAATTTTGTTCAAGAAAGGAACAAAATATATGATTTATCCAAACAATCATAACCTGTAACCTGATAAACTCATATGTTTTTACATCTTCTGTTAAATGGTAGCATCTCACTCAATGCTACTTGGCTGCAAACATAAACATCATCAACTCCACTTCTGAGCACTGGAAAACTGTCACCTTTTGAGAGCATGAGTAGGTGAACTGGGGCTGAAATTTTCTCAGAAAGAACTAAACACTCCCTCCTCATTTTGTGCTAAACCAATGGAAACAAAGACCAGAGGTAAGTCTCTTGTGTAAAAAATAAAGAGAAGTCAGGAAGTTAAGAATGTTATGCTGAAGAAACTGGATTCACAAAACGACTAGAAAAATTGCACCCTGAATGTAATACGTTGCTAATATTAATATAAAATCTTGGGGTTTGAATTAATTTTCTTTTGTAAACATTACTTCCATGATTTTCTAATATGGAGACTTTGTTTCTGAACTGTGAATTTTGGAACTAAAATTGCAACAACTTTTGGAGATGCATAGAGCTCTGGTTCTGGATTATTGTTAATAGCTCTCTGGAAAAAAACCACCAACATTGACAATGACTCTACAGAAGTGTTTCATCAATAAATATATGTTTAATAGAAGAAGAAATATGGCAAAAGGCCTTGTTGAACTGTGGTTGTGGAAAGCCAATAACACCTTACTCTTAATTGCTATCTTAGTTTTGCTCAGTGTCAGTAGAGATTAAAATGTCCAAAGATTTTTTTACTGAGTCTTACAGACCAATGTTCCCACCACAGGTCTCCACATGAATCAGGATTTCTGTGAATTAGTCTTGGCTTATCTAAAGGTTTCTTTTGGCTTTGCTTAGCTTAGTGCAATTGTGCAGTGTCACACATACTGCTATAAGCACTCTGTATCCAAGAGGGAGCTACAACGGGTAGAGCAAGTACTCTATATCAGTTTAGCTATCCATGACCCTACCAAAAACTGCACCATAGATGGGAAAGGTCTATTTTTTCCTCAAAAAATTAGAGAATATTTTTCTAACATTTTTGAATTTCTATGACCTCTGCCAGACATATCTTAATTAATACCATGTTTAGATGTGGATGTCTCTGATCTTCTATTGTTCTGAGAATTCCAGTCATAAATTCAAATCAACCACATGCTGAATTAATTAATTTTTCTTACTTAAGATTATAAGTGAGGGGAAAAAATATGATTGCTCATAAAAGGATACAATTTTCCTTTGGCACAAAACACAGTCTTTCGAAATGCCTATGTATATTTCTGATTTACATAATCAAATAATGACAGCACAATAATGTGATGGTTTGATGGAATGAAAAAAAGAAAATGGATTTTGTCTTGCTTATAAGAAGAAACCTAAATGACAATGCAACTTTAAAATTAATTCAAAATGTACAGAGTTGTTTCAACTTTAGTTTTGACAGATGCTCACAAAAACATATATAATCTTCAACTGGCCTGCTATGTGCAAGATTTCAAGCAAATCCTGAAGCAGAATCAAATGCAGACATTTGAAAGACTGAATGTATCGTTCCTGAACAGTAAATCTTAGCCAAGTCCTCAATAACTGAAAAATCTGCAAACTATAATCTCTCGATAACTTGGTTTGTTGTTGTCCTGGGATGGGCTGGATTTGATCTACCCATGTAACCTATTTGTGCTGTATGTTTTTGACTGTGGTCTTGTATCTAGAAATGAATATGTAGGACTAGTCCAATTGTTGTGCCTCACACCTCAAGCATCTGGGCTACCAGCTGTTAAAAATAATTTTCATTGAATATTTCTAACTTCATTAACCTAAAGAAATTCTATGACTAATATGTTTATCCTTTAGTTGCAGTTTATTTTTGTTTTGCACAGCTGTGTAACCTGATAAACTCATATGTTTTTACATCTTCTGTTAAATGGTAGCATCTCACTCAATGCTACTTGGCTGCAAACATAAACATCATCAACTCCACTTCTGAGCACTGGAAAACTGTCACCTTTTGAGAGCACGAGTAAGTGAACCGGGGCTGAAATTTTGATTCCTAGGTACTCTCAGAAAAAACTAAACACTCCCTCCTCATTTCGTGCTAAACTGAGTCTACAAAACCAAAAACTAGACAATTCCATTTACCAAGTAAAATATTTCTACGTCTAATTTCAACTGAAGTAATTCTAAGTTCCTAAACTAAATTTGAAGTTATAGATAGAGGATGCTCTTACTAATTTTTCCAAGGCGCAGATTTCAGCTGAGGAACCCTTGAGAGTAAAGGACTAAGAGTCTGCATCTTTTTACATACTGGGGAGAAAGGCTGAGAAATTTCCTTCAGCAAAGCACTGATGTGGCTTGTGTAAGCTCTTGCTATACTAAGTCTCCCATTTTTCTAAAGGGCATCTATTTATTAGTCATCCTCGAAATAGTCTCCCCAGCACTGACCTGCTGAACTGTTAGCTTCTTGGAGTGAGAACGAGGGAAAGGGGGTGTATTTTCTGAAAGTCTGTTTACATAATCTTAGAAAAGTGAAGAAGCAAAGAAAGGATTTGCCTGCTCTCCAGCTGACCTTGAAGTCTGTAGGGCAAACCACAAAAGTTATGTAACAATTAAAACAGACAAGAGGAAAGGAGGCAAATCCTCTAGAATCCCCAAATATAGAAATGCTATATATGATTAAGCCACCATTGTTTTCAATCTGCCTAGTGCATATTGTGAGACCAATCTTGGTTTAATTACTGTGGTTAAAAAAAAATATTCACCATCAATTTATAAAACAATACAATACTATATAAAATGCAATATACATACACAAAAATATAATATACAAATACAATGTAATATAAAATAATTTTACAACACAATTGTTGGAAATTGAATGGCAATAAAATTAATTTCTTAAATTTTATCTTTCACAAATTAGGTAAAAGTCTGAGTTTGATACTCAGTTTAAGAAAATAATCCTGTCTTCCAATCACTTTTGATTTTTTTATGTATAATGTTAATCTAATTTTAAAATAATCAGTAATGAAAAACAGACAGTAGGATATTACAGTCTTCATCATTTTGGAGCATCTTGAAGTTATTTGAGTATTATACTGAGATCATTTGATAAAAATGCTGATCTGGCACAGGATATAAATGGTGATCTGAAGAGACTGTTACTATATTGTAGCAATTAAGGAGGGAGCAGAACCAGCTTTCATAAATTCTATCCAACAAATTAACTATTAAAAAGAAAAAGTCCAATGCTTTTGACTTTTTAGAATTCCAAAATGCATTATTCTCCACACTAATCCAAGCTGAGCAGGCTGAGGCAGATATTAGTGGGGAATTTTCTTAAAAGTTGTCTAAGACAACAGTGGTTTCTTTCATAGTAGCCTGTACACATTCCTCCTCCCTTCCTAAAAAGGCAATTCAAAAAAGCAGCCTTAACAGATCACTGGGTTTTATCATTAATTTAGACCTCATATGGGAATAACTGCACTGGGTGCAGACTCTTTAATGGGAGAATGAGAGGAGCTCAGGATTGACAAAATGAGCCAAATAAGTTAAAAGATTAAAGAGTGGCTGTTGGCATAAGATAAAAAAGCAGGTAGTTGATGGAGAGGAAGACACTTCTCTGAATGTAAAGTGTTCTGTGAATTACCTAGGACATTTGAAATACTAAATCTCAAAGGAGAAAAAGGAATAAGTAAAGCTAGGTGGCGACATGCTACAGCTGTAAAACTTTATTTTCTGACTTACAACTTCAGAGTGATTTACCTGTCAGGCATCACATCTCCAGTGACATGACCTTGACCTGTCAGTGTGTATGCATTAAAATGCTCTGTCTGGCCTCTAACACTAATAATGATCACAGGGTACAGCATAAAGTATTCTTCAGAATGCTCTAAAGAACAAGGGTAAAAGAGAAAGAATGACACAAAATGTTTCACATCACAGTTATAGCCCTGAACTTTTTGTCTGACAGAAAGGTCAGAGAGGGTAAAGAAGAGAGATATTCAAGAAATAAAGGTATTCCTTGTTTTCTTCCAACAATATAAAGGGATTTACTATAAAAAAGAAACATTGTTGGCATAAAGAAAACAAACTAAGCACTCCACCTACTTTCTTTATGTTCCTAGAGGAGCGAAACTTGAAAGTTGACTGTGGTCAAAAGCAGAATGGAAGAAGTTTAGTGAGATTATTGTAAGTAAAATTAGGACATTCTTCATTCAATTTTAGCTGCATAGATTCTGGCACATAGGATTCATATGATGTCTGTGACATGAATTCTTCTTTGACACAAAAAGAAACAGGAGAAAAAAATTAAAAACCCACAAACTTATAACTCTCTTACAGGAAGAGGAATACCACTGTTAGTAAAAAAGAAAAGTAGGAATGCTTTTTAAAGCATTTCCATTATGAAAGCATATTTCACAGTAATTACACTAGGCAGAATAATTAGCCTGGCATTTGGTGGATTGATAGCTTTGCACATGTTTTGCCCAAGACTGTCATACCTTCTTAGTACCACTTCAGCATAAGATATCGACTGATTTCTTAATTGATCCAACTTTCTGTCTATAGGAATCCCACAGAGAAAGGAATCACATGGTGTGGAAAAAACCCATGCATGTGTCCTGTGAGCCCATTAGTGTTGAAGGCACAGCTCGCTGTCAGTCTGTGCGGAGTGCACAGACTTGCAGACCAGACTCAGCACTCTACTGTCAATGTCCAAAATATGTGTGTTCCTGTCAGCAACCATCAGTGTAGGCTAATTGGGTGAGCCTCAGCTAGGGGCCCTTTAGAACTAGGCAACAGTTTTCAGCATAACACTCTCAGGAACGATAAAGATTTAACCCACTTTGGGAATATCTTGCCATCTTTCCGAACCATTAATGGAAAAACAGAAGGAGAGAAACAACAGGAAGTTCAAATGTGTATTTTTATGTTTTCCAAACATAAAGTTTGAATTTTAAACTGAGTTCTATCAGATGTACTACAAAACAATCTTCCCCTCAAAAAAAAAAAAAGAAAAAAGGAAGGTCCTTCTTTCCTTTGTCTCTCTATCTAATATTAATATGTACTGTTATTCAGTAGTATTTCTCATTCCTTCAAAACATCATTGTATTTGCTTTCCTCATAGGAATATTCAGTTTGGAGGTTCCAAGAGTCTTTTTTTTACAGGTGGCAGAATAGGTCACTAAGGACCACTTTCTAGTTAGGTCATCCACAGTGGGATCTATCAAGAAAGCTGGTGGAAAGCAGCTGACAAAATAAACAGCATCTCAAGCGCAGCCAACCACCTCCTTAGTCAACATCATAACTTATATTACTTATTCACATAAGTTATTCCAGGCTGAAAAGCCCGTCTGTGTCTCAAGTTCAGACAGCACTCAGCTTTTGAATCCTAGGAGGAGGATCAGCGCATCACAGATTGTGCTTTCCTCATCCCATTCTCCCTAATGCTGGCAGAAAAAAAGTTCTGGAAATTGGTCAAGATCGTAGAAGAGCAAGGCTGTTCTCTCTTTTTCCTCCAGCTTTCACCTCCTCCTGGCACTCAAAACTAAATGACATTTCCTATATCCATCTGAATTCACTGATCTTTCCCACAGTCTAATCTTCAGAAACCCTTAGAAAACCCATTTGTTCCTCTAGAGCCCCAGCTCTTTCAGCATCGCTTCACAAGACTCCACATACAGTGTTGGCTGCTGGGTGTTCTTGTGCTGCCCATGTTTAAGTGGAAGCAAGAAAAATTGAAAATATACATCTGCAGCAACTACTTGCTCAAGAAAGAAGTATCTACATCATAGCATTGCTTTATATTTCACAATCAGAGTAATCAGAGTATATAAGAAAGGATGAGGCTCCTGCTGATATGCAATAGAAACTGCTTTCTCTAAAATCAAGCTGTAAGAGGTTCCCTTTACTTTCAAGGAGCTGGAAGATAGTGCACTCACTTTATTATAATGACCTATTGTATCAACCAATATTGAAACCAATCTCTCTCACCTTCTAGAGGAACAAGATACCTCAAGCTCTAATATCAGAAAAGTGTTCAAAACTATTCCTTATTTTTTTTGTCAGGTATGAGTTTTGTGCAAAACATGCAAATTTATAAGGCTAGACAGAATATGCACGTGGACAAAAATAAATACATTTTTTAGTGCAGTAGAAGCTCAGCTGCAAGGCACAGCTATATTCCTGCTCTGAAGATTGTGGTGTCATTTTGTGAAGACTATTTCACATAAAATGCAGAAACGACTTTCAGAAGGGGAACTGGAATTTGGGGCTCTCCCACCAAGCCTGAACTACTCAAACCCCAGGTTACATTGTTATACCCTTCTCTGATTTATGAATCTTACTTTTTTTGTCTATTTACAAGGGTTCAGCAGTATTTTGCCTAGGTCCTCCCATGCACTACACAGGATGGCCTTGTATCTGTCTCAAATTCCTGTCTCAGTCTGTGTGCTGGAAAATTTAGGTACTGCATTGCCCAAATGCAGGATCCTAAATCTTCGTCTGGATCTAGACTCAAGGGAATGTCCTTAGATAATAAGCAAACTCACAGCAAACAGGAAACTGAAGGTTTGAGTTTTAGACAAGCTCCAAACCACTACATATTGTTCATTGTCGACTTGCTAATAAGGAAGGGGTTTTATAAACTTGAAGCTGAAAGAGGAACTAAAAAAGATTTACTTCTTAGAACATGCTTTGCTTTCCAAAATTGCATTGAGCCCTCAGCCGCACTGAAATAATATTGTGTACTACAACATCATTCCTTGCTGGGAATTTCAGCACAGGGGATGTTCTTCAGTGCAATGCTGCTCTTTGATATATCTGAGCAGTCATGTCCTCATCATATCGTATTCCAGTGCTTCACAACAGATGACTTCAATCCCAAGTGTACATTCGCTTTCACCACTGTGGTATGGCACAAAGAAGAAAATTGCAACCTGCAGCTACGCTGACAAACAACAGGGCAGACACTAAGCATGGAAGGAGAAGAATAAATGCATGGTAAATTGTCTTGAGACTGTGATAATTTCTGTTTATTTTATTAACTTCAATTAGAAGGCAAATTTCAGACTGACCATTTTTGAAAAGAGAATGAAGAGATAAAACCCAAAACCTATCCTGTCAAATTAGGTGCCACAGAGTACCTTGGAAAGTTAAACATTATTTTCAAGAAATACAAAATTGCACATACAATAAGTCTGGTAGTGTCAAACAGACAGTTATTAAAATAGGATTTTCCTAATGATATGAATATACACACATTTACGTATCACTTCTTATAATGGCCTATTCAAAGGTACCAATACTTTGCAGAAGATGAATTTCCAGCAAATAACCAACTGCACAACTATACCTGAGGCTCCAAATGTGTCCTGAAAAAAAAACCCTCACCCTTTTTCAAAATGCAATTTCATATTATCAGTCAGGTACTGTGAAGTTTTCCAGTCTTCATATTTCATTTGGGTATAGTAATGGCTGTTACTTCTGTTCATTGTTTTCCTCATTCACGTGTAAGTCCAGAAGAAATATTACGTGTTGAAAAAAAATTGTCTGAGAAAAAAGTTGTTAGGTGTAACTTAAAAATATATATTTTTACACTATGCATAGATAGCTAAATTACTTGGAGATAAACATGCTTAATTCACAACTCAAAAGTAAATACAAACTCAAGATGTGAGGATTAGACCAGCTGATTTACTGTGCTCAGCTGTGAAGCAAGCAGGAACCACAAGGAAATAGTTTGAATCTTTGATTACCTTTACAAAACAAGTTTTCAAAATAAAATCATACATTATCAAGTGAAACCACAAAACAGCATAGAAGAGGTATTTATTTCAGCAAACTTGGCTGCACCAAGAATCAGTCCTCAAAAATGGATGGATATCCTGATTCCTGCAATCCCGTAAAACCTTCCCACTTGCGAGTTGAATACTACCTTTTTTCTTCATTCTCTCTTATCAGACCAAAACCCTAGGAAATGCCAGAAGAACTTCACCAACAAACTATTGGATGAACATTGTGAAGATTAAAAGTTAATGAGAATTAGTCAATGAAAATTGCTATAGGGTAGACTAGTCTGCACTTTCCCAAAGTTATTCAGATGATCTGGCAAAATTTGGTCAATTGCTCTTGTGCATGTTGAAAGCTCTGGACCAAAATGCAACTAGACACAGCTTTAGTTATTTCTGTTGTGCTTGAAGAAAATTAGATGTTTTAAAATGCTGATGAGGCCCTAGAAGATGAGAGACTGCTAAAATTAGGAACTCAACACATTTTATGAAGATATTCTGAAAGTTCTTATGTAAAACTTTATTTCTTAAGTAACAGCATACTAAAAACATCATCTACTCTGAATCAATGGCCGTATTTTTTCATTATTATTATTTTTACTTGAAATATTCAATTAGAGCTCAGAGAAACTGTATCCTATAAGATTTTTTAAACTTATTTTTCCAGTTCTGAAGAGAATGGATGAAAAAGCAGAATTACAAAAAACTTTTCACTGAAAAGTAGAAAATCTCAGTTCAACATGTAAAAAAATATCAGTTCGATATTTTTTGATACAAACAAAACAGATTAAATATTCCTAGTCTGAATATTTAGTACAGGCTTATCTAAGATGTTTATTCTCAGATGACTAAACAGTAAATTTTAAAATTCTTGCTGAAATATCTCTTGGGACCCTTTACTTTCTTTACGTCCTATGGAGTTGTGAGATCCAAGAGGGGTTGCATCTTATTCTATTGCCATGGATATTAATCTTGAACAGTGGATGCCAGTGAGATGCAATTTCCACCATGTAATGCTGCCATTGTATTATAAGGGAGTAATTCCAGGATCAAATAATTTCTCTGGGACATACAGGATCAAGTATCCACTCTGAGTATTACAGTTACCAAATGACTAGATCTTGTTGTCTGCATACTTCTGTCTAACTAGATTCTACTATAAAGTTCAACATGGATCTGCATATTTTCCTAAAAAATGTTGGTAGACAGATTTTTGGGACTGACAAATTTACATATTTTTACAAAATAAACAGTCAAGAAAACTCTGATTTGGTTTTTGGTGCACATGGCCACACCATTAATACTCCACAGAAGACAATTTCCATTACATGCATGCAGACCCTTGAACAGTAGTCTTCATTCTTTAGCACTCATTGCAGATTTTATCAGGATTTCAGGAAAATAAAAAAAAAGAATGAAATACTGCATCATTCAAATAAAAATAATCTGGATTACATTATATTTTTTTTGCTGAAAACAAAATTTGGCCAAGACAAGAAGGCAGAATATGACATTAATGATATTCATGTGAGTAGAATCAATGCATCATGTTGTCACAAAACTGGCATTTTCATTTCTCACTCCCACAGACATAAAATAGCAGCATCCAATATGCTGTCAAGGTACTGCATACCAGTGGTAAAATGCATTCAAACTTTCAGATGTGCAAAACAGATGACTGTTTCAGAGTGTCTTAGGAATGTCTAAAAGTAGACAGAAACATTTAAACTATATTAGAAAAAATATGCTTGAAGAAAATACACAGATCACAGAATCAGAGAATCTAGTAGGTTGAATCTAGTAGGTTGGAAAAGACCTTTGAAATCATCAAGCCTGACCTGTGACCTAACATCACCTTGTCAACCAGACCATGGCACTATGTGCTACGTCCAATATTTTTTTAAAAACCTCCAGGTACAGTGACTCTACCACCTCCCTGGGCAGCCCATTCCAATACCCAATCACCCTTTCTGTGAAGAATTTCTTCCTAATGTCCAGACTACACCTCCTCTGGCACAGCTTAAGACTGTGTCCTCTTGTCCTGTCACTTGTTGCCTGGGAAAAGAGACCAAACCTCACTTGGCTACAGCCTCCTTTCATGCAGTTGTAGAGAGTGATAAGGTCTCCCCTGAGCCTCCTCTTCTCCAGGCTAAACAACCCCAGCTCCCTCAGCTGCTCCTCACAGGACTTGTGCTCCAGACCCTTCACCAGCTCCATTGCCCTTCTCTGGACACCCTCCAGCCTCTCATCATCCTTCCTAAACTGGGGGGCCCGGAACCGGACACAGCAGTCACANACTACACCTCCTCTGGCACAGCTTAAGACTGTGTCCTCTTGTCCTGTCACTTGTTGCCTGGGAAAAGAGACCAAACCTCACTTGGCTACAGCCTCCTTTCATGCAGTTGTAGAGAGTGATAAGGTCTCCCCTGAGCCTCCTCTTCTCCAGGCTAAACAACCCCAGCTCCCTCAGCTGCTCCTCACAGGACTTGTGCTCCAGACCCTTCACCAGCTCCATTGCCCTTCTCTGGACACCCTCCAGCCTCTCATCATCCTTCCTAAACTGGGGGGCCCGGAACCGGACACAGCAGTCACAGTGTGGCCTCACCAGTGCCGAGTACCTGGGAAGAATCACTTCCCTGGTCCTGCTGGCCACACTATTCCTGATACAGGCCAGGATGCTGTTCGCCTTCTTGGCCACCTGGGCACATGCTGGCTCATGTTCAGTCTGCTATCAGTCAGTACCCCCAGGTCCCTTTCTGCCTGGCCACTGTCCAGCCACTCTGTCCCCAGCCTGTAGTACTGCAGGGGGGTGTTGTGGCCAAAGTACAGGACCCAGCACTCGGCCTTGTTAAACTTCATATTGCTGGACTTGGCCCATATATCCATGTCCCTCCCAGAGCCCTTGTACCCTCCAGCAGATTGACATTCACACCCCAACTTGCCATCTGCAAATTTGCTAATTGTGGACTCAATCCCCTCATCCAGACCATCAATAAAGATACTACACAGGACTGGGCCCAGCAATGATCCCTGAGGGACACCACTAGTAACTGGCTGCCAATTGGATGCAGCTCCATTCACCACCACTCTCTGGGCCTGGCCATCCAGCCAGTTCTTAACCCAGCAAACAGCGCACCTGTCCAAGCCGTGGGCTGCTAATTTTTCCAGGAGAAGGCTGTGGGAGACGGTATCAAAGGCTTTGCTGAAGTCCAGGTAGACAACAACCACAGCCTTTCCCTCATCCACTAGGCAGGTCATATGGTCATAAAAGGAGATCAGGTTGGTCAGGCAGGACCTGCCCCTCCTAAAACCATGCTGGCTGGGTCTGATAACCCATGCATCCTGTAGGTGCCATGCGATTGCACTCATGATGATCTGTTCCACAATCTTGAAGAGCACTGAGGTCAGACTGACAGGCCTGCAGTTTCCTGGATCCTCCTTGTGGCCCTTCTTATGGATGAACTTCACACTGGCCACCTTCCAGTCACCTGGGACCTCCCTGGTTAGCCAAGACTGGTGAAAAATGATGGAGAGCGACTTGGCGAGACCTTCTGCCAGTTCCCTCATAACCCTAGGAGGGATCCCATCCGGTCCCATAGACTTGTGGGCATCTAAGTGGCTCAGCAGATCACTAGCTACTTCCTCCTGGATTACAGGGAGTCTATTCTGCTCCCTGTCCCTGTCTACCAGCTCAAGAGACCAATTGTCCTGAGGATAGACTCCAGTTGGAGACTGAGGCAAAGAAGGTGTTAAGTCCCTCAGCCTTTTCCTCTTCTTTGGTGATTATATTCCCCCCCATGTCCAATAAGGAATGGAGGTTTTCCTTGCCCCTTCTTTTGCTATTAATGTATTCATAAACACATTTTTATTATTCTTTTTAGAAGTGGCCAAATTAGTTCTCATTAAACTTTCACCTCTGTAATTTTGTTTCAGCATAACATACCAACATCCTTAAACACTTTCTGAGTTTTCTGCCCCTTTTTCCAAAGGTGATACACCCTCTTTTTTTCCCTGAGCTCCTGCAAAAGCTCCCTGCCCAGCCAGGCTGGTTGTTTTCCCCACCAGCTCATCTTTTGGCACATAGGGACAGCCTGCTTGTGCCTTCAAGATTTCTTTCTTGAAGTATGCCCTGCCTTCCTGGACCCCTTTGTTTTTAAGGGCTGTTTCCCAAGGTACTCTCTGAATCAGCATCTTGAGTAGGCCAAAGTCTGCTTTCCAGAAGTCCAGTATAGAATTTTTGTTTATGCCCCTCCTTGTTTCACCGAATATTGAGAACTCTATTATTTCATGGTCACTGTACCCCAGATGGCCTCTGACCACCACATCTCCCACCAGCCCTTCTGTGTTTCTAAATAGAGAAGGTCTATCAGAGCCTCACCCTGGTAGGCTCCCACACCAGCTGTGACAAGAAGCTGATCTCCATACACTCCAAGAACCTCCTAGACTGCCTCTTCTCTGCTGTGTTGAGTTCCCAGCAGATACCTGGCAGGTTGAAGTCTCCTGCAAGAGGAAGGGCTGGAGATTTTGAAACACCGTCCAGCTACTTATAGAGTAACTCATCCACTGGTCGAGCAGTCTATAAAATATACCCACCAGGATGTTGGCCTTGTTGACCTTTCCCCTGATTCTGACCCATAGGCACTCAACCTCATCACCATTAATCTCAATTTCCATGGAGTCAAGAGCCTCCCTAACGTACAGAGCCACCACTCCACCTATTCTCCCTCTCCTGTCTCTTCTGAAGAGTGTTTCACCATCCATTGCAGGACTCCAGTCATGTTAGTCATCCCACCACGTTTTCTTGATGGTGACTATGTCATAGCTTTCCTGCTGTGCCATGGCTTCCGCTTGTCCATTGCCCATGCTGCATGCATTAGTGTACATGCACTTCAGCTGGGCTGCTGATTTAACCCCTCACTCTGGCTTCCCACCCTTGGGCTCATCTCTGGAGAGCCTGGTTTCATCCCCTTCCCCCTTCAAACCTAATTTAAAGCCTTCTCAACCAGCCCTGCCAACTCATGGGCTAGAATCCTTTTGTCCTTGCTAGATAGATGGAGCCCACCTGACTCTAGCTGGCCTGGTGCCATAAAAATTGCCCCATGATCAAAAAAACCAAAATTGCACTGATGACAGCAGTCATTGATAACATGGGTTTTCCTGTTCCTTTCATTATTCATCCCTGCTACTGAAGGAAATGAGCAGAACACCACCTGTGCTCCTGCCCCATTAACCAATCAACCCAGGACCTCGAAGACCTTTTTAATTACCCTGGTACCTTTCTTATCAACCTCATCACTGCCAACCTGGACAACCAGCAGTGGTTAATAACCGGGGGCTGAATTAGTTCAGGGAGTTTCCTGGTGATATCCTGCAAGTGGGCCCCAGAGAGGCAGCAGACTTCCCTGTGGGATGGGTCCAGTTGACATACAGAAGCCTTTGTTCCCCTCAGAAGAGAGTCGCCTACAACTACCCTTCTTTTCGTCTTAATATGTGTTGGATATATTGTATATTCGTAAACAGTAATAAGTGGGAAAGAAATCTGATTTTACACTTGTTGTCCCTAGGCTAAACTTGACATGGAAAGGAAGGAAACCAATATGCCTTATACAGCTGCTATACAAGGTTTACTTATTTTGTTCACTCTACTCATTTTCTCAAACATTGAACTACAAGGTGGAAATCTTAATCTTTAAGAACCATTCTACTGCAAAAATCAGAAACCTAACTAGCAAGTTGCAATAGGTCATAATAATTTTTCATTCATTAGTAAAAGCTGTCTGATTTTTTCACTGATGCAGAAAAAATAGTGTTGAGAAACTGAGTCCAACTTAAAATGCAGAAAGGGGAAAAATCATGGAAAAATAGCTAGTTCAGTTTTACTTTTTAGCTATTCTGTTTGTACTTTGGACAGGAAATAGTGATTCATATCCATTGACATAATGAGCTCACAAAGAAAAGAAAATAGGCAATAAAGTATCTAAAGTGCCAAAAAACTATAAATGTCAATCAACATCAACAACTTTATCTTGTATTGATTTTTTGTATAGATGAAAATCCACTTATTAAAACTAAGCAATATAATTTCCCTTTGTCTTCGACCTCAGTCAACAGATTCAGAACATACTAATGTAATTTATGGCATAAAATGTGGCCAACTCCACAGTTTGTGTGATGCTACAATTACATCATCCATAACTATATCCTTCTGTTAGGACAAGTTCAAATTCCTTGTTCTTGACACTCAGTGACCCAAATTACTCAGCCTTAACCTATAATTTTGGCCTTGTCTTCCATGTGCTAAGGACATGAATTCAACACTGCTTTAGTTTTCTTCTACCATTTTATTTTCATGCTCTCTTTCTAGCTGTCTCAGATTCATGGAATCTGAATTCCTACTTACAGACCTTTTTCCTTCATCTTTAAAATTACTTCTAAAACCTTTCTTCCAAAATCTTCCATTAAAGAAACTAATGCACTCAGCAATCAGAAACGCAGACATGTCTGACAGCTAACTGCATAATACTTTATAAAAGTTATAATCACATTTCTATCCTTTTTTTTTCTTGTTTATTTTTTCCTCTTTTTGTGTCACATCTGAATTTGAATTGTAACCTCTTCATGGTGGGGACCTTTCCATTAGCTGCTTCATCATTATTTTTCTCAAAAGCAAAATAATTTACATTTCCTTATGACACTCCAATATTTAGTCATTCAAAAGTAAGGACTAAATTAAGGACGATGACAAGACACTAGAAGCTGGAAAGAGAAGTACTTTTCTTACTGTGGAGACCTGAGCATCTCAATCCTTAGAATATATAATGGGGTGTAATTCTGAAGCTCCCCTGAAAACATTTTATTCATAAAATATATGTTTTCAACTAATAAAAACCAACAATAATTCACTTTCATGAAAAACCCTAAAAATTAAAACTGTGGCATTATACACTAAGAAGTATGCTATATGATACCAACATCTGAACCAGGTATCTGATTCAAGATGAATGTCTGAGATCCATACACATTCAGCATTAAAAAAAATGAAACTATTTAGTCCACCTTAAAATAGATGCCAGAGGAAGGCAAGATGAATCACAGTTTGAAGGATGACTGTATTTTGAATATTTAATCTGTGATTTTCTTTTTTATTAAAATTGGCTTGGAGAGCCTGTTTGATACTACAGGAATCAAGCAGAGAATTGTGGCTGTTTCCGGGTCAATGTCTAAATGGTTTACATCAAACCAAAAATGTCAAAACCCAACTACAGGGCAATATTCATATTCTCTTATGTATTTATGTCAGTTATCTTAAATCCTTGCCTATTTACAGAAGTAAGTGATTTTTTTCAAATAAAAAGGTTAAGAGAATTTTTCCAACTATAAAAATGAAGTGTTAAGGTACTTACGTATCTTAAAGTGATGGGGAGCAGAATGTAACCCCCATAAACCTGGAGGGAATGGTCAGTGACCTGTTATACCACTTAGACACACACAAGTCCATGGGGCTGGATCAAATCCATCCACGGTACTGAGGGAAGTGGTGGAAGTGTTCAACAAGTCACTTTCCCTCATTTCTTGGCAGTCCTGACCAACAGGAGAGGTCCCAGATGACTCGAAGTTAGCAAAGGGACACCCATCCACAAGAAAGGCCACAAAGAACACCCAGGGAACTACAAGCCTGTCAGTCTGACCTTGAGGCTGGGGAAGGTCATGGAGAAGATCGTCTGGAGTGCCATCACACAGCATGTGCAGGACAACCAGGGGATAAGGCTCAGGATTCATGGGCCAAGGCCAATTGTGGGAGGTCACAACTCCATGCAGAACTACGGGCTTGGGGAGGAGTGGCTGGAAAGCTGCCCAGTGGAAAAGGACCTGGAGGTGCTGGTCAACAGCCAGTTGAAAATGAGCCAGCATGTGTCCAGCTGGTCAAGAAGGCCAATGGCATCCTGGCTTGTATCAGGAATAGTGTGGCCAGAAGGACCAAGGCAGTGATTGTCCCCTGTACTTGGCAGTGGTGAGGCCACACCTTGAGTGCTGTGTCCAGGTCTGGGTCCCTCACTACAAGAAAGACCTTGAGGGGCTGGAGCATGTCCAGAGAAGGGCAATGGAGCTGGTGGAGAGTCTGGAGCACAAGTCCTGTGAGGAGCAGCTGAGGGAGCTGGGGTTGTTTAGCCTGGAGACAAGGAGGCTCAGAGGAGATGTTGTTGCTCTCTCCAACTGCATAAAAGGAGGGGGTTGGTCCCTTATCTCAAGTAACAAGTGACAGGTCGAGAGTAAATGGCCTAAAGTTATGCCAGGAGAGGTTTAGATTAAATATTTGGAAAAACTTCATCATGGAAAGGGTGATTAAGCACTGGAAAAAACCCCCCAGGTAAATGGCAAAGTCACCACCCCCGGAGGTATTTAAAATATGTGTAGATGTGGCAGTTAGAGACATGGTTTAGTGGTGAACTTGGCTGTTCTGGGCTAATGGTTGGACCTGGTCATCTCTGAGGTCTTTTCCAATCTAAATGATTCTATGACTTTATGATTATTTTCTGAATATTTAGCTTTTAAATAATTTTCATGTAGCACAAGAGCAGGAGAACCAACTAAAATACTTTGTTTGAATTTTAGAAAAAGATCTCATTAAGAACACATCATTATTGCATGGAGTACATGGAGAAATTACTCATCTGCACATTTAACATAACAAAAACACAAGGGTTTCCATACAACTGTATTTAAACTATTCCAGGAACTTTTTTTCCCCATGGTCTTTTGGGGGAATTTAGAATGAATTTTGCGTTCTCTGGTCAGTTTATTTCATGCCACAAAAATCTAATACAAATTTGAAATTCAGAATTTCTATGTTGCTCCTATCCATAAGAGTCGTAAACCCCACAATTTTCTCCATTTTGCAACTATATTTAATTTCCAAAAAGTAGATCCCTTTAATCAATGTAGTATCTAAGGTAATATACCATATACAAATGAATTAGTTGATCATTCAACTTATTTATTATTTTGACTTAGTTGTTAACTTGGCACATTTATAATTGAGGGGCTTTTTCAGAAATATATTTATGGATAAAAATAAAACCATTTTGATATTTTCCTAAGTACATAAGTATTTGACTGTATTCTTAGATGGATAATCATGATAGTTAAATTCTAGATAAATTTGTTTTACAAAAATCCTATTCTATCTTCTACAAATTTAGCATAAGAAATATTCCCGAGGCAAATTAAGGAAATTTTGCAATATTTATTTTCCTCTTTTTTAAATTACTTCAGATGTTCAGTGTTCAGAATTTACTGCTAGTTATCTATATGCAATACAATCATGTAAACACCTGTTTTCAAATGTGCCAGAAGTTTCAAAATATGCATTTCATTTGCTTACATTTTAAATGAAAATCAAAATTATAAAAACTGCCCTCTCCAAGGCAAGCAAAGATGGTTTTGTTATTCCTTGAGCCCCTGGCTATTATTCCCTGATTTTGGAGAGACGAAGCATAATTTATAGACATGGACGTGATACAGCCATTTTTTGTTATATTTTATATATCTGAAGGAGTAAATGAAAATTGCAAGCTACACAGTGTTTATGTTATGTAAAAACCTGTGGCCCATGGATTCCATATGTGAACATCTCAATTCTATTTTTTCAGAAGTATTTCCTCTGAAACCAGTGATAAAACATGCCAGCTGCTGTAGTAGACACCACTGAGAAATGGCTTTGGTAACGCAGACAATTAATTTGTGGCTGGCTTTGCTTCAATGAAGAAGAGATGAAAACAAATCTATAGCTTTTATGATCTGAAATGGAAAGTCCTCCTGACTGGAATTTATGCTAGAAGAAACACTAGGTATTCACCAGAGACAGCGGTGATCAAGAAGTATATCCCACACCTTCTGCAGAAGGCAATCCTAGGAGATGCCATCATGAAGGCATAGACTTGTATGGATGAGAAACTCGTGGGTTCCACAAGGGAAATTTGTTTGGCTAGGAATCTTGAATCATTTTAAAACTTAAACCCCAAGCACAATCAGTATGCTTTGCCCTAAATATATTGCAGATGTAGAATTCTTCTAATTCTTCTGAAAGTTAAAATGGAAAAATGAAGATGTATGTACCAGACTCTTACATATGTACCACCAAAACATACCCTTTAAGCTCCTGCTAAGTATGCTATTATTGCTGTAAATACCAGGATAACTCTAGTTAACTCACAATGAATTCTACCACCCAAGTTGCCTTCTGAACTTCTTTAATTGTTTGTTAAATTCAAAAGTATAAAAAGTTGAACTCCAACTGGATATTGTTTTCTTTGTAGTTTATTTGTTCCCACTGCTACGATTCACCTTGAAACCTGCTAGTAAATTTATAACATGTACTGTGACCTGACTGCCCTCTTCTTTCTGGCTCTTGTGTGTTCTAGTGGAGTGATTTTCATTTCACTGAATTACAGTTAAGGTTATCTACATTCTGGTTTAAAACACTTTCTTTGTCATGTCAAGATGCTGCTCCAATTGACCTTGACTTATTTGCCCTATTTATTTCTTTGGTCTGTGTTTTTGGAACAAAAACTATAAAAATATCTGTGATAGTAGCCTCTGTTAGCTTGTTTGGTGAGTGATTGCTACTCACAGCTTCCTTCCTATATTCATTCCCTCCTTTCTTTCCTTCTTTCTCTCCTTCCCTCTCTCTTTCTTCTTCCCCTCTTCCCTTCAACCCTCCTTCCCTAAACCTGTGGACTCTTCAACCATACAAAAACAATGACAGAAAATCGGCATTTGCCCTACATTTCTCAAGTTCATTTAGTGCTGCCTAAAAACTGGGATGATTTAAGAATGCAAAAAATTATGAAATCCACAGACTGAATTAAAAAACTTGCCTTTACAAGGCACCTACCAAGAATAAACCTGGTTGATAAATATTATGTTACCAATATACTAATCGTAGTAAGAAATATGCAGTCACTCTAAAAACTCATTTCACTTTTTATATTGTTTCAATTTTTTTGTATTTCCAGCTAAAGGAGTTTGCCCTGCCTATATGAAGCAAAGCATTACAGAAGAAGGCTTGACTTCTCCTTATCTTTTCTATTCTCTATTATTTTCAGTTCTTTTGAATGTATGTTTTAAAATTTCTGAGTATGACAGATGCCTCAACCCCTACAGCAGAATTTTACACTGTTTAGGTAAGTGTCTGAAGTCAATGACAGCAAATCGAAATCATGTTTCATTTTCAAAATGTTTTCTCATCCCCACTATTGCTTCTTTTTGCCAGCTTGTATCCTTCAGCACACTGATCACTGTTTTAGCAAAGTGCTATGATTTTGCACATTGTACTTTTGGAAATCATGTTAATCAGCACTTGGCCCAAGAATAACTGAGTCAGATGAGGAGAGGAAAGAAAAGAATTGAAAATTACATGCTGGGTGGCTATTTATGTGATACTTAAAAAATTCAGATGGGTTATATACCACTATTTTTTCCTCAAGTTCATAGGAATTATCAGTCTTATATTACTTTGCAGTAAATGGCATTACATTAGTAAAAAAATTAACTGGGTCCTTAAGGAAAACATTGTTCTTCCTTTTCGTATACAGTACACTAATCATGATTTTCAGTTTTAAAATATTTTTAGTGCCTATTAGAGAATCATTCTCGAATTTCTGCTATAAAATTTAATGTTCAGCACCTCTCCATGAGAAGAATCAAAACAACCATAAAGTTAATTCAAATTAATAAAGGAGCCAGAAACAAAGAAATAAAAATACTTTAAGGCTGATGAATATCTTAATTTGGACTTGATGATCATTCCAGGTCCCTTCCAACTGGAACTACTATATCCTAAAATTAATATAGATAATCTAACATCAATAGAAGCAATACACAATGTAATAGGGACAAGGTATTTTCTCTAATCCAACTTAAAGGAAAGAGAAGCTATTGAAGTATCTTTCTTTTAAATAAATTTTTCATATTGTTATCATAAAACCTACAGCTTTAAGGTGTACATATGGTGCTAATCCTATGAATAAACTGTGGGTGTTATTTTCAGGTCAAAACAATTTCATTATAAAAGCTAAATGCTTGTTCTTGCAATGGTCATCTTCAACCTATCTTAACCTTAGGTAGTTTTACTTTACTTTAATGCTTCTCTTCACTGGGAGGTCAGCACAAATTCTTGCAAAACTACTACTACTACTGCACTCAAGTTTTTGGATCTTAACTTGAAAGGAGTCCTGCAGCACTGTACATGCTGGAGCAATTACACAGTGTGCATGTGTTTCACACAATAACCTGCATAGTTTGTCCAATTTAGTGCTCTACAGCTTCCTCATGAGGGTCAGCAGAGGGGCAGACACTCATCTCTTCATTATTGTGACCAGTGACAAGACCTGAGGGAATGGCCTGAAGTTGTGTCAGGGGAGGTTTAGGTTGGATATTAGAAAGGATTTCTTCACCCAGAGGGTGGACACTGGAACAGGCTCCCCATGGAAGTGGTCACAGCACCAAGCCTGACAGAGTTCAAGAAGCATTTGGACAATGCTCTCAAGCACACGGTGTGACTCTTGGGGATGGTCCTGTGCAGGGACAGGAGTTGAATTCGATGATCCTTGTGGGTCCCTTCCAACTCAAGATACTCTATGATTCTAATTTTTCCTAAGACAGCAGACTCACTGCCATCCCATTCAAACATGTCTGCTTACAGTGCCAAGACCCACCCTCATTCACATGTTGGGAATTCATCTTTTCTGTTTCAGTAACTTCAGCTGGTTTTTTCAGCTTCTTTTTCTAAGGAGAAGTGTGGGTTGAAAAGGAAATGTCAAACTCAGACTACCCTTGAGGGCAAATAATTCTTCATTTTACCAGCAGTAATCAGACATTTGGTGTGTCTGCAAGGATGGTTTAGTAATGTCTTTGTGGCTGCTATTGAAACGACAGTAAAGGACAGGTGATGTAAAGACCATAAAAATTATAAGATAATTCTTTAAGGTAACATAAAAAACCAAGATGCAAGGTTTTCACAGAAAATGGAGTTTGGATCAGAAAAAATGACAGCTGTTGAAATTGCCCTTGTCAAAGAGTCAAAATAGCATTCAGCTTGAAGCACTTCTTAAAAGGTATTCAGGAAAGGAATGTTTCTTTGAAAACATGGAGAAGTAACACTGGAAAATGAGAGAGGAGAGAAAGAAAAGAGCTTCACTAAAGTAAGTCTCTTACGAAGGTGAAATATTCTGGGATTTCTTTGCAGATACAATTTCCTTGAGTTTAATACTACTTCCAGCACAGTAACAAATGACACAGCCATATGTTTCAACTAAAATGATTTGGAAAAGTGAATTCCTAAATTCAATTTTAAGTTGGTGCATACGTATAAAAATAGAGATAAATAATAAGTGTAAATATATGCGTATATACACATATATATTTATGCATACATATATGCAGAGTATAAAGCATTTGAAATTTTGTCATAACCATTCTGTAGCATAACCACAGAGATTAACAACTAAAGTTAATTTCTAACAGTCTGCAGTATTTCAGATGAACAGAGCATAAAAAAAAATTGGACCAGGAGTTTGTCTTCTCACAGACAGCATTTGTTACTAAGTACATTTCACAAAATTTGGAAAATTAAAGCTAATTTAATTCTGTAAATTAATAATGCAAAAGTGCTATTTTTGAACTGCAAATCTCTTGCCCATTTTTTCTTACTTTACTGATCAAAATAAAATATTGTAGTCCTTCTTTCACTAAAAGACTAAAGAGATTTCTAAATTTCATTCTGTCTAATGCACTAGCAACAGACTTGCTTTCTAAATTATAGTCACACAACAAAATGCTCTGAAGTCAAAGTACTTTTCAAGTGTCAGCAACAGCATAATTTGAAGTTAATGTAGATGTCCAGACATAATTCACTGACTAAATTTAACTTACAAGACCTTTAGGAACTACAGTTCATGAGAGGAATGAAATTTGACTCTGATAGCCAGGCTGACATTGCAGGATATTATTTAAAGTAATTTTATATTTTATTTGTTGTAGTATCCTTTAGCTACACAAACAGTTCTGAAACAAGATATAAACACTTTTTAAAGCACACTGATGTTCTAAGCATTGAAACAGTATAGAAGACTACAGTTCTAACAAATATTTATTAATGCCTAACATAAAAATACACCTAAATATATTTATTTTGGAAGCATTAGTACACATATATGAATATTGATAATAAATGAGAAAGTTGAGGAAGAGTTATTGGAAATTGGCATTTGTCATATTGGAATAAATACACCTTTGCTTTATGTCCTTACAAACTGGCTAATGTAAAATAGAAATAGGCTGCCAAACTGCCAAAAATGGTATTACATTCTAGGTTTAAAAAAACCAGATTTAGTTCTCATCTTCAGTGATAGAATAGTTTGGCAATTACCTTTGTAAAACACATTCTATTGTAAGTGATAATTAGCTTAATGTCAGTAAAACTTAATCTGTTAGGAAATGTTGGAATGACTAATTACCAGATACCACTCTGACAGATAAATATTAAGATTTATTTTCCTTTAATTGAGATTATTGTGTTGCTTTTTTCATTTTAACTTAAAGGTGGTAAGGATATGTCCTTTTTTGCAGACTTATTGTGTGCCGATTTCTTTATAAAACAAAATAAATCTTTTGGGGATTTATACTCTTCTTCCCTGTATCTTCTATTAAAAATACCAGATTAATTTTTCCAGTTGGGAATTCTGGATGGTATCTCACCTGATGGCTATCTCACTTGAATTTTAACTATGGAATATAGGCCTTTACAGATGTGTAAATACTTACACTTCATATTTCCCACTATTCAGTGTCACAAGAAAGCACTGCGAGATTTTTCTTTGTCTTCAGTATTGGATTTGTGTGGCCAGGTTTTGGTAGCGGGGGGGGTGTGTGGNCAGCAGAGCCAATGCCAAATAGTTCCAGGATGGACATGCTGCTGTTCAAGGCTGAGTCAATGAGGAATGATAGTAACACATCTTTGGTAAGGTATTTAAGAAGAAAAAAAAAGTTATTGGTGAGAACATGTGAGAGGAACAGCTCTGCAGACACCAAGGTCAGTACAGAAGGAGGGGCAGGAGGTGCCCCAGGCACCACAGCCCAGATTCCCCTGCAGCCCATGGTGCAGCCCATGGTGAGGCAGCTGTGCCCCTGCAGCACATGGAGAACCACAGGAATGCAGAGATCCACCCACAGCCTGTGGAGGAGACCCGCCCTGAGCAGGTGGATGTTTGAGAAGAGGCTGTGATCTGGTGGGAAGTGTGTGCTGGAGCAGGTTCCTGGCAGGGACCTGCAGACGGATGGAGAGAGGAGTCCACACTGGACTAGGTTTTCTGGTAGGACTTATGACCCTGGGAGGGACCCATGCTGGAATAGGCTGTGCCTGAAGGACTGCACCCTGTGGCAGAGTGACCCACGCTGCAGCAGTTTGTGGAGAACTGTCTCCCGCGGGAGGGACCCCAGGCTGGAGCAGGGAAGGACTCCTCTGCCTCACAGGAGCAGAAAAAACCTGTGATAAACTGACTATAACCCCATAACCCCCATTCCCATCTCCCTGTGCCTCAGGGGCGAGGTAGAGCTGGGAAGGAGGGAAGGGTGGGGGAAGGTGTTTTTATTTTATTTCTCATTGTCCTCTTCTCATTTTATCAGTAATAAATTCAATTATTATCTCTAACTCTAGGCTGGTTTGCCCGTGGCAATATTTGGTAAGTGATCTCTCCCAGTCCTTATCTCAACTCATGAACCATTCACTGTACTTTCTCTCCCCTGTCCACCTACGGAGGGGAGTGATAGGGAGCCTTTGGTGGGTGCCTGGCATCCAGCTGGGGCCAACCCATTACAGCTTCCCTGCATATCTGAAAATAGGAATAATTGTTTCTTCTCATTGTGATAGTCATTTAACCTCAGAAAGTTAAAGCCAAAATTGGTTTGTGTTTTAAGCCAAAATGAAGGAATTAGCAAATACTTAAGTGTTTGTTTCATATTTTCACAGCAAGATAAAATAGAAACTTCAAAAAATAAAAAAAAACCCAAAGCTAACTTCCAACCAAAATCACAGGGAGAAACCTAGAGAAGCTACACAGCTTTTCAATAATCTAGTATTTCTTTTGACAAGTGATCAAACCAAGGGCTATTGGAAGAAAATATATAAGGAGATTTTCTTAAATAAATAAAATTTAAAAAACCTACAAATAACATAAATTTCTATTTAATCTCCAAATACACAGTACAATGCCATCAAGGCTTGTAATAAAAGCAATATCTTCTATCTTCTTCCGTTTCAGCTATCAGTGGAAAAATTTGAAAGAGCTGATAAACAGATTAAACTGGATTTGGATGCACTGTCAGGTTTTTTCCCCATAACGTTTGACTTCTCTGCTGCAAAATAAATAATTCCAAAGAAACTTCAAATAAATATTTGTTTTAATAATATATATAAATGTTATTTATAAAAAAATATCCACTGAACTTTGACTGCATGCATTGTTCAGAGTGCAATACATAGTATATAAGAGATATTATATATGGGGTAGAGCTCTGTGATCTTTTAACTGAACTCCAAGGAACACAAGCCTGTACACAGCAGGGCTTGTTGTTGTACTATTAATGTGTTATTGAGAAGGATATAATTCTTCTCCCACAATCTACAAACTATTTTATTGTCAGTGCTGACAATTAGACTGTGACTACCATGAATAGATGTATCTTAATTGCCTAGCTTAATAGTATATTAAAGTACATCTTTAGGTCTGAACATATGTGTGTGAATTCAAAGACTCAAGATCTAGGGGCAGACTGCCTTCATCCAACCATGCATACAGGTTTATTTAATAGGTACTTTCATCAGGGAAGTCCTGAACAAAAGACAAAATCAGGCATCTTTTTCAGGAGAAAACATTTTCAGCCAGGACCGCAGTGTTCATATGGTGTGGGCACATCACCTTGGATCCAGAACATGCATTTTCTCATTAGATATTCCATCTTTGTAAGTAAGGTCCTAAATTCAATAACTCGCACTGGCAGGCCAATTTGTTTTTAACAGCTACTCTCTTTGCAAGACACCTTGTACTGCAGTCATGGGGTTTTATTCATTTGAATCATATGGCTAAATATAATTATAGCTGTCAATTACTTTGTACTTTCAAAAACACAGAAAATGTCTTACATTGTATATAAGGCACCATTAGTGGAATTGTTTCCTTCCTAATTGGCAGGGGTTGGAAGTGTTCTTCAGGCTTTTTGCATTTCTTCTGTGCTTGCCCTCCCCTTTCACTTTCCTTCAGAAAAAAAACCCCATTAATTTTATCCAGTGACATTTATGTGTAAATACTTCAAAGAGCTGGCAGTGCCACCAGAATATAGGCTATAATAATCTGACGTAAGGCATAAAACCTCCAGAAAACCTCATTTACTTCTGCAATCTTTGTCAAGGTTAACCTTAAATTCTTCACTAATCTGTGGGAGAGCTTCAACAGAAAAGGTAAACCACCTCCTCATCGGGACTAACCTACAGCTACCCTGGTTAGGAGAGTCTGAAATGTGCCCTCAGCTAAAGGAGGCACATACAGAACTCCTACACCCTCACTCTGGGCTACAGTGAAGTACAGGAATATATGTGGGGATGGGGAGAGGGGGAGTGGCATTGCCTGGACATCCCTCCTTTCCCTCTACAGTTCAAAAAGATAAATGAGTCCTGAATGAATCTTGGAAAGCAAAAGTCAACCTAACCTTCTGCTAATGAAGCAGTCCTCTTAAAGCTACTGCCTAATTACCTTGTATCTCTTAACTTAGACAGAATCTCACTCCGGGGGCCTTTAAAATACAGCTTTTCCCTTTATTCCTCAAGCCTGGAGGTGACAGACGCATTTAGCATTTATTAAACCCTAGAAACGAGGCATAAGCTAGTCCCTGCAGCAAGGTGCGCCTGTTCTGCCTCCATTTACACACCTGCACTCCTTTTCCTAAGCCCACAGAGGCACCTCCCGGCACCCAGTGGGGCATTTTATGAGCAGGCTTGGAGCTTACCCTTGTTCTCAGCATCTCCCTGGCTTGCTTCCCAAACACATTGACAGAAGGCACCTCTCGGTGAGTGAAAAGGGTGTTTTCAACCTTGGTCAGATTTGTCTACACACTCGATAGTCATCTCACCAGTGTTTAGGTGCATTATTCAACTTTACTTTCAGAGACACAGCTTTTTACTGCATTTTTCTCCTTCTCTGTCTTCCTGCAGAATGTCCGAATGCCTCTTCTGTTTCAAGCAGCAAGGAATTATCAGCTGGCTGGGGCTTGGGAGGGTGGTTGGGTGGGCTTATTTGGTTTGGGTTTTCTCTTTTTTTCCTCCAGTTTTTCATGTCTGAGTGGACATTTGAGATATGAGTTTGCAACATTGTGTTGGCACATGCAATGTGTCAATCAGAACTGTGCCATCAAGCACATATAACTTCAATGATTGTTAAATGTTTCCAGCACAGTCTTAGGAAACAAGCGTTCCTTGGAGAAGATGTTAGAACAAACTGACCTCCATATTTCTTTCAAAAACCTGTGATTCAATAATAATGATTTTATAGCTCACCTCTGTAGTGGTAATTTTAGTGCTTGATATTTTTAAAATATACTTCCTAAAAACTCACCTGGTAGTGATTGCAAAATCACATTAAAATTATAAACAGATGGTTTTCCCAACTTGCTGGCTATCAAATTCATATGTCATCACCTTCTCAGAGGTGGTTAACATAAAACAGAAACGTTCAGAAGCCTTTAATAACCACTGGCTCCACAAACTAGATTAAGTATATGAAGACAGCTTTCAGCAGCAAAGTATTTGCAAATATATTCTATCTCTCCAGAGTAATAGCCTCAACTATTGGCAGTGAATTTAAAGTAGATTCACAAGATTTTAAGGGAGTCAAAATGCTACAGGAAAACATCTTATCTAAAGAAGAAGGATCTTAAAGTAAAAGATAATATTAGATTTTTAAATTATTTTCTTTGTAAAGTATTCCTGTAGAATCAGACTTCACACAGCAGCTCATTCACCTCATGAGTAGTCCCTCAGTTTTAAGAAAGAACTTAATAATGTATTACAAGTGAATACAAAGTCCCATAAGTACTACAAGTTTTTA
Source organism: Edolisoma coerulescens (assembly GCA_013397115.1). Classification (NCBI taxonomy): domain Eukaryota; kingdom Metazoa; phylum Chordata; class Aves; order Passeriformes; family Campephagidae; genus Edolisoma; species Edolisoma coerulescens. Next base: position 126,784 of record VWZW01007474.1, read on the forward strand.
TTAGCTTAAAAAAACCACCTGTATTATGCAATTTAGAAGTTAAATATTGCAAAGTGACAGTTTTCTACAATTATTGAAAATACTGAATTATGTTACCAGACTCCATCTGGATCCTAATTTAAGAATGTATACATCACAGCCATTGCAACTGAAAAAACCACATCATTAAGCCTATGAATTACAGGTACATGAAAAATCTATAGCAAATATAATTTGGAACAGCTCTATTGCTGAGGTGAGACATGGTCTTGCTTCTTAGAGGCAAAAAAGTCCTCTCACTTTTTAGGCTAGGTCAGAGAACACAACTGAAATTCATTCATCTTTTTTTTGAGAAATGCAATAGAGGTATTTTCTTCAAGGTATATGACCTCTATAATGTGGCTAGCAACCCTGTACCATAGCAAAATGTATTTTAAGAAGTAATTTAAAAAGTAAAATGTGGTGAAAGGTGTCCCTGCTCATGGCAGGGGGGTTGGAACTAGGTGACCTTCAAGGTCCCTTTAAACGCAAACCATTTCATGATTCTATGATTCTGTGATGATTATAAACTTCTGATCCAGTGTCCCATATATAGGAGTATCAGGCAACCGGAAAAAAATATGAACCTCTAATCTCTCTAAATGATGTAAAGATCAAAAAGATTCCAAATTAACCATTCTTGGATGAAAGATGAACTTAAAGAACAACTTCAGGAATGTTTTTCAAACTAGTCATATGTCCCAGATAGCAAATCAGTACATAGAATATTAAAGTTCATGGAAAGAGAAAAAATCTAATAATTGTCTAAAAGATTATTGGGAAGTGTCTATAAAACTGGTAAAATATACAAGTAAGCATCTTAATTTCTGTGTACAAACCACGCAATCTAGAGGCAAACGATTCACTGGTTTGCACATACTTACCTAAAGAATCATTTGCTGGTTTTACACAGCATTTTATTCTAAGAACAGGGAGAGATACAGTATTGCAACTCAAACACTTCCTGTGCACAAGAAAAAAAATCTGAATTTTCTATTATTCAGGTATCTTACTGAGGCTAAAATCTTTCCTCTAAGTAAGAAAAAAAAAAAAAAAAATTTTTTTTCATTGCAGACAGAATTAAGATTGCATGAACACTTGTTTGATTAAATGACTAACATAAAAAGTGAGTTAGTGAATTAGGAAAAAATAGGAAATCATATGAGATGCTAGCCTAAGAATTAAAAGGTAATAAAAAAGAAATATATTCTTGTCTATTGCTAAAGTGGAAAACTAGAGAAGGAATACATAAGGGTATTGAATATAATATTTACAAATTTTTACGTGAATCTAAAAAATGAAACTACAAAATTTTAAAGAAAAATAAATTTTAAAAGATTTCAGCTTTTAAATTAAAAAATAAATTAAAATATTCTTCCCAATGCCTGCACACAGGATAATTTTGCATGTACAAGAAGCCAAAAGCAGAACAGAGCAGATCTTCACCAGGGCATGTGTTTGCAGTCTTGGACACATGCTGTAGCAGCTCTGCCCCTCTGCAGTGCCCCAAGCTTTAGGATTGAACATCAGTCTGGGAACTCCCCACCTCTCAAAACTCAGGGACAGACTTTGAGATGTCCCTGAAACAGGCTTAACAAGAGAATCTTGTCATGCAGAACAGCAGGAATGATAGGAAGAACATTTAGGATCTAATTTAGGGAGTTGTGAGTTTTGCCTGGCTCTTGATGCCATGGCAGCAGGATGCAGTGAATTCTGATCAGCTCCTATCGTCAGTCTCTCAAGCACTGATGCTCTTCCAGAAGAATCTGATTGTGAATGAAGTGTCGGCAATCAGCTGGGTCACTTGAGGCTGACCACGAATAAGGAGCCACTCCTCTGCAGAACATGCAAACACTTCACAGATGACTAACAATCCATGAGACACGTTTTGGGAATCCTTAAATGAAGCTTTGAATGGATGAAAATAACATAAGGGGACAGTGACATGAAGTAAAAGTACAGCCGTGTTCTTTAGAAAAGCACTTTAATTCAACTGTTCCAAACCAGTAGATCAGACAGTGTTGGAACTCTTATGTATTTTTATCTTTTTCATTTACACCGAAATCCACTTTGGTAATTAAAAACTTACGCAATGATTCCAGTGCATCAAGCAGTTATGGCCAGAAAAAAAAAAAAAATCCAACAAAAAACCCAGCAGCTTATTCTAGTTATTTGAGATTAATTTCTTAACTCAAGGCATTAGGTCACTTTTTTGAACCTGAACACCCAGATTAATACTTTAGTGACAGTAAAGCAGACAGTATAAACATGCCCTAGAGCTTTTACCATGAATCAAACTTGGTTTTCTGATCTTACCAGCATGAACAGCTTGTAAATGCTGTTCCCAAAAGACTGTAGCTGTCTTATGGCTGGATAACATTCTGCCTGGAAGCCTCCGTCTGGAACTGCTGACAGGGTTTCTTGCCAGTACATTTCTTAAAGCTTAAATATCCATTTAACTGTGACTGACTAGTTGGGGTACAGAATGACCACCAAGATGCCTTCAGAGTACTCTTTTCCATTTTTCTCACTTTGAATAAATAAAATTCTTCCTGGTGTTCTCCACAGAGAAATAAAAAGAACAAGTTCTGAGCTTTTAAGTTTAGCTTCTCTTTCTTTACTTTCCTTCAAGGTATCAACCTTTGAAAATGTTAAGGGAAGCATCCATCAAGGACAGACAGGAGTTAGAACGGTCTCTTCTCCCACTCTAATCTGAGAAAGGGCAGACATCCTATCACCATGATTACACCCTCTGATGAGAAGTTTCTTCCACAGGCCCTTTATGTTAAGTGAAAGCACTGGAAAACAGAAGTCAAAAAATATTGCATTTCTGTAAACTGGCCAGACATGGAAGCTGGCAAATGAGCCTAGCCATGAATGCCATCAAAGTGACTATTATATAATCAATAATCATTCAGAAGAAAATGGAAAACTTGTTGAAAGAGTAACAAAGTAGAATGTGTCTATTCTCTCTGTATGCCTAGATTAAATGAGCAATAAATGAAAGGAAATGAAAGGAATAGTCACAGCGGGTTGCCATTAGAAAGATGTAACCATTTAGATAGAACACTCTGTTGAAAGATCACAAAATAAAACAGGAGGGTTGGTTGTTTGGGCTTGTTTATTTGCCTAGTTTTTAAAGAAGAATGTCAGTCTCTGAGTAACAGATGAAAAAGATACCATCAGGCACAGGATTTAAGTGAAGAAATGATCTAAAGGAAAACATCAAATGCTGGCAATCAACAGAATAAACAAACAGCCAAGTGAGGTTCAACAGAAAAATACTTACAATGATAGAACAACAACTGAGAGCAAGACTCACAGTCATGGCCAATAGTCATTTATGGTCCAGCACAAGTGAAAGAAAGGACAAGTTGGAAACATGGGGTAAAAGAAAGAAAAGGACACAATAGTTTCACTACTTGGGTAAGTACATAGCATAGTACAGAAATTAGAATTAGTAGGATAAAATCTATGCTAGAAAAATGCTGGTTTGATTACAAAATCAAATATGCAAATTTAGGATATATGATTTATGCACAGTTGTCTCTTACGTATCTATACTTCCCTATACATATCAGGGACCATATTTAAAAGAAAACCAGCATGAAAATTGATTGAACACTATCAGATTGACTCTAACAAGTATTTTTTTGGTCCAGCTTTGGCTTTATGCAAATATACAGAAATTCAAGCAGATTTATTTTCAAAATTTAAATTTTTGTGAGGTTGCTTTTCTCACACACTCTTTCACTACAGTCTTTCCTTGTGTTCCGTTTCTTTCATACAACTCCCTAGCTTTTGGGCTCAAGGAAGAAAAAATTATATCATACACGTAAATTTTTATATATGTATAAACACATACTTGGACCCTGCCAGCAGTGTAAAATAAATGTATTCTACTTAAGTCACATGCTGGACTGTTTTATGTTATCAGATTGTAGACCACATGAGATGGAATTATTGAGGGGACAGGAGAAATTGGTAATGAAGAGGAACAGACTACTGGGCCTACATATTTAATGAAGAGAGGCAGTTCAGAGGATGACACGAAAACAGGTATTACATGTATAACAACTATCCCTTTAAACCTTTTCTGACCACTGAATTCAAAGAATATTGATGTAACACAGTTCCAATTACAGAAAATCTGCCTAGCCTGTGGAAACGTAATAGAATAGTTCATCCTCCTTAATCCGTGGAGTACTTATATATTTCTCCCCTCTTCTCCTATTTCCTCCCAACTGATTCAGATATATCTGGTACTGAGGAGCTCAGAACTGTACACAATAATAGATGGGTAGTCTAGCCAGTGAAATAGGGTCTGTCATCTCTGAACAGTGACGTGACGCCCTTTTTCGACAGGCAGCGTTAATTATAAAATATTTCTCTGAACACTTTCTTTCTATCATACAGCTTAGTGGGAAGAAAGCTCATCCTGCCATTTTGGCATCCCACCCTGAATATCACTGCAATCAGTGCAGTGTAAAAAGGAAGAGCATCCAAAAAGAACTTCAAACATAGGGATATTTTAAAATGTATTTATTAGTAAGCTGTTTAATATGCATGTAAGTGGATACAGATGTCAGTTTCTCTGTGCTACATAAATTTGGGTGATGAATATTTTTAATTTTGCTTTTGAAAGCTTTTATTCACAAGATTCCAGATTGTCCCTATATATGGAAATATTAAATGATATTAGGAAATTGTGCAAAGATATCTTTGGTGTGCATAGTTAATATTTTTGTCATGATTAAAACATCTCATTAAAAGTATATCATCAGGTCAGAAAATGGGTGTAAATGTGTAATATGTGGATGACTGTCTAGACCCAGTCCACAGCCTATAAAAATCAGTGCAAACACTACTGTTGCCAACAGAATATTTAGACTTGTACTTCATGTCATAGCATTTCATAGGTGCATTAGAAGGTAACTGCTTTTTTGCCTACTCAAATAATGATGCTGTTAAATCCCTATTCCTCTAATAATAACCAGGTTTTTTTCCTTCACCAGTCCTTTCCCCCATCCTCAAAAAACCTCCAAAACCAAACCAAAACACACAGACCCCCCCAAATGAAGGTAATTTTGAAAAATCTTTTAAAGTAATATTTGCAATGCTGTTCTGAAATACTCTGGCATATTAAAATCCTTCAAGGTTACCAATAAAAGATTTTTACTACTTATTTCGCTACATGAATTCTCTATTCCTATGAAACTTATTCTACAGTTCCTGTCTTACCTTCTTTTTCGTTAATAACATGGAACTCCTTTTTTTTTCCCCCACTTATTTTTAACTACCGATAGGATGACAATTCCAAGCAAATTACTATCTTTACTCCAATTTGGAAGAAAACTGTGTTTGCAAGGTCGGTAATCTATAATTTGTGAAAGCTGACTCAGGAAGCAAGATATGATCCAGTCTAGATGAAGGTGATTCTGAGTCAGTTACCAGATAGTCCCTTCACAGCAATGAGAAAAACTAAGTGCCTGTACAGTTAAAAAACACTTGGAAGCAATATACCTAAAAAGAAACTTTCTCTTGTCATGAAGAATCAGGTTTCAAGTGAATATATTAAAATTTATCAGTGTATATTTCTAGGCAAATTCCATTAGAGTAATAAAATATTCAATTACAGATTTGTAGAGTTTTGCCAATATATCTCATCTGACTGTATGTCACCTTTAAAAGGTAGTGATTCTGTCATAAACTATTTCAAAACCAACTAAAACTTCACATATGCTATATCAGACTGTAAGACCCGTGAATATATGTATCTGTTTCTTGATTTCACATAGGTGGTTTTACTATAGCTATACAGGAAATTTTTTTCACACCCTTAATTTCTGGTGCTGAAATCACTAACACACTTAAATCAGCCTGCTGTGTTCTTTTCTTTTCTATTTTAAGGCACAAACATTTTCCATAGAATCTAGGAAGTATCTAGATTATATCTTAGCTAAAATTAAAATAAGGCATTAAAGTTGGTGCTGCCAGATGTTAATAATGCTTAAAAACAAAATTTCCAGAACTTCCTAAATACGCTCTAATTGGAAAGTCTCACCTTTGGAGATCCTTCTTACAATGAAATACTATCAATTCCTGTCTGAAAACACATAATTATGACTGAAAATGCATACTGACCTGGGGGAAAGTAATTATCTAAACTTTATAATCAGAAAATTGATCAATTCTCATTCAGTCTCACCCTGTTACCTAATACCTGTCTGGAGAGTTGATAAGACATGCAAGAGTACAAACAAAGGTGGGTTTTATGACTTACTTGAATAACACCTTTTAGGGGTTTATCAAACATGTCATCTACCCTGGATTCACACAAAGAAAGGGACATTTTACTTTAACATTATTATTGGTTGTCTGTTATTTACAACATGTGGCACAGGAAAAAATGCAGTTTAAAAGTAATAATATTATAAAAGTCCTTATACCAACATTATTTGAACTTAGAATGTTGTTGGAAGAAGGAGCTCTGTGATTTATGACCTTCCACATACACTATTTTAGTCACAAAACATGAATAACATTTTGCATTAAATTTTAACATAATCTTGTAAAGATTATAGATTTGCCCCATGTATTTGATCCTTTCAAATTTGGAAGTTACTGCATCTGAAATACAACCACACACTTTGGCAGCTTTTTCCATGCAAATTTATATCCAGAAGTATGTCTGAAAATTTTGCATATGTAGAAATACTGTATTTCGCTTGTAAGCCTTTTCGTCTCAAAGGACCTCCATGGAAGAATCACACCTGTCTTCTTTATTACAGTGTAATAAATGAGTAACTATTCAAAGGGACTCCAGAGAAATCAGTCACAGTAATTTACATAGTTACACAAAACTTATTTTTAAGTGTCTAAAGCAGTTATTGTGAAATATGTTAAGTGCAAATGCCAGGCAGAAGACTCTCTACAGAAAGCCAATAAAAATTAAACAAATAGTCTCTATCACTTTTACCAGCATCATCTACTTTGTAGAAACCACTGTCTTAGTATTAAAAATATTTAATTTTCTGCTCTGCAAAGTATGGTCAAACATACTGAACAAAACCATGCAACTTCTGGTTTTGCAAAAACAGTTAATTTTAGCAAAAGTTAGTATGTTCCATCTGCTTCCATGGAAAATAATTAACCCATGAAATTATTTTCTTACATGTTCTCAGAAATTATTGCAACACACAAACAGGCATTATATTTTATTTATTCTTTTTTGCTTAATTCCTTCATGCATTTTGTTTCATATTTTAAAAAATTAATGATTCCATATTACCTCTTTGAAATGAGCTTGATGGTTTAAAAATATTTAACTCTCAGTACAATAAAGTACAGATGATTACCATTAAATCCATTCTATTAATAGTTGTTCTATTTATAGATAATTGATATAAAGGAACTTTTTGGGACATCCAAAGTGTAATTTTCAGTAAAACTTCCCATCAACATTAAATATTAATTAATCTATATTATTAGAGATTTTTGTCTTAAAATTCCCCAATTGACACCTAAATTGGACTGAATATGCCTCATTCCTAAGGAATCTTCTAAGTCTGGCATATCCTCAAGTGCACTCTACAGCTGTCAGAATTTTTACAGATTTCCTGAGAACAATTTTGCTAATTTTTTTTTGGCACTTTGGGATGTGGATTTTTTCAAGTATAGTATTTGTAAGTTACTATCCCGACAGAGTAGTTGGACCTTCAGGATTTTCAAGTAAATAAGCTGACTTTATGGGAGGCAAGTAGTCTTTAGCATCAGCTATTATTTATAAATTTATTGCCAGGTATTGTATGACACTTAAAAATTTACAAATCAAAACCCTACACTGATATTGAAACTTGAAAACAAAAGATACTGTGCTCTAGTAGCACAGAAATACTTAAGAATTAAATGCAGATTTTAATTGCTGCCGTCTTTGCTAACATACAGCAATAAAAGTAAAGTTCTACACAGAAAAATGCTGTATTTATTGTCTTTAAAGACTACCACCTGAGTTACATTTATCCCTGTCTTCAAGCACCTGCATTTCCAAGGCAGAATCTTAGGCTCTGTAACTCATTAGTGGACACAGACATTTATCTCCAAAGGATAAATTGAAAATAATGACTGAGCAAGTAACCTTTCTGGATGTTTCTGGACTTTTGCCTGCATCTTGTGTGCTGTGTAAGATTACTGAGGGGTTAATCAACATGAGGCTTATTGTATGAGGTCACACCTTGCCCATCAGCTTCTGAGAGTGATCAACAGCAGGTAACTAGAAAGCATTTCAAGAGCACGACAAATTGAAAGCAGTACTTCAATGTTTAACTCTTCCAGTCATTTGTTTCTCCAGAATGTTTACAGCTAGAAGTAATGTATTTCTATTTATTTGTATCTAATACATTCTCCTTCCATGAATTTGTATGAAGAGTTTTTGAACCCGGTAGGATTTTGGCATCCTTTGTATCTGACTTACAGAGTTGAACTGTGCACACCTCGAGGAGTTACATTTTTTTGAGGGATTAAACTTGCCACCCAGTGTATTTAAGTGATATACAAGTGTGTGTCTACATTAATGTTTCAGCTTGGATCAAAAATGTGCTTCTGAAGCAAATCTGATCATTCACCCTCCCCAGGCTTGGATTTGACATGGCAGGGAGGACTCAGTGCGCTGCTATATTGCTTTTGGGCAAAACCGAACTGGAAGATGAGCCCTGTGAAGGCACTGAACATGTTCCACCCACAAAGCAGCATTTCCATCAGTTCACAGGACTGGGCTAGAGCTATGCTTCTACTATGCCACATTACTTGCTAATTTAAACATCGCTTACTTTACCTAGGGAATTGTGGAACAGAATTATTTTCCATCCTCTTTTAGGGAGTCTTCCTTCATTTTGTGGCTAAATACAGCAATACTTTCATCAGATCACAGATTACCACAATCTGTCTTTCTGTACACCAGTTTGGTTCCCTCCCTGAGAATTAAATAGCATTTCATGCTGGGAGGAGCATCTCAAAAGTCCATGTCTCCCCAGAACAAAGGAAAACATCAGACATTCGCTTTCCCTTTTTCTTCCCTTAGGGAGAAAAAGAGAACAGTATTACTGCTACTTTTGTACTGAAAGTCACAGCTGGATTGGCTTATAACTCAGGGGTCCAACCACAGTAACAGTTCCATTGCAATGGCTATTCGGATAAGGTGTCCAAGACATTTTGACACCTATGACATGCTCTAGAGCTTTATTTTTTACTCTTTTTCTTTTTTCTTTTTTTTTTAAATGTAACTTTAGAGATAAGACAAGGCAAATTCTAAGATTGCAAGACATCTCACTATAAGGATGCCTGTGATTTCTTAGAAACTGAACTAGCTGCTGAATAGTTGAAAAATTCTTACAGGTGAACTACATTATGTGGACAAGAATGTGTACATTTTCAAGGAAAAAAGAAGAAGTAAAAACCCCACAGCCTTCTAAAATACTACTTGATGAATTTTATCTCTTAGCAATAACCAAATAGTCATCTTCCTTTCTTTCGATATTGACACTGCGTGTCACAGAATGCTGTGGGCAGTGATAAACATTTTCATACAGATTTTCACTTCTTCATCGATATCATTCAGCAGTTTCATCCTTCACTCAAGACTAAGGAAGACAAAATTATAACAATTGTCAGATATATTAGGATGGTCAAGGTGAAATACGATTAATGAATTCAATAGCAAGTTGTTCACTTGACCAGTCCCTACAAATACATAGAAAAGAGATCATATGTCATATTTCTTCTACATTTTACTAATTCACCAGGAGTAGAAAGATTAAAAAAAGGGAGAGACGCCAAAAGCATTTGTTGATGTTCAGCCTCCCATTGCTCGCAAAAGAAAATTAATCCAGGAGATCACTTAATAAGGTGATACTAGCCTACTAACTCTAAATACTAATATAAGCAGGAATCTTTCCTCTGAATGCCCAGGGTATTAGTTTCTACCTATGTTTTTCTGTGGTTTTTTGTTTGTTTTGGTGTTGGGTTTTTTTTGCAATTTAGGGGTTTTTTTGTCTTTTTTTCTCTTTTTTTTTTTTTGTTGTTTTTCTGTTTGGGTTTTGTGCATGGTTTTTTTTTTTTCCTGGTCTAAATATTTTGACATTTTTACAGATCTTTTAGAGGTTTTTTTCCCCTGATATCAGGTGCAAAGGAGATTGTGTTAATATAAAAGATTGGAGGAGAGAAACAAAAGAAAAAGTTAAAAGCCATGGGTCAAGATAAAAAAAAGCTTCATTAGACAGAAGAGTGAAAGGAAAGTAATAATAATGATGATAGAAGAATATACAAGTGATGCATAATGCAATTTCTCATCACCTGCTGATGGATGCCCAGCCCATTCCCAAACAGGAGAATGCCACTCCCAGACCAACTGGCCTCAGTTTTACTGTTCAGCATGTTCAGCATGGTGCCATGCGGTTTGAGATATCCCTTTGTTCAGCTGAGATCAGCTGACCCAGCTGTGTCCTCTCCCTCTCTTGTACACTCCTGGTCTCTTTGCTGGCAGGGCAGTAGGAAAAGCTGGGAAGTCTTTGCATCCGTGTCAGCCCTGCTCAGCAACAACTAAAATATCAGTGTTATCGGCACTGTTCTCATCCTAAACCCAAAACACAGCACTGCACCAGCTACTCAGAAGAAATTAACTGGATCCCAGCTGAAACCAGGACAGCAAGTGGCCTCAAGAGACCCAAAATCACCTCTCTACTGGACTGCATATTTTGAATCTGTTTATTCCTACAGACTCAGACACACATACAGATTTCTTTATGGCAAGGATTGGATTGATGTACCTAAACCACATGTAAGTAACTGAACCTCCCTGAATTTGGGGCATTTGGGGCAAAATGAACTGAAAAAAGCAAGATCTATGATACATGGAAATTTCTGGTGCTGAGTCTGTGCATATGTAAAAGTAGAACATGAATTGCTAAGAGAACATATATACACAAGTTGCCCTCATGTTAGATGAGGGAGAGGGAAACGAAAAATGGATGAGAAGAAAGTTAAGTTTGTGATTAAGGCTGACAGAGGCCATCAAAATATGAGATGCAGTGACAAGAAGAAAAGAAGGAAGAAAATAAAAATTCAGGAGATGGAGGAGGAAAGAGTGTGAAGAAAGAAATTCTGCACTAGCTGAGATGTCAAGTTACAATGGAAAAAAAATAATTACATCCCACACTTTGAAGTTAGCATACCAAAATAGCTTATGCAAAAGAATTGGGAGATGAGAAAAATATTCCAGTGACCAGACATTTCTTAAGAATATTTTATGATGGGAACCAAATTTAGAAATTTGACAAGATTTTTATACTACATAATTGTTCATTTTCCTTACTAAGCTCTTGTTCTCAAAAGGCTAAAGTAAGTGGAGTATCTCACCTTACCTCTTTCTACCTTCCTATTAATTTCCTGAGGAATTAAAAAAGGCCAGAAAGCATAATCACCTTTAGATGATATGCAAAAATCACACACTTATTTGGTTTCCTAATATGGTGGTAGAACATACTGTTCTGCAATTCTAAGGATCAGCACTAGTCTTTCTACTGATCACCAACTGCATTCACTTTATTTTATAAGATTCTGGGATTAACATAAAATGCATGCAAATCTTAAGGATTGAGAGAGAAATATTATAGAAGTCATGAACAAAGAGACAACTCAGTTATGCCAATAATCACTCTTTTAGTAGTAAAAATATCAATGTTATATTTGGTTATGTGCTCATCTCAATCCATGATATATTCTATACTTGATACAGTAGAGAAATCATCATTTGAATATACTGGTATCTTTTATAGTGCCCTATGGAAACCTGTTTTGATCAGATGCAATATTTCTGCAATTTTAAGTGGTTTTATCCATTTTTGCCAAAAAAAGACTATACAGATGAATTCATAATTTATAATACTTTTGTAACTAGAATACAGACCACTTTTTACTGTTTGTACTAAATTTTTTATTACAAGTGTAGCTCTATTAGAAAAAAAATGTTTGAAATAGCCATGGAAATGTAAGTGTTCTGTAAATGAGAAATGGTAATATGCTGGTCAGGTTTGTATATGTATAAAATAAATTGTAAAGAAAAAAATCAACATAAATACAATAATAGCAGTTGCTTGAGAGACTCAAGCATTCTGTTACAGGAAATGAGAGGAAGAGAGTTTAGTGATTGAAATTAATTAGCTAATTTTGTACTTCTCATGCATTCACCAGTCCTTGAAATTGCGATACGTAAGTTGACAACAATAATCGCGCTATTCAATTTTATATGGCCAAGAAATATTTAAGGTAAGAATTATCCAAACAAAAGATTTGTGAGTTACTTTTTTTGTGTTATTTTAATTGTTGAGACTTTAGATACTGCAGCAAACTTGAGAGAGTTTAGACATGCCACTGATACTCCTCTTTTACCTCGCCAATCGTACACTTTGAAAGAAATACTTTGTTTCAAAAGACAAATGTGTTACGTTAACAATTCAGGTAAAGAACACAGGTGTTTTGAAATACTATTTAAAAAATACGTGTTAATTTGAAATGCAAAAAGTAGCAGAAAGTCTTCAGTTTCTAGAAAAACAGAAATAACAGACAGGGTTCTAAAGAAAAATCAAAAATCTGGTTCCTTATTTTTGGATTGCATATTGTTCCAGTGAAATTACTCTGCATGAAATCAATAGGCATGTATTGTTAAATGAATTTTTCCAGGCTCAGTCAAAAATATTGATTTTTTAAGTCTAATTTTCCTTCTATATGAATATATGTAGTAATTCTGTCTAATTGTATCAATCAAGAGCAAGCCACATTTGGTACTCCATAATTTACTCTCTATTACATGCTACTGTTTATAATATATTTCATGGTATGTAATTATGCAGAGCATAAACAAAACATCAAAACACGGCAGTTTAAAGCTGTACCATTAGGTACACCATGTCTTGTGCTGTACAACACAAACAGTACTCCCTTTAGAGAACAGGAGATAAACCCAGTCAACTGAAGCCTCTTTATAAGATTGTATGTGTGGTTCTGATATCAGTTCATAATAACAATCTTCCCCTATAGAATGGAGGTAGTCATGCCTAACAACCTTTGCTAATTATATTGAGATGTATACATTAAAAAAATCTCATATGTAAACACACAGGTTTTAAAGTATACATCACAATAACTGTGGAGGTAAGGTAAGTTTAATAATAAATTTAACTATTTCTCCTTGTATCCTCTTCCCCCATATTTTCAATAATCAAACCCAACAGTAACAAAAACTACAAACAAAAAAAAAGAGAACTTAAATGAATAGGTTGAAATGGTGCTTATTAGATCTCTAGTTAAATTCACAATAACTCTTCGAGTTTGAAGCTGACTTGATTCCTTAATTAAGGCTGAATTCAATTCTTACTTCTAAATTGAACAAGGAAAAATGCAAGAGTTATACATAATTTAGTCACCTATTACTTTATTTCTATTCAAAGCTGTTCTTCATTAACAGCTCAGCTATTGAATTAACCAGCATGGGACAACCCTAAAATATGCATATTGAATCTGTCATTTCATCCAAAATAATTCTCCTTGACCTCAGCAGAAGGCCTGAAGTGCTTAAATCATACTAGAAAATAATCTGATCCATAAAACCTATGTATTCTGTTCCTATGTATTTCCAGTTGAGAAGTGATTTATAACTAGGTTAAAAACAGGTTTGGATTGTTTTAAGAGACAGTTTAGGAGACCCAGTTATAAACTGTAGTCATTTCATACCCTAGTTGAAACACACAGGTAAAACTAGGGACTGCTTTGGAAGAATTCTCATGCAACAGCTATTGATTTCTTTAATAGAGATATTAATTACTTCTCTGCAATTTCTCAAGATAAAATGACATTCAAATAATACATGACTAATATATACCCAGGGAAGTATTAAAAAGAATGAAACACCCATGTATTTAATTCTTCTCAGTATCAAAACCATTTCTTAATACTGTACATGAAAATAATTTTCCTTCAAGGGTAAGGATTTAAGTTTTTTGTTCAGCCTGTGTACATTTACTCATCTAAGGATAATAAATTTGCCCTGTATATTACCTGAAAAGGGATTCTTCACTTGGGAAAAAAAGAAATGTCATTTATGACTGATAAACCCATCTAATTTCTTCTTCACCTCCTCCCCCCCCCCCCTNAGAAGACGATTGGATTTGAAAAGTATATCAAATGAGGGAAAGATTTTATGTTTTTCAGAGGACACCACACATCTTAATCTCTTATGCCCTGACCACAAATGAGTTCTAAGAGATCCATAGGGATCCCAGTGCAGTGGCTGGTGAGGGGTCTGATGTGATGCTTTGTGGAAAAAAAAAACAACTCCCAAAATTTGTAACTCAATGGTATCTTATGGGTATAATTGCAATTTACACTCTACATGAAGTAAGATTATACATTTGAAATACCTTTTAAGCAATTATAAACTAAATTTAAGAAACCAAATAATGTATTTTCTGAAGATGGGATTAAAAAGCATATTTAAGCAGACCTTCAGCTACCTGAAAAAATGTAAGAGAAAAGGAAATGGAATGTAATTTAAATGTTTATATGTTCCAAGCTTGGCAAAAATCAGAGAAAGGTGACATAAACTAGATGTTGCTCCTCCATAGGACCCAATGACAAAGGACTTGTAACTTGTTTGAACTTTTATTGAAGGTATTTATGAAAATGATTATGAAATTAACTTTGGAAGATTTATATCAATGGATCAACACAAGGCTACCTCAATACAGCAGAATAAAAGGAGAGCAGAAGTGATCGCTTCCATTTTATGAGTAGTTAGAAATGTTTTAGGTTTTTAGTGGTCAAGAACTATCACCAAAAGGTAAAAAAGTTCAACGTGAAACATATTGTTCCTGCACAGAGCCAAGGTGAAGAAGAATGAAGTGTGACTGAAATGAGACTTTACACACAAATCACAATATTAGCAAAATATACACTTTATGCTTTAGTTGTACAGTCACGCTTACAACAGTAATGATCATTACTGTCTACTGAGCGCTCATGGGCCAAGGAATGAGATTAGTGCTCATAAACTGTGGCTGACTGCATGAATATTAGAAGACCAGGATAGTCCTAAATTCACAGAATGTCATCTTTGCTCCACCAACACAAGCAAGAATTCTCTAGACGAGAAATCCGTTTGAGTTCAGTTGGGTTTAGCCATCTGTTTCTCTGTGACTTCTAGTGACTTTTGTCCTATGACCCTGAGCATCTCACATGCACATTTTCTCCCATAAAACTACTTGGCTTTTCTTTAATTATTTTTTACCCACTCATGTGTTTTCCTGTGGACCCAATGCTTATAACAAATTAATTCCATGTACATGGCTCTGTACCTATACTTGAATCTGCTGCTGAATTTCATTTTTAAACCGGCTATGACAGATGTTTCAAGTTTTCCAATACACTGAGAGATAATATTCAAGCATTCATATTTCCCCAGTAATTTTTGATACCATAGGCTATGATGTCTGCAAACAGGAATGTGCAGGAAATATTTTCAGAATTCATTTCTCCAGTCATACAACAAAGAGATACACACCTGAAATTTCAATGCATGCAGAATTAATCAGGTTTCTTTTTAACTTGCCCAGTATCACAACTAGTGATGTAATAATCTCTGCAAGTTCATTTCTTTTCTACAGAATTCAGAAAATGATGCTATTAATAATGTACAATAATATTAAAATCCAGTTCTTTTCATGGCTAATAACAAAAGGGTCTCTTTCCTAAAAGTAAGTAAATATCCTAACCATGACAAGCTGAAAAAGACTGTTAAAAGATGTCACTTCAGAGGCACATTTCACACTTGACATCTTATTTAATTGATTTAAGCTGTGATCATCACTGACTAAAAGTATTTAAAAGGGTATTTCAAAGAAAAGAAATTATTTCAGTTGGGAGAGACATATTCAGTGAAAGTTTCTATCTTTCTATTATTTTATATTCTCCTGCCTTTAATTTTAAATCTTTTATCTAAAAATTATTAAACCATTTATTGGAATTGCTCTTTTCTTTTTAAAAAGATACCATTAAGGAACAGTTCCCTAATTTTAAATTATTTTAAAAGCATTTATAAACAATGAAGGCATTTATAAAATTAGTTTCTCAGGATTCACATACAAGTTACTCAGCTTCAATACTGAGGGTCACCTTTGTTTCTTTTGTCCACAGGATAAGTAAACGCTGACTAAAAAGAAAAGAAAAGCAAGAAATTATATAATTCTCAAGAGGAATTAAGAGTAACCTATTTTGTTTTGTCAGAAATGAATGGAGAATCTCCAACAACCTAAGTGATATATGGCTCCCTGCTTTGTTTTTGGCCACAGTTCTGCTACGGGAGTAAAGTAACATATCAAATCAAGAAAGAGAGAGAAAGAAAGAAAGAAAGAAAGAAAGAAAGAAAGAAAGAAAGAAAGAAAGAAAGAAAGAAAGAAAGAAAGAAAGAAAGAAAAGAAAGAGAAAGAAAATTTTAATATCAGCTTCCAAAATCCTGATAACTTGTTAACTATGAGCAATCACAAAAATATGAAATGAAATAAACTGAAGGAAGACCGACATATTCCTAAAAATTTTACTACTGACCAAAAAAAAAATCTTTTTAATATATAAATAGAAACAAATGTGCAACAACAGCACTGAAAACACTGCATCTAGTTCACACACACTTATTTTTAGGAACATGAAACACTGCTAGGTTTTCACATTGCTAAGCTTTAACACTCATAAATGCAAATTTGTTTCTTCACAGGGAACCTGCTGTGTGCACACAATGTTTGCAGACTTTTTCCATTCCATGAAATACTGGATAATTAAGTACCACAATTAGTTTAAAAGTTATCAGCCTGATGGTGTAAATTAGTTACCTAAGCAAAGCACAGAAAAGAATAATTGTCCCAAACGACAACTTTCAATACTAAAATGCATCATTTTATTATTATCAACAAAGAATAATCTGAAAACTTTCTTTCCCTCACAGTGGATGGCAGTGCTTTTGGTTAGGATGAGCTGGTGAAGAGAAGCATTCAAGCACCACCTGCAATTTCATTAGGCTGACATATAGGAGTGGACACTGAAATAGGACAGGGGCCTCATCTGCCCTGGTTTCCTTGACGCCACAACTCAGGTCCCTTAGTGGACCTCAAACAGGTTTCCCAGCACCCACCAGCAAGCCAGGCCTTCCCGAATGGCCTCCTCCACCAGCTTCCTCCAGGGCTCACTCATGAGTCCTCTTGTTCTCTGTAAGGCTTCCAAGGAGACGCCATGTTCTGCAAAGTCTCTGTGTGTTGCATTTCCCAGAGGTCTGATCCATATGCACAACATAAACTGTAATGCTAATAGGCTCTTCAGGACTTTATGGCTCCAGTTTAGTATCCCCGAAAGCATCAAAATGACCATAGCATTTGCTGTTTTTTAAAACACTTTACTCCCACACTGCCTAGAGTATTATCAGTGACTTTAAGTATTTTTATGAGAAGGTGAAATGTGTCTTTTCCCCCTGTTTTCTCCACTTCTAGACTACCCTTCCCAGCACCTGATTATTCAGGAACTTTTACAATAAAGCCATGAATTCTGTCAAGTCAAAAGGAAAGCATGTTTAGCTAAAACAAGATAATAGATTAGTTTAATCTAGTTTTGCAGAAATCTGGCATGTATATTATCACTTTATTCATGTATATAAACAAACCCCCCATTTGAAGTTCTTCCTTGAGTGCATATTTCTTTGACATAGCAAATTGAGCGTTTTCAATCTGAATACTTTTGGGGCAAATTATGGTCAAGTAATCTTAATCTGATGGAAACGACAGTTCCATAATTGGTGAGGGAGCATGCACAGATCTCTTCCAGGAAATGTTCACATTCCCTAAACTTGTGTATTGAAAATGAGACAAGCCGCAAGCACAGACTGCACCAGAAAGGATGTTAAGAAGACAGCAGAATGCTCTGATCAGCCTCATTACTTGGGTGGATTTAGTGGACTCTCAGTTTACAATATCAACCACAAGCTGGTTGGCAAAAGCAAGGTTAAAGTTTCAAATTTCTCTCCATTCACATAGTGATTTTAGCAACCTGCAGAAGAATCCTCTGAAAAAGAAATGCCACACAGAAAGCATTCCTTTTTAAGCATAACTGTATCTGTCTGGAGCTTTCACTACCAAGAATTGCACATAAGAGGAATCTGGGCAGAAAAATTAAATATAAATATGTTGGCTTGCTCAGCTAAGCAAGATGGTAAATCCATCTGTGATTACAAACAACAATATAAGCAAAGCCATTGGAAGGATTTTTGGGGCTGCTATGGCGAAAATTAGGTCCATCTCAGCTAGACCCAATACAATTTGCTTATGAATCCCACGGTCACAGCCACTCACTCACAGGGTGACAGGCTGGACTGCAGCTGCTAACATGGCCTAGCAGCCAGACATATTTTGGTACTGCTAATAAATAAACTATGACTGCTTAATGTCCAATCTATTCAGCTCCATTGAATGATCGAAACTAAAACAGAGAGAGAGGATTCAGAGTAGTACATGATTGTTTACATGGTTTCAGTCAGACACAAGGTTGGCCTGAATAGGAATGCCTGTGCATTTAGGATAGGAGCATGATTAATCCAGCTGGTATGGAGACACAAGAGGAAAACTGATTTTTAATAGTACAACTTGCTATGTTTGTCATCATCATATGTAGGGACAGTGAAACAAAAGTTTCAGACCAGTTCAGAAATAGTCTTGTGTGCAAATCTTGGAGTTTCAGAGTCAACCCTCAGATCAGGCAGGAATGTGTGAGGGCTATAATAAGATGTAGTGAGAGGTAAAAAGGACCAGCACCTGCATGCAGAGAATAGCTGTGAGCTTAATATATCACAGTGAGAAACCAACACCAACCAGAATATCTGTTTGGCTCTAACTACTTGTGTGTTGGCAGATGAAGTGAAAAACTTTGTGAACAAAAAGCTTAGACCTTGGAATATACAGCGTAACCTAGGAAGCTGATTATTTCTAGCTCTGGACATATTTAAGTGCCTAATATTTGAAAGGTGAGAGTTGGAAAATACTTGCAAACAGTGTAAGCTTTTTAGCTTGATATTTATGTCCACCACTACTTCTGCTTTTGAGATACATATCCTAATCAACAAAACTCAAACATATAATGGGGTTAGAAAGATGGGTAACCATTGAGAATTTCAGATAAGGTGAGGAGGATGCACTTTAAGAGTAAAGAAGGTGTGCTCTTCACTAGGGGCGACTGGTTGCTGGTAGGTGATAAAAAATTATTTAATCCTTTGCTCTCATCCCATCATACAGATGTCTAGAATCTCATATTTCCTATAACTGTCAGTACAAAGGCAAATTATTTGTCATTTTTATGACAAGTTGTAATATTTAAAGCTTATTCTGAAAAGCAGAAGACTCATTGAGGATGGATGACAAAAACTATTTAGAAGACTAGAAGGAAGGTCATGTCGTGTGGCTGATGTTTCAGCAAGTGTGACATCTGTTAAAGAACAATTTTCAAATTTCTAGATTTTGTGGAGAGATGTTTTAGCAGTCAAAAGGAGAGAGACATAAGAGTAGGGTGAGCAGTGCAGTATTTAGTCTTCTCTTGACAACATTTTGAACAAAGAACCTGCTACAGGAAACTTCTTTCAAACAAACAGCACACTGGTGTTTCTTTTCTCTCCTAAATTAATAACTTTTATTGACCCATGCCTTTATGAAAATATTTCAGGACAAAATCTGTACCTATAATATATGCTTGCTTCTGTCAGAAAATAAGAAGTTATTATGTGTATGAAGATCTATAAACACACAAAGCTTTGAATTATATAAAAAATTGTTTGAATAAAATGTTACATTCTAGATTTCTGTTATAAAACCACCTTGCAGGAGAAAAACTCACATTTTCCATCTAACTCTTGCTTAAATATAAGAGCTTGAAATTACAAGCAATATTAGAGAAAACTCATGACTACTGAGAAAAAAGCTAGTAAAATGTAATAATATTTAATTTGGTTTACGCTAGAAGCAGCAAAAAGAATGTTTTTGTTTTGTTTGTTTAGAAAGTTGTTTCATGTAAAAATAAGCAAAAAGCTTTTATAGGCTTCACCATTTTGAAATATTAAATCAGTTCTGAAAATGGTGGATTGTTAAAAATTCCCCAAAGCACATAGGGCTACACTGTCTTTAAAAAGAAAATAGATAATTCATGAAACATTTGATGGGACAGCATTTTCTGTGAAATTATGTTACAAAGCTTATAAGGTAAAAAAAATTTAAAAAGAGAACATCAGCTAATACCGCAAATCTCGCACTGGCTTAGCCTTAATTCCAAGGTATGTGTTAGATACGATCACCAAGGCAGATATAATTCTATTGGTTGTTATTCTAAAGAAGAGAAAATTCTTTTCTTACTAGCTCGGGTCCTTAGTTAAGATTGGGTTTATTAATATTCATTCACCCAACTTCACTCCTACTCTGATAAAAGAACAAACTCTTACTTTTCACTTACTGAAATTACCAACTACAATATCCATGGTACTCTAGATGTCCATCTATTACACTGTACCTGATCTGTACCACCAAATGAAACTCTGGAGCTGTGGTTTGGTTTTTACACAGCAGCAGTGGGAGTCTTCATCCAAGAGTAAAATTAATCTGTTCCCTTGTCTAGAAGGGATGAGAACTTGGCATATGGTTTGACAGCTCTTAGTCAAGGTTAATGGAGTCTCTGCAGGAGCCTGAATGTTAATATGGTTTTTATGATCATCGTTGTATTAATATTCTTATTTTTTACTTGTACATAACAAACTAATTAAACACTGTGCACTACTGAGTCTCTGTTCTTGTTACTGTGATAAAAGACACCATAATGACTTTTGTTGTAGGCTCTTTATAATTATTACAGCTCCTTATCTGTACAGCTATACTTCTTAAGAAGACATACAATCAGATTGTCACTTTCACGAGGTCACCTTAAGGGTCTAATGTAATGTTACATTTGGATTAAAGCACCTTTGCACTCCCATTTAAGGACTGTTAAATTACTAAGAGAAAGGGGGAAAAAAAGTAATGAGAACCTGAACTATAGATCTTTGTTAGTTTAAACTAGAACAGAACAGCTATGTCTGAAGTATATTTTTTACAAAAATATTAAGAATAAAATCACTGGTTTTCCAATCACTTGTACATGGCCTAGTCTTTTTTAAAAAGTAAAACAATTTCCATGGGGAGGTGCTCAATTACACACTGCCCTTACACAAATATGAATGTTTTAATGTATGTCCAATTTTAAAGTTATTATGTCCATACTAGCCTATTCTTAAATTAAGTAATTAAAAGACCTCCATGAATCTTTTTACTTCTACCACTGTAGACTGCTGTCATTACCACAGAAGCAAATTCATGATCAAAGAAAATTTGAGTGTTCTGATCTAGCTAGAACTGAGCAATGGGATTCCTAAATAAAACTCTCTATTGGCACAGCTCAAAAACAAGCAATTACGAATTAAGCTAGGCTGGCCACCTGCTAGAAACAAGCAGCATTCATTGCCATAAATCAGAAAAAAAAAGGTTTGGTTGAAACTCTTCAACTACAGAATTCACTCTTATCAGTGAATAAGTTTGTGGATTTTCTTTTGACTGTCAGATCATCTTTTGGAAATAGAGTTGAATTTAAAAATCTGATTTTTAATGTAAGTTAAAAATATATCTGTAACAGAAGGTGTTCTTTCTTACCTAGAAAATTTTTTTTTTAAATTCTGAAATAAAATTCCTAGGATCTAGTCACCAAAGTAGAAAATAGGTGCTGCTGGAATTCAGAAAAAAACACACTCTCCCTAAAAACACCAAGTTACCTGGCTAATTGTAACTAGCACTGTTCCCTGTGTGCAAGTGTAGAGCTCTTGATTCAACACACAGTCACTCAAAACTAGAATTCTGCAACTAGAAAGCCACTTAAGCTTGAAGGCTTAAACTAAATATGAACTGTAGTGCCTGGGAGACCTGCCACCCGAAGCACGTAGTTACTTTGCTTCTCTAAAAATTGATCCTGTGGAGTTATAAGAGAAAGCTCTGCATACAAAGTGCTTGTCCCAAGGAATTTTGACACTAGATGAGATTATCCAGGTCACAAATGAATTCTGATTACTGTGACAGAACTGTGACATTTCTGCCAGCTATACAGTGAACAGTGTTACTAAATACCATATTCATTACTCATTAACTGATTCTAAAGCACATTCATCAACTCAGTCTAATATACAAAGTGAGTCACAACAATTAGAAATTAACTGCAATGCAATGAATACTATCTCTGAATCAATGCTGTATTGTCTGTGCTGGATTTCCTCTCTTCTTTGCACTCATCATCAAAACAAAAACACTTCTTCATCTCTATTCATTGCTTCTAGAGCAGCACTACAGACTAAAACCATTTGCAAAGCAGTCAGTTCACAGATACAGGCAGCAGGAGGAATAACATCTTTGTTAATACAGCTTGCTATCAGTAAATCTTGGTGCAGGCAGCACTGCACGGGCTTCTTAAAAATTGGGCAGCTCTGTCATCTTCACTAGGAATTCTGGACAGTGGTTAATGAAGTATGCAATTTCCATAAAGAATAAAATGAATAGTGTGGCTATTTATTGAGAAAAATACCATTTTCCTGAAGTTCTACAGTTAAAAAAAATAGGAATATATCTTATAGTGGAGGAGTGTTTTGCTTTGGTCAAAATAAGTTTGAAAGTAAAAATTTTCCCATGACCTTCTAGAATAGTCTTGGACTTGAGTGCAAGTTTGCAGCATGAAGGAAAAGCAAAAAGAAAGCCAACCCCCAAACCCTCCAGCTTGACAGAGTCCTCTTCTTCAGGTCTGATTCTACAAGACAAGGACAGACATGGCCTCTGTTAACACAGTCATACAAAACAAATTTGTGGCAAAATGGTCCCTTTACTACTATCACCCAGAAGCTCATTGTCACTATCGTGTATGAAAAAATAGAAACCTTCATTCATCCTGTGAGAAACCTTCATTCACGCACAGTCCGTGCTTCCCAGTGCACTGGACGAAGTGGAGGAAGTTTGGGGAAAGGAAGGGGGTATCAGACTTTCCTGCTGTGTTTACCAGGGGATGCAACCCTTGGCTATATTCCAGCACACACAGATGAAACATCTTCTCTGGCTCACATTTCAGAAAAAGAAGCTGCTATGCAGCTCTGTCCAAACACATACATCAGCTCTCACGGTTCCTACTAAACCTCTAGATATAAATGCATAAATCACATACATTTTATTTTGGGAAAGATTACAAATAGGCAATGATCTAACATTACTTCCCACACTGGAAACCTAAACTCATGAGCTGAGAGCTAATTTTAGTGTAATAAATTCTTTAGAGACCTGTATAATTTTTTTTTAATTTGTGGAAAAAAGTATTTGTAAAAAATGGGTTTTGTAGGGTTTTTTTTTTCACTTTAGCTGTAAAAGGAATTAAATTGAGGCAAAAGCCACAAAAATTCCCATTAAAGCCAGATAATACGGAAACTCAGTATTGTCCTCTTGTATCATCTTTTGATCCAATAAATATACACCTACTGAAATATCAGAAAAAGGTGTTCTTCCTTTTCCTCTTTTATCCTGGTAATAAGCAATCAAATCAGAGAATCACATATTTCACTACAAGAAATCTCTGTCTTGGGATCCCACACTGCTCCAAACACGAGATTTGAGAATTAAATTTATGTTTCAAGCTATTGTTCTTTCCTCCAGCATTCATTTTGGTGAGATTCATCTTACCTATCCTTAGGTGTTTAAATCATAAAAAAGGCTTGCCATTGACATTGTCTCTTTAATCAGAGGAGTTAAGCAATTTCAGAGAGCAGTTTCTCATATATGTAATATGTACATCTGAGGTGAGATGAATCCATATTGCTTTGTTGCAGAGAAAACAAAGGACAGCTAAATACATAATATTTTATCATATAAATTTAGTATATATGATACCGTCACAACAAAAAGTTTCCAAAAGACATAAAAGATGTTTAAAGAAAAACACAGAATTGAAACCTGATCTCATATTCCCTATCAAAACCCAAAATCATGTCCAGAAGTTATAATGACATTTACAATTCCTCTCAAGGTGTGTGTGAATCCACTGAAAAGCATCTGAAGTCTGCAGCTGGTAGCAGAATTATGCCTCAAGAAACCCAAAGTCCAAAATTTTCCTTAAAATCACTTCTCAATAGAGGTATTCTGTGTCCCCATAAAACAGGATGTATTGATGCTTTAAATCAAAACTTATTACTTGCAAATCTCACCAATGATTTTATGGTTTATGACACATATCTATAAATAGGTTTCTGTTTCCTTAAGGTAACATGGGAATATTCTACTCCATGATAGATACTCCTGGATGATTTCCAGCCTGGCTCTTCAGAGTTGTGTAGATTAAACAACAGTAACAAACGGCCATATTTTAGACAATATCTTTGTTTTCAAAAAGCAATGACCATTTTGTGTTCCATAAACTTCCCTCTTTCCACAAGAATTAAATTCTCAGTATACCCCCGGGAGAACTGAAGAGGAAAAAACAATGCAGGGAAAGAATTATTTAGAGGAACTTTGGTGATATTTCAGACTTCTCTGGATGCTACTCTTTTGCTGCTGTCACTTACTATTTCTCACTTTCTGGAGTTAGAGACTACATACAATTTAAACATGAATTTGCATCAGATTTTCAAAGTGATCCTTGCCCGTATAAAGCCTTTATGTACTTGTGCTACACTGCCACTGTATAAATACATTGAGAAGACTAAATGAAAGCTATGCTATATATATGTCTTTCAATTCTCAAGGGTATTTCGCAATAAGTTAATTATTTTTTTAAATCCAAAAATTATCTTGAGCATATATTTCATATTGAAAAGAAGAAAAAAGTTTTGTGGCATCTCTCAAGTCATAAAAGGTTTTAGAGAAGAATTCAGAAATCAACCTCAAATTTCCTGGTTCCTCGTTTGTGTCTTTGCCTGCTCCTCTCCTTTCAGCCATTTTTTCGTCTCCTTTCAGCTATTCTTGACAGCTAACAAAAGCAGTAAGTTTTCAGGTATCTTTGATCTTCAAAGATATTCAGCTACAAGTCATTTTCTTCAAGTTCATCTTCCAAAGTCCAGTGACCCAAAAATAGACTATTACATTGATATTTCTGCAGGGTCCCCACTGATGATGTGGGAGAGATGACTGCCAGAGGTCAGTCCTGTAAATCTCATGTTAACTATGACTGTCCAAAGCAAATGTATTTAATGTTTTTAAACCAAGAATAGTTGCAAAAGTTCAACACAAAAGTAAATGAATACCAGACTGAAAAAACTACCACATAAACCCATCTGAAGTACAATACAGAAGAATGCTGACACATACACATGACTTCTCAGATATTTTTCCTCTCTATGATGATGTTTTATGGAAGTTAATGTCAGCAAAGACTGATATACTAAATGAAAGACTGGGCTTGTAAAAAAAAATTATATCTGTCAAGCAAAAACACCCACTATCAGACATGAAAGAGACCAGTTTGGCTTCACTTCAATGTGATCATGAAATAAAAAAGGCCATTAGGTGTGTGAAACACTGCAAATCAAACATCAGTGAGTCCTGACAACATCTTCTATATTGCTAATAAGGAAAACCAAAGCTAAGGGGATCTACCTGTTTTAAACAGGTAGTTTTTAGCATTTACTTCAAAGCAGCTTTTGTTTACACTTCAAAGTTTTGAAACAAAACTAAATGCTGAGGAAAGAAGGTACTTCTTTTACTCCTTTTTCCACACATGAAGAGAGTGGAGAACAAAAGTTTCCATGTCATATATCAGAAAATGAGAATGTAGAGATGGTTTGCAATTCATTTCTGTTCAAAGCACTTCACAGCGATGGATCTGAGAGAACTCTGGCAGGTCCCTTCACAAAAAGAATAATTATTCTGAACTGTGACTTTAAGGTAATGGAGAAAGCCTTGCCTTATGTACTGTCAGGCACAGCTTAAATTTATTTCTCCATCTCCCACTATAGTGAAACATTTTAATTTCAAGGTAGTGTAGTTGGTATATTTTATTTTACCATCCTGTTCACAAATAACATTACATTTTCATAACTTTATGAAATGACTTGCTAAAAACTTGCATGAAAATGCAAAAGTTTCTTCTAAACCACTGAAGCCTTTTTTTTTTTTTTTTTTTTTTTAATTACAATTATGTTGGGAAGAAGGATTGTATGGAAGGTATATCCTGGGTATGAAAGCTTTTTCCTTTTGCTTCTGGCTACTGCTTACTACCACAGTCCTTGTTTCCAAGCTTTGATTATCTTCTTAACAACACAAATTCTACCTATTTTCTTAAAGCTATCCATTTCACAAGCTACAAACAAAACAATAAACAAGGAACAACTTCCTTTCCCCATCACTTAATGAGCTTATTGGTGGGAATCCGATTTCCAATACCAATTTACTTACATATTTACTCACTAATTTCATTGGATAAGAGCTTTTTGACAGTTGAAATATGACATTTGCCTCAGGTTGTCCTAAAAAAGTTGCCGTGGAACCACAATGTGTTCAATGTGTAGGGAATTTCTGATATTTTTTTCAAAGTTAATTTATTAGTCCAAGTAATACAATTTTCAGTATTTTCCAATGAAAATCTGTTCGTCAGATAATTTCTGACACTTCTGTTTCTTATCCTAATGCCACTTCCTCTGAATTTATGAGAATACTGAACAGGCAAAGTGATATTACTGAAGATTGAGGATATGGATTACAAGATGAAGGAGCCAGCCGGAATGCTCCACATATCTCTAATTTCAAATTCTCACATGACATTTGCCACTTCCAACCTTACACTGCTAACTGGCATTCTGTTCGATCATTATAAATTTGTTTAAGTATTTAAATAAAGACAGAAGAACCACTAAGGGGTTTTTGACAGTGTAGCAAATTACACAGGTTTGTTAAATGCACCACTGTGCTGGTGAAAGGCAGCGTGGCAAAGCATTCCCATAGGAACTGGGTTGAGAGAAAGGTCAGAGCCAATTTTTCCAGTCTAAGCATGGATATATATCAACTGAACCATACTATGAAACTGTATGCTAAAGACCTATCTACCTGCCAATAAATGTTAATGCACAATAAAATTAAGCACACTAGCTATTTTCCACTGATTTCTCACTTTTACTCTAAACTAAATGCTCGATTTTGTTTTTTTTTTAAAGTAGAGCCAGCTCCTCTGCCTAAGGGCACTCTGTAGTTACACCTATGGAGGTATTTTGCAGAAAGATAAAAGTTGCAGTCTGCCCACACTCTGAAAGAGCAGGAAGCTTTTTAGTAACACACAACGCCACACTGAGCACAACCTAACTGAAAGCTGCATAAAGCAGATTGGACCCTACTTGTCATATGGGGATGTGATGCTGCCAGTGCTTAAGGTGGGCACAATGAACTAATGCCTTCGATCTCCTGTGAGCAATCCGAGTATTCTTACCCATTAGTTAGTGAATGCTCCAAAATTCACCCCCAGGTTTACCATACCCTAATTTCTCTGGGCAGGTGAGCCTCAATCCAAGCTATCTAATTATTTTGTGTTCCACTTTGAGGTGGTCAAGGGAGATAGATAGAATCAGAGAAGTTGTAGATATGCCCCAAGTAAGAGGAAGTCAAGTGTAAATGAGACAAACAAATGCTTACTACATACTTTAGGCTTTAGCTTAGACTCATAGTACTTAAAGAGAAATTTACATATAAGAATAAAAGAAAACAATTACAGTAGAAAGAGCAACAAGCGGAAGAAGGAAGTCATGGTCAAGATTAAGGTAAAAAGGATGAAGATGGGAAAGAGGAATTTGTTTTATTCAACAAATGTACTTTGTTTTCCTGCATGCAATTTTGCATGCTAAAATTGGACAGTTTAAATGTAATATACTTCATTATTTACCTTACACATGGATTTCGCTAAAAAATTTTAAGCCAAGGACGTAAGCTGCCTTGTTTCCTGCCTCACTCAGGAAATGAACATCCAGTAAAATCATTGTGGAGATGCTTACCATCCCAATTACAGGTAACTCTATCAGTATGGTTATTGAATTCACAAACTCTTTTTATTAGCTCTGTCACCCTCTTTTTACACCTGGTGGTGTTTATTCAATTAAGGTGAAGGGCTAAGATTTCAAACTTTTATTAGTTTTTGTCTACTAGAAAAAGGTACTAGAAAAAGGTTACAAGAAAATCATTTAAGTATGAACTCTGAACTTGGTTCTGAAATTCACTCCAGCATAAACTTGATCCAATTAACTAAACCACATGATTTTGCCTGTCTGGAATTACAGAAAACATAGAGCCAATCCTGAGACAGTGGGTCTATATCCAGCATGTATGAGGGCTCATTTAATCTTGCAATGTTTTCTGTATGAAACAAAAATGGCTGAAGTAGTTGTGGTGGAAGAAAAGAGAAACATGAGACCGAAATATTCACCTCTTTTCCTAAAGGCCCCAGAAAATCTGAGAGAAGCTCTGGCTCTGCTATGAAATCTTCTAGTAGTATTGGAGCACTGCCAACACTAGGGGCTAGCATGACAGAACAACATTTCCATGACTGTCTGAGGCAATGGGAAAGTATTTTCCAGTGACATACTTGTCTCTTCATCCTCCTTTACACAAGCACACACTGCAACCTGCCCCAACGCCTCTGCTGTACGTGTGCATTCACTGAGGTAATATACTTCCTGCTCTATATCCACTTTATTTCCTCTCTTCAAAGATCCAAGAGGTGTTACGTCAAAAGTGTGTCTTTTATTGCCCATAAACATCACTTTAGTGTTAGTACAGCTGCCTTCATTGGACCTGTCTTTACAATTACAAACAAAAGACTTGATTTAGCACATACTAGACTGCCTTACTGCCGAGCTGGGAAAGCTCCACATGTGCTAGCAGCTTGCTTCCCTTGGCTTATGGTCCCAGGGCTCTAAAAACCTTTAAACATAAATAAAATTAAAAGATGCTTAGAAAATACAGATTTGCAGACCCAGCAATTTGAAGTTTCTGAAAAAAACAAAGAAATGTGAACACTCTGGAAACAGGATCTCCTTTTGCCAAAGGAATACAATGATAATATTTTATACTTCTACACCTTCCACTCCAAGACACTTGACAATCTTCAGCATTTACCAAGAGAACACACCTATCAATGAAAACACTATTTTTCACAAACAATAACAACAGAGATTAAGCGAAATTTTAAAACCCAGAAAGATCTCTTGTTCTAAGTCTGCTTCTAAGACCTGACTGTCTGACAGGTTTTTACTTAATCACACTAAATGATGACAGAAAGAATGCAAATTTTTTTATTATTTGAGGCAAACAAGAGTCAGATTGAGTTAAAATGACACCTACCATGTATATTTCAGGCAACTTATATTTGAATTTCTGATACATGTGACTTTTTAGGTGCATTCATTAAATAATGTATCATATCCTACATTGTGTAATGGAGTTATTATTTTAGGATCTTTTTTCTCAAATTAAATACAGTTTTATGGACTACTTATGTATGTATGGACCAATTAAGTGATTTCAAATATGAAATTTGAAAGATGTGATACAATACCAATTGAAGCCTTTTTAACTCAACTCTGCAATGAAGAAACTTTATTAAACCTTCATACTAATCAATACAGCATGTAAATACTGCCAGTAAGGACTATTAAAACAGGCAAAGATATTTTATGGGATTCATCTTTACAGCTGCCCACTTGAAAAATCAAGAATAAGGTAATTATGTAAATTTCTTATGATAATTTAACCTCAAATTGTATATTCAATAATTCAAACTCTATCTGTTCATATCAATATTGTACCAGTATACATCATAACTCATTTTCACAATGTGATGTCAAATGCCTCTAGCTATATTAAATATGAAAATTAAGAAAAATAAGTAATTTCAAAGTCATAAATTGGTTCCTAAAATATCACTGCCATGGAACAAAATAAATAGTTTTATCTAAAGCTTTAGCTAAGCAAATTCAAACTTCTTTTTAGGTAGAATCTTCCTACACACAAGCAACAACTCTGAGCATAGGAAATTAAGGCTTATTGGCAAGAATCTGTTAACACATTCCTCTTGAGAAGAAGAACTTACCAGCTCTATCGTGAACTTATGAGCTTACAAAGACTTACTCAGACTGGGTGCAGAAAAAAATCCTTTCTCCATTAGTGACAAGACAGAGGGTTGGAAACACAAAGAGAAAACAGTGGAACAGTACTAATAATTAAGGCACAGTATTAAAATAACTTTTCCTTTCTGTGCTCTGTATCTTGAAATGCTGAAGTTAACAAGCTTTCCTTTTGGCAAGGTCTTTATGAAAAGAATGAGAGAACGTATGATTAATGGTTGCAGCAAGAATAAATAAATGAGGACAACACTATACTGTGAAAGCAAGCTTGAACAGATAGCAAAAGGTTGCCAAATTTGCTGAATAGTTGAAAACTGGCTTTTTTAAAATGAATTACTGTATTCTTTATTGTAAAGTTAGAAATGAGTGCTTTATTTTAAAATTTAAAATATATAATTCAATGATTGTACAAATTATTTTATTATTTTAATATTTTATTTATTATTTTATTAGGTAAGTTATTATTTCCCTAAATCTATAGGAACTATACCCCATATTTGTCACTGCTGTAGTGCTGGAGAAAAGTAACTTGAATCTCGAAATGTACCACTGCATGGTATATTGGTGATGATCTATAGTATAATGGAGTCCTAGGACAACCACAACGACATACCGTTCTTCTGTTCCTCTGCTCTTTCTCACCTTAGGAGTGTGAGAAATGCAGCATTTGAAAATCAGGATTTCAGAAGCAGCATTTTAATGGGGATTCAGAGTTCGTGGCTGTGGCGTTCTATTTGTCTCATAGAATTCTATTATGGTTTTGTTTGAAGTAGAAAAAGTGCTCTTTAAGTGCTTTGAATACTTTAAACTAGATCTGCCCTCCAGTCTACATCTACATATATTGGAATTCACTGTTGCATTCATATGTGTTTTGTGATTTCCCATTACCTCCAAAGTGTCATATTTGGAGTAAACATTCAAATAAATATAGGTTCTGAAAGCTTAGTTTGTAAAATATCCTTTTTTCTCCTCTAACTCTTCGCATGAAAAATCCTTTCTGTATATGAAATCTGCTTTTTGGTTATTGAATCCTAGGCTTCTTGGAATTTAAAAAAAGAGCATAGTTGTCTATAATTTGCAGAGTTGTACAGACTTAGTTTGTGTCCACTCAAATGCATTAACTTTCCAGCTCCACATCTCTCTCAAATATTGCCTCATAACACTCATGTTTAAAAGATTCTCTCTCTTAAAAAGACTACCAATCATTGTAAGCGTATGAGGCAAGTTTTATTTTGGCAGACATGGAAAGATCATAGGTTAGAAATTTGAAAAAGACCAGGAAAAAAAGTAATGCAAAACATAAAAGGGACCATACAAGCCCCAGGTTGATACAAAAGTAATTTGCATAGAAATTATGGGTAGACGGAGACAAAAAATTTAAGAAACCTTGGATTGAAAAGAAATAGTAAGGCACAGATCAACTGTGGAGGTTGAGAACAATGGGAAAAGAGTGGTGCTATCACTGCTCTTTGCGCCTTTCTAACTTCAGTCACTGCTGTGCAGTCACTATCACAATCCAAAACTGGAGCTGGGAACTTCTCCTTGAAGCCATAGTTTCTGCTCTTGTTACAAAGTCTTATTTACCCCTCTTCTAAAACAGCACTGAAAATCTTCATCCTTATTAATAAGATGCTTAACTGTTACCAAGTTTGAAATTGAATTTGCTAGACAATTGCATACATTTGTTTCCATTCACTGTCATCAATGCTAGGTCACTGCAGACTGAATGCTGCGATTGACGGCTTTCATTATAAGTTCGGAATTCACATGCAAACGTCCCATGCACCAGCCCAAAATTGGCCCCTTTTCAATCTGATATTAGATACTCATTCACTGCTGGAGTGTAATTTTTTCATTTTATATGTAAATAACTTGCTTTTCTTTCCTCACTAGAGAGCGTTGAGTTATTCATGGTAATGTATTCTTTCATCATTTTTTTCGGAGTGGCAGTTTCTTCCAAACTTGGAACATCTCACAGCAAGCAGAGAAACCAACATCTTTTTCACACAGCATGATATCAGAATATTTGGCTAAAGGCCCTAAAACATTAAAAACAAACAAACAAACAAACTAAAATCTTATTCATGATCCTTGTGTTTACTTGCAATGCTCAATTTGCTCTTTCATGCCTGTAGCACACAAAGGAAATTTTGATGGCTTGGTGTTTTAATGGCCTGGTGTTTTATCTTTATAAGGAAAGGAAGCATTTTCTCCATCCATTTTCAATGATTTCTACAGGAAAAAAACATGAAGCTATGGCTGAGAGAGGTTTTCTTGTTAAATGCCATGCTTCTCAGAGCCTCACATTCTATATGCTGTGGAACATTTCTTGAAGGACTGCACACCATAAGTTTTAACCAGACAAGATACTCTTTTACTGTACAGGGTAATGTTAAGCTTATTCAGTGACACTGTTTGAAATTTCAAGGTTACTTTGAATTTTTTTAAAACCTCTTTTTCAGTATTACCTCTTTGAAGATAAAGCCAAATTAAGAATGTATACATTTTGTAAATAACTCTTTCATAGTGCAAGTAGCAAATAAAATTAGGTGCAGCATAAAAGTGATTGGTTATGATGTTTGGTATATGCACCATAACACCACTACTTAAGTTCATAATATCGAACAAATTTTAGCAATCTAACTGATGTGCTATGTCATTTGTTGGCTGCTATTAGGCTTTTGAAAGACATAACATAGAAAACCAAATGTAAGAAGTATGGACTAAAATCTTTATTTCACTACATTGGTTGTGAAATGATGTGAAATGACGGTTTCACTGTGTGAAAGGATGGTTGCTTTACTACTGCCCTTGATACTTTCTAACTTGGCTGCACAAGTTAGTCTTACATATCTAATAGCACACAAGAATTGTACTTTTAACTAAAACCCTGTGGAATTAAACCTCCAAAGTACTCACAGAATCATAGAATGATTTGGGTTGAAAGACACCTTAAAGATCATCCAGTTCCAAACCCCTATCATGGGCAGGGAATCTTGCACTAGACCAGGTTGCTCAAATGCCTTGGACTTTAGAAACATAATTTTGTTTATTATTACTGTTTTCTCTAGTTAACACTTCTGTCATAAGAAAAAAGGAATACTTTAAAAGCAATTTTCTTTTAAAATAATTTGCTTTCTGTAACACACCAATAACTCTTCCTCTTTTGATACTTGAAATTATGCCACTAATCAATGATTTCCACAGTATTTGCCCTCCATCATAAGGTAAATATTTTTTGTAATTTCTGCTATTAGATATTGGGCAACCAACTACCCTATAGTGAAAAAAAGGCAGAATTTCAAGAAGGTGTACAAATGTTTCATTCTTTGTCACGAAGGAATATCTGATTAATTTTCTGACATATGACAGCCTAAATGCAAAGAAAAACCCCTCATTTTTAATAGGGAAGTTTAATCAGTTTTACTATGGAAAGTTTATAAACTATGAGACAAGAGGATGTCTCTCCTCTTTACCTTGAATCTGGGAACACATGGTCCCTGCACGGTTCTCTTGGGAATCCCTACTTCATTACTTCATCACCATGGACAAAGCAATGATCTTGTCTCATTTTTCTTTCTGATGAATGCTCTCAAAACACCAAACTGTTAAATTTTCTAAGTATAGTGAAGGATAATCACTACTGAGACAGACAAGGGGATCGAGTGCACCCTCAGCAAATTTGCAGAGTGCTGCTGTTGACACACCTGAAGGATGGAATGTCATCAAGAGGGACCAGAACCTCATGAAGTTTAACAAGCCCAAGAGCAAGATGCTGCACCTGGGATGGGGCAGCCCTGATATCAGTCCAGGCTGGGGATGAACAGATCCAGAGCACCCTTGCCAAGAAGGACCTGGGGTGATGGTGGATGAGAGGCTGGACATGCCCTGGCAATGTGTTCTCACAGGCCAGAGAGCCAATTGTATCCTGGGCTGCATCCAAAGCACTGTGGCCAGCAGGGCAGGGGAGGGGATTCTGCCCCTCTGCTCTGCTCTGGAGAGGCTCCACTTGAAACACTAAATCCAGCTCTGGGTCTGCAGCACAGGAAGGACATCGACCTGTTGGAGTGAGTCCAGAGGAGGGCCACTAAGATCATCAAAGGGATAGAGCACCTCTCATATGAGGAAAAGCTGAGAGAATTGGGTTTGTTCAGACTGGAGGTTTCGAGGTGATCTAATTTCAGCCTTCCAGTATATGAATGGAGTCTACAAGGAAAATGGAGAGAAACTATTTACAAGGGCACGTAGTGACAGTACAAGACAAGAATGGCTTCAAACTGAGAGTAGATGTAGATTAGATATTAGGAAGAAACTGTTTATTTTGAAGTGGAACAGGATGCCCAGAGAATTTGGGGATGCCACATATCTTCAGTGAAAATTTTCTTCCTGATGTCCAGCTTGAACCTCCCCTGGTGCTGCTTGAGGACATTTCCTCTTGTCCTGTTGCTGGATGCCTGAGAGAAGAGGCCAACCCCCACATGGCTACAGCCTCCTTTCAGGCAGTTGTAGAGAGTGATAAGGTCCCCCCTGAGCCTCCTTTTCTCCCAGCTAAACAACCCCAGCTCCCTCAGCTGCTCCTCACAGGACTTGTGCTCCAGACCCTTCACCAGCTCCATTGCCCTTCTCTGGACTTGCTTCAGCACCTCAATGTCTTTCTTGAAATGGGGGGCCCAGAACTGGACACCAGACTTGAGGCCTCACCAGTGCCAAATACAGGGGGAAAATCACTTCCCTGGTTCTGCTGGCCACATTATTCTTGATACAGGCCAGGATGCCATTGGCCTTTTTGGCCACCTGGGCACATGCTGGCTCATGTTCAGCTGCTATCAATCAGCACCCCCAGGTCCTTTTCTGCTGGGCCACTTTCCAGCCACTCCTCCCCAATTCCTTTCATTATTTAAGAATTATCTCAAGTACTTAAAAACAAGAAATGTTTTTCCTTTTTTGTAAATAGTGTCTAATTATTTATATTAAAATCCATCACAATTTTGTTATTTATGACCTTAATATGCGTATTTAATTTTAGAAGCCAAGAGAACTAGCCCGTCTTAACAGCTAAGATAAATAAGCAGTCCAATATTGGCATTGTTATTTTCATTTCTTTGCCATTGTGCTTTTGCTTCATGATTCTGGTCACACTAGACTGCAAAAAAACCTGGCAGTGTGTATGTTGTGTGTGCTGGGGGTGCGGGAGATAAACAAAAGATTATTTTTTTAAATTATCTTTTTGCTGAAAGACAGAAACATATAAATGAGGTCTGTGGATGGAACAGAAGTTTTAAAGAGTGCTATTCCCTGTCTGGTTCGTATTGGGCCTATTATAAAAATTTCTCTTCAAATTGCTTTATGATCAGAGTCACTCTCATTTTGCGCGCTTCAGTCCGCTTAGCCACGGGCTAGTTAGCATTCTTAACAAATTCATTGAGTTGAATAGAGATGAGAATACATAGTTTTTACTCAAATGGAAGTATGAACACAGGAATAATCTGGGATGTCAGCAGGAGTATACTTTAGACTGCATTAAGCGGGAAAAACATCACTGTCAAAATCCAAGGCCCCTAATAATGTCAGCAGATAGTCTTGTGAACACCAACAGCATGAAAACTGAGAAAAGTCTCCAAGTAATATTGGAAACTGCGAGATTATGAGAACACTTGTCTACAAAATTTGTTTTACAAGAGGAATTGATTGTGTGTGACTGGATGACAGGGGAGAGGATGCTGAACTTTCACTGCAGAAATTCAGAAATGAGGGACTGCAGAATTCCCCACAAATGCCTGAACATTTCTGATGTTGTATCTGTCCCATGATTACTACATCCCTGCCCAGCACAAGGTGACCCAAAACCAGACTGTGATCATACAGTCAACAATCACAAGGCTCAGTTAAGGCATGCAGGTAATTACCAGATGACAGTAAGAGAACATGATTCACAGTTTAACCTAATTACATGCATCAGAAATATGATTACTACATTTCACAAAGCTTTTTTTTGGTCCCCTTTAATTTGACAGTTAACATATAAAATATGTTTTTCCTTTCTAAAACAAACAAGCATGAAAAATTCTTCAGAGTATGTAGGTTACGTACTAAATAAAAAGTTATCTATCACAGTTATATAGAAATGATAGAAAATCCCACAATAAGGATGTACAGCAACAAATCAAAACAGGACAGATTTTGACAACTGAACTTTAGTTTCATTGTGGAGTCCAGCTTCAAATTTTGTAATGGCTGTAATTTAATTATTAGTTTGCAGTCAGAATATAAGCAAAGGAAAGTGACTGATGTCTGACCAAGAACAGTTGCAATAATTATCATATACATAGTATTTAGGGATGCTGGTTGGCAGGGCTTCTGAACATAATCATGTTAATTCAACATATATAATTTAAAATAAAACAGACATCTTTTTCAACATAACAGAAGATTCAGGAAGACTAATATAAAACTGCTTAATGCACTCTGCATGTGTAATATATGTTTATGTGACAGAAGAGAAAGGTCAGGAATTGTCCTCACTCTCAATAATAATTATAATAATAATTAAAAATAAAAATTCCTTATACAACCAGTAATTGAGTTAATTTTATCACCTGTTTAGTTGGAGAGTTGTCTGTTTTGGAACCATATTCCAGTTCTCATCTTCTAAATCCTTACTAGTAATACTTTTGATAGTGCAGTACTACATACAAATGCATCAAACCACTGCTGACACTTATACGGGTTCAGTTTCAAAAGTATGGAAGAGGCAAAGAAGCAAGTATTCTCTGAAGATGTACTATGGCCAGTTTCAGATGAAAAAAGAGGTCTACCTCCAAGAGGACAAAGAAATTGAGCACAGCTACATTTTTACTATGGTGATTCTCACATTCATTTTATCACGCTGACTTAAAAAACTACATTCAAAAAAGCTTTAAATAACTGATGAAGAATATTACAGTATAAGTTCATGCACTGCTTTGCCTTGTTAAGTGAATCTAATTTTTTTTCCCAAGAAAAAATAGTTCCTTAGATGTGAAATAGATTTTTTTAGGTGAGAGTTCCATGGTTTTAGGGGGAAAAAAAAGTATTCTTTTTCAGTTGGCCATCATTTAGTATCAGCCTAAAACATGTAATTAATATGTCCAATAATAATGGGCAAAATAGCTTGCTAGGAAGAAGACTCCTTATTTGACTTTATATTTAATAAAACTTCTGTTAAATCTTTTTAGCATGCAGGCTTGCCAAGAAAATTAGCCAGCTTATGATTTTGAAACGGGAAGCTAAAATTTTGGGAATAGGTATTTACATTTTATGCACACGTGGGAAAAAAAAAACCCAACAACACTCCATACATGAGTTTGAACCTGCCAGTATTGCACACATAAATTATCTTACCTTCCATTACATGCTCTTTTCACGTTGGCAGAAACTATTTATCAGCATTTAGCTGATCAGGTCATAGCTTTCTTTCTTTCCTTAAACAGTTATGTGATGTATTATGAATCACATTTTAGCTCTATACTATGAAAGTTTCCTCTTCCTACTATGTTAATAGGTGAAAAAGCTAAGAAAAATCTGATTTAGAGGAGGGCCACAAAGATGATCAGCAGGTTGGAGCACCTCTCCTATGAAGACAGTCTGAGAGAGCTGGGGTTGTTCAGCCTGGAGAAGACAAGCGTTTGTTTGGGTAGACCTCAATGCAGCCTCCAGTACCTCAAGTCAAGGAAACATAAAAAGGAGGAAGAGGGACTTTTTATACAGGTAAAGAGTGACATGACAAGGTGTAATGGTTTTAAACTGAAAGAGGGAAGCTGTAGATTCGATATTAGGAAATTAGAGTTAAATTCCTTACTCAAGAGGGTTTTGAGACACTGGAACAGGCTGCCCAGGGAGGCTGTGTGTGCACTACCCCCTGCAGTATTCAAGTTCCGTTTGGATG
Organism: Edolisoma coerulescens; assembly: GCA_013397115.1. Lineage (NCBI taxonomy): Eukaryota > Metazoa > Chordata > Aves > Passeriformes > Campephagidae > Edolisoma > Edolisoma coerulescens. The sequence continues at coordinate 165,003 of VWZW01007474.1, forward strand.
GGGCTTTGAACAACCTGGTCTTGTGGAAGGTGACCTCACCACAGAAGGGGGATTGGAACTAGCTGATCTCTAATGTTTCTTCCAATGCAAGCCACTCTGTATTTTATTCTGTGATTCCACGATTAACATAAAAAAGGTAACAGTAGTCATTGATTGGCACATCTACTGGCAGGAACTCAGTAATAATTGTATAATATACAGTAATAGTTTTCCTTTTCTTATAGATACACGAAGTATCAGAATGTTCTGCTGAAATTATTCAATAATCTTGTTTTAAAAATTTGAACACTAGCCTGTTATTTTGTGCTGTGTTCTAGGTAAGCTTCAGCTGGAAAAATGCTACTATACTCATTCCTATACTGTTTGCTTCACAGTCACCAGCTCACACACACACAGATATCTTATATACTTTGTAGGAAATGAAATGCAATAAAAAGGTAAAAAAAATTACATATGTCATTTTCATGGGGAAAGAAAAAAGAAATAAGAACTTTAAACTGCACAAAGATCTTGCTGCTGTAGTGTCAGCAGTTCTGTAGAAAAGTCAATCACCCCATCATTGCTTCACTGTTCTCTTGACCCTGGAGAGATGGAAGACAGAAATGGTTTCTGAAGAAACAATCAAATAATAAACAACAAAGAAACAGAACAAAAACAAACAAACAAAAAATTAAAATGTTGCATACCTGATAAATCATGGGTTTTTAAGATAAAAGAGGTTTAATAGCAAGTGAGAACTCAGACTTTAACTTTTACCTCTATGCTTGGATTATGATGTGCAGAGTATACATATGGTTTATTGCTTGCTGGAGACAGGGAAAAGTGAATTCTGTGAATAATTCATATTTAATTCCGATTATTGCTGCATGATTCAAGAAAGCAGAGGGAATGTATTGCTATTAAGCACACATTTTATATAATCTTGTCAGAAAATTTTTGGTAAGCTGTATTTTATTACATGTTACATTAGCAACTTTCATCATAAGCATTACTGCTCCATTAAAACAAAACTGTTTATTTCAAGTAATATGAGTAATAACAAGCAGCATCTATTATATTATTAGTTAGTCTACAGTAAACTAAATAATGCTTAGAAGGCCTGAGAAGCCATGAAGGCAAGAAAACATTTTAAAATCACTTTCCAAAGAATATATATCATGTATCTCTAAAATAACTGACAGATATGCATACACACAGTAAAAAATATTTACATGTGCATATTTGTGTCTTCCCATTAGTGCATATAATTTAATTAGCAGGTTTTCTGTGTAAGAAAAAAACAAAATTGCTTGGAATCAATTTTAAAAGTTTTTTAAGACTGTCTGAAAGATTAACTGAAAAAGTTTTTTCCAGAGTTTATCACACAGGTCTGCAACTAACTCTTAGGTAAACTAAGTGTGAGATACTAAAAGAGCAACTTTTACTGCTAGGCATTGTAACACAGAGATTACAGCATTTACCTGTATTTGACATAGAAAAAATTTGTAACCTCAGGGTATAAACTGAGATGGAGGCAATTGCACATACAAAGTTTCAGTTCACTGTGTTTGTAAAATTCATAGTTCTGTCTTAAACCCCACCCCACTTACACCCCACCCCACGTCTTCAGCAACAGAGGTTTTGATACAGGCTTTTCTGTTTATCCAGTCCTGCTATGGTTTCCCTATACATCTCTATGAAACCGCTATTCAGGAATTCTGCACATAGAAAAAATATATTGTAACAAGAATCATGCTAAAATTAATGAGGATTCCTCTCTTTTCAGATGTGAAAAATAAGTATGTATTACAACAAGCCCTGAAATGAGTTTTGAAATCTATAAAATCTTGAGATGTCTGTTTTGAATTCACTTGTCTGTGGCAGGTAATGTATCTATTGGCAGCATACAAGCCAATAGGTCAATATTGTCAGTTCACATCTGCCTTTATGCTGAGCCTCTTCACGTCTGACCTGCGTCCCTATGTCCTATTGATACATTTCCCTTTCTGTTTAAAAATATTGCCATTTAATATTTTATCTGATACATATGACAAAGAAAAAAAGTCAAAATAAATATTTGCTAGCTCCTGGATTACACTAAATTACTGAATGCAATGCTTACTTAGGGAAACAATCCACAAGGAATACATCTGAATAATGACTGTTGCCTCAGTGCACCCCACTTGCATCTCTTGTTCATCCTATGAGTTCAACATGTTGACAATTAACTGCATCTAGAAAATGAAAATTTCCTTAGAATATAAAATGCAAATCAAAAATATATTTTACATCTTTTCTTAGTTAAATTAAAATGTTGTTATATTTTGAACTTTTTCTCCATCAACTGATAAAGCAATATTTTTGCTTTAATCTAAGTTTTTTTCAGTAATATAGAACTGAAATATTTGTTTTTGTTATAAGATATGGTGAAATCAATTACCTAACTTCATGTTTGTCTATAGAATTAAGACGACATTATGCAACAAATCATTTGCATAACAGGTGGCATTAGGCTTAAAAGTTCCTCTTTTATATATCACAGAATCATAGTCACAGAATACCAGGTGGGAAGGATCCTCAAGAACCAGACAGTACAACCTTTCTTGGCAAAAGCACAGTCTAACCAAAATGGCCCAACACCCTGTCCAGCTGAATCTTAAAAGTGTCCAACACTGGGGATCCATCACCTCCCTGGGGAGATTATTCCAATGGCTGATGTTTCTCTTGGTGAGAAATTTTCTTTGTGTGACCACTTGGAATCTACCCAGGAGTTACTTGTACACTATATCCCTAATTTTTTCCCTGCGGCTCCTTGTAAAAAAAGGAAGTCTTCATCTTCTTCGTAGCCACCCTTTAAATACTGGAGCACGGTGACAAGGTCCCCCCTTCTCTAGGCTGAAAAAGCCCAGTTCTCTTAGCCTTTCCTCATATGGAAACTTCCCAGTCATTGAACATCTTTGTGGCCCTTCTCTGGACCCTCTCCAGCCTGTCCACGTCTTTTTTGTACAGTGGGACCAAAACTGAACACAGGTGTGGCCTGACAAGCCCTGAGCAGAGTGGGACAATGACTTGTTTATCTCTGCTGGTGATGCCCTTGCTGATGAGCCCAGCATCCTGTTGGCTTTCTTTGCAGGAGCAGCACCCTGCTTGCTCACATTGAGCTTGCTGCCCACCAGGAGCCCCAGGTCCCTTTCCACAGAGCTACTCCCCAGATGGATAGATCCCAGCCTGTGCTGCACTCCTGGATGAAATATACTTGTATAGTTATAAATATATGCACTATATGTGTGTATATATATATATATATAAAAATTATATATTATATATCAAATCCTGGTTTGTGTTCTACCATATTTACAATGATAAACATAAAGCCACTGTAGCAATCTTTTAAGGAAAATTTTGGGCCACAGGTCTCAGAATTACACAGAATTATTGCTAGTTGCATTTTTTCTAGAAAAATAGGAAGACGTAAAATAGCACTTTTTAGTACCTTTTCTTCTGTTTACACTATTCTTCCTGCTACTATTTTAATTCTCGCCATCCTTATAGCTTAAAAAACCTGTGTTTACTACCATGTGTAATTTATCCCTTAAACCAGTATGTGCTTTAATAATGCACTAACCAAAGTTTGTATACATGTTATCATTCCATCTTGCTTTTCTTTCTCCACACAAACAGCCTAAACCAATTTATTCCTTTGCCTAATCATTTCAATATATTTTATATCTGTTTCTACTTTTTTGGGTTTTACATTCAATAAGTAGTGAAAGTATCCTGGTGCACATTTAGCATACTGAAAGGTCCTTCAGGCAGCACAATAAACTAGTTGAACATAGTATTCGTTTTTACTCAATTTTGCTGTAACAGCTGAAAAAAATACTATACAAAATATGGAGTGAGTATTACTTAATTATTATAGTTTTTGGTGGTGATATAGTTACACAGCTATTTTTAAGGAAAAGCTCCAGATTTTGCATGATGGCTAAAGAAACGCAATTACCCAAAATGTAGTTGAATATTTTTCTCTATGGGCAAAAAGAAGTGTATGCCCTGAAGCAGAACTTCCAAGATGCTCTCTTACATCTGCACGCTGTCAGCTAAAAGACCAAGACTATAATTTTCCCATATTTGCTGAAGGAGTTGTCTTGAAATGCGTAACTGCACTGGGATACACCTGTGAATGTTCTTTGTACAACAAGGGTATGACATGGGATATGAGATGTCAATAGAAACCCGTCATTCAAATTCTGCTACACTAACCTCTGCAAAAACAAGCAAGGAGAAATAAAATATCTGCCTCCCTGCTGGAAGTTGGAAACGAAATCCTTGTTCTACTGGAATCAGCAGCAATTACAATAACTTCACTGGGATCAAGACCATACTTAAGAATTTCTGTTTACAATGTTCATACCCACAGAACTTTGTTGGTGCTCCTCCTTTAAACAATTTTCTACTGAGATTAGTGCAAAACAAGCAGGCATGTTTGATGATGCTAATAAAAGCATTTAACTAAAAAATAAATATTTATCCTTTATTCAGGTGATACAAGTACTAAAGGTCAGTTAAGTACAGTAAATGAAGCCCACACACTGTGCTACTAAACCATTGGTAGCTGTGTACTACCTCCCACAATTTTCAGAACTTTTTGAACTGAGTAAACAATCAATCAGAACATTGTTCTTGTCAAAAATATCCAGTGATGATACCCACTAAAATGCAGAACAAATTGGTGATGCTCCCACATTTGTTTCAGCACTATGGTATAAATCAGCAGCATGTAAAAGGGTAATCAGACAGCAGAACTGACAGCAGTGTTTTACAGTACTCAATAAATCTGATGCCTGAACAGAAAATGACAGAGCAGCGCTGAAAGCACTGTTTGCTTTCCAGCTCTGCAGTCCAGATCCAGCAAACGACTGAGGAACTTACAAGACACCAATGAAATTAATGCATCAGAACCTGAAGTTGTGAAAAGCTTCAAGATCAAAAAGCTTCCATAAAGCCTCTTTATGACCTCAGTGGTATTTGGACAGATAAGACACGCCAGTTTCTGACCTTTAAAGATCCCTAACTGCTTAAAGCGGAAGAATTTCAATTTTGGCAACGTCAAACAAATTACAGCTCAACTCATCTCAGCAAGAGTTCTTTCAAAAAATGGTGACTGGTACCTTCAAGAAAGGGACTCTTGGCCAAACCTGGATTCCACAAGCAGACAAATTAAAATAATATACTGGAACATGGAATACTTCTGTGCTCAGGGCCTTCACCAAAACTGACCTTGAGCTGTGCAAATTTAAAGTACAACTGGTGTTCCTGATACGCAGTATCAGTATAGGGCCATAAAGATCAGAAATTTGGATTAACATCTTTTACTGGGAGATCTTGGGGCACTATTATGCCCTTGACTGGGTATGAATTAAGGAAACACAATACATGTTCTAACATATCATCAGAACATATATTCAGGAGAGAGAAAGAAAAGTAAAGAGACCGACAGAAAGAAATTGGGAAAGAAAAAAAGGTACCTTACCTCACTTTTAAATTGCCTTGCTGGGGCTGTCCATCGTAAATTGACAAAATATCAAAATCTTCCTCAAGGGCAAAGGTATGAAATGACAATTGTATCCTGTTACGCTCTCCTGTGATAATGATCCATGTGCAGTTGGCATAATTTGGATAACCATGAGGAAATCCAGGGCTTTCTATAGTACCATTTGGTCCCTGTACTAAGCCTCCACAGTTCTGACCTGAAAAAGAAGACAGGAAAATTTGCAGTTGGTTTTCTTTTCCCTCACCCAGTACATATTCTTACATAAGTACCTATATGTAAACTTAATTTTATAATATTTTTTTCTAGATTACAAACAGCACATAAAATTGTATTTATACCATTCTTCCCTTTGGATTAAAAACCCTCATAGCTGGATTTTCTGAGATACTTAACATCTTTTTATGCAGTGAATCATTATTTGAGGTTCTGTAGTATTAACAATGTATGACTTATTCATTCAAATGTGAAATTTCAGCATTAGCCTTAATGCCATAAATTCAACAGACTGACAGTTTTAATGGAAAGAGAGTGTTCAAAACTTTTTTGGCAAATGCCATTTAAAAAGTTTCTATATAAATACTAAAGTATCGGAGTTTCTGATGTTCTGAAAACTACTTTAACATGAAGAGTAAAATGTAGACACATTTAATATGCATTGTGTTGCAACTAACACCAAGATTTCTATACTTTGATAACACACCAAGATTTCTGCCGTATAATATTTGTAGTGCCATGTGTTTTGTGATAAGAAAAGTGGGGTTTTTTGTTTGGTCTTTTTGGTGGTTTGTTTGGTTTTGGTTGCTGGGGGTTTTTTTTGTTGTTGTTTGGTTCGGTTTGGTTTGGTTTTTTGATTCTTAAAAAATAACACTAAGGGTTTACTCAGCAGGCTTTTGTATCTGGTTTGTACATCCTACAGACTTTGAGAGGGCATGATAGCTCATTAACAGGAAGTCCTCAGCAAGCAACCTTGACTTACAGTGCACATTGTTGCTAGTTTCCTACTTGATTTTGTTAATCCCACACATAACAGTTGTACTGACTCCGAGCTGGAGAGAAGTGTTAATGAAATATTTGAACAGAGAAAAATATAAGGACATTCTGTGCACTGTAATGCTTGGATTATTATATGTGTTTTAAGCACTTCAGAACAAGTATAATCCCACATTTTATTGTTATATCTGAACCAGAAAAGTATTTCTGACTGCAATTTTGTTTTTAACTTCCCAGCAGTGGATCTCTCAGACTGAATCTTTCAGAGAAGTGCTGTCAAATTCTTCTGGGAGGTTTCTAAATCTTAATAAGATGGATTTAATAAAACGGATTTGCTGCTAAAACTAAAGAACTTATAAGTAATAATTTCTTACTAAATTTCAAATATAATAACAACTCTAATGAAGAGATAAAAAGGCAGTGGGGATTCAGGAAACTTTTAAAGTAAAAATCTTCTCTGGTATATATATCTATCATTTGATTCACTTTAATAAGACATCTGTATTATCAAACATTTGCAAAGAAGGAACCTATTACACCATGAACTTAGCATGAATGTTTCAGTCATGTACTGTTCACTAAAACTTATCAGCACTCTTGCAGATACTTTGCACTGTATCCCTCTTCCTACAACCGCAGGGGAAATGTCATACAAATGTCACAAACAAAATAATTTAATTAGTACAGAACTGATGTTCTAAAAACAGAAAAGGAAAATTACAGTGACAGCCCAGCACCCTGTTACTCTAACCAGCTACTTTATATCTCCAACATCGGTTTCTGTAAGTCAAGTGCCCCTTGCAAGCTGTGCTGTGCAGCAGCCTTCCTACCACTCGGGTGTGAAAGGTTTGCTTTGAAAAAGGAGAGCTATCAAGTGCATATTAGCAATTAATCTAAAATCTGTCAAAGACAGAACCCCATTTTAGGAGCAGAAATTTGTAGTTCTAGTGTATAAAGAATATAGTACACCATATGTAACTGCATATGTAAATGCAGTATCTTAATTACATTTCTGATTTCCAGGGAGACAAACAAATTATGTCCCCAATCTCTTTGGGAACCATAGATATGGCTTAAAGTAAAACTTTGTTAACTTTTATTTTTAAGCTTTATTAACTTTATAGTTATATGGTTATAAAGTTTATAATATAAATGTTATTAACTTTTAATTTTTAAACTCCATACTGCTGGGGTAGTAAGTGAACCTTCACAGCCCCCACATGGCCATAACTTAGTAGTTTCCTTACACAGATGCTCACTACCCACTTGCAGAAGTTTTTGTAACTGCCAGTGATTGTTTCCAGTTTTATTCCAGAAGGTGTTTTGTACTTCTGTCTGTTGATACAGGTTATTGTGCACTTTTATTTTGGAAAATAAACAAACTCTAATGAGAAATAAGGCAGATGATATTTTACCACTGTTTAATTTAAGCATTTCTTACAACCCAGAGCCCTTTCTTTCTCCACTTTGCTTTTGCTCTCCTGTGTATTTATTCCTCCAGTTCTGAAACTATTCATACACAGGGTCTGAAACTATTCATACACATATTGCCCATTTTCTTTGTACCCAAGAAAACATGAGGCAAAGGAGAATCATAAAGAAAAACGATTACTGTGAAATGCTATTTAGGTTTGTTCTTAATTTTATACACATATATAAATACATACTTATTTACTTAGTGTTCAGTAAAAAACCAGTAAAAATCCTAGAAGATTTTTACTCATTGCTGCACACTCACAATTTCAAGGACAATTTTGCTTCTGAAGTAAGTAATATTCAAAGAGATTTTTAGAGCTATACAGACCCAGAAAATGCATTTCCTTCTAATTCTGTCCCTGCCTAGTTAAGACAGAAGCATGTTAACATAGCAGAATGTAGAAAAAAAAAATGCCAGATGCTGTCTATATAATACCTATTTTGTCAATATATGTAAGTATAAAACCTTCAGAACCTCTTCAAAGGAGTAAATTCAGCATCAAATCACTTAAGCGAGATTCAGTTGGAGGATATACTTGGAGAACAGGAACAAAGAGACTTAGGGTGACAGCCGCAAATTAGATAGGAGTTGATCATACAATATCCAACAAGAAATAATGCAGTTTCTGACTGCAGACACACCACAGACCAGTAAGGTTACAGTGATGAGATTAAATAAGAATATTTTGTTTCTTACGTGTATTTTAAGAGAAGAAAGAATCAACAAAGTAAAGAAACAAAACATATCACAGGAAATTTTTTAAAAAATATCTGCAGATATTAAGTAGTTCTGCTGGGCTGAATGTAGACTGAATATCACTGAATACACCCCAAAAAGATCTGCTCCTACTTTTTACTTTACCTTTGGCCTTTGTGTCAAATAACAAAATAAATACTGCCATTTTTCACAAGATGTACAGTCACTGATTGAGTACACTGAATTATTTTAATACTAAAGGTGTATTAGACTGCCATTATTCATATGATACCACATAATGGTTCATATGAGTATAAACTATGCTGCTATTATTATTTTTCTGTCATATGTTGTCTGTAAGAAGATATTTCTGGGCAGGTATTTTAACCTTATGATATAAAAAGTGTATTTTAAGAAAACTGATGCTCTTGGCTTGTAGTTGAAAAATATTTAAAATGATTACAGCGTTATTCTGTTTTTCAAAGTTACTTTGCATATCCTGTACCAGTCCTATTGCACGTGCTCAGGCTCAACATTTCTCAGTTGTGATCCCTAAGAGAGAGTCAGTGAAGAAAACAAAACACTGCCATTTTCCCCTAAATACTGCTGTCAAATGGGTGGTAGAATCACTAAGAATCAGTATAATTTTAATAATGCTTCACTGTGAGATTTTGAACAAACTTCACAAAATATAGACTTAGAAAATACTTCCTAAAAAGTCTGATTTTGATTTTCCTGGGCCTTTAGGTTTATTTATGACATCCTCCCCCTACATACACTTCCCACCCTGTTTACCATATTCATTGACTTCTTTTTGTTTGTTTGTTTCAAGTTTCAAATGCTTCTACAAGAAACATGCAAAAAGGAGCACTTCTCTTCTTGTAATTTGTGAGGTAGTCTGTGGAAGACTACATGTATATATATGTATACATATACATATTTACATAATAGTAGTTAGGAATTTTTGCAAGATAGATGTATTTTGAAAAAGAAAACTATAAAAGGCATCAAAACAAACTCTAGTAAAGTCAGTAATACTAAAGATATTTTGATCAATCATTATAATGAAAATGAAGTCATGTTTATTCTTATGACTATAAGTAGCATCTTCCATTCTGCATCTACAGAGGCTGAGAAGATATGACTAGCAAGATCGGATTGACCTCATTCTTTGAAATAGTTTCTAATATCAATTTGTTGTATTAGTAAGTTTAATAAGTAAGAAGAGCTGCACTCAGCCAGATCAACGGCTCATTCTGCTCAGTACCTTTTCTCCAACAGCAAGTCAAAGGAGGAAGGGCTTTGACAAAAAACTTCCCTCCTGTTCATGAGCAGCATCTCAGGGATTTCTTAAAAGGAAGACATTCCAATACCCTTGTCTTTCTGTTTAATAGCCCTTGATTTCTTTTCCATGAACTCATCTCTGAGTCATCCTGAGTCTACACTAACTTCTGGGGTCTTTAATGTATTGTAGAGGGAATCCTAAAACACAAAAAATCCTTTTTGTGTTTGTTCAGCAGTTGCCATCAGTTAGGTTCATTTGATGCCCCAGTAAGATTTTTTGTAGGAAAAGAGAGCATACAGATGACCTCTACCTATGCTTTCTATACCACTTAGCATCCCATTGACCTTTGTAATGTTCCAGCTTCTTTTTTTTTTCAAGTTCAAAAGTTCCATTTCATACAGTTGTTCTTTGCACCTAAGCCATTTTATCACCTTTCTATGACCATGCTGTGTTATACTCTCCATGAGACAGGGATACCAAAACTTCTTGTAATATTCAAAATGTGTATACATCATTTACACTGTGATAATTTTAATCCCTTTCCTCTTCTCCCATTAATTTCGTATCTTCTTCTCTAAGGTACGTAGTAGCTTGACATTTTATATTACTAATGGTTTCTTTTCTATGGAATTACAGGGAGGCTAGAGCCTGTCATTTTACATAGACAAATGTGATTTTTTAGATTTCCTACAGTTTATTACTATGTACATCACATCACATCACATTAGTCTATTCTGAATTTTATCAACTACTCCAACACCCCCTTACTTGGTCACATAAGGCTATTTTTTGTAATTCTTCACAATTGGTCCTCATTTTCATTAATTCATCACTTTCTATCATCACAGTCACCTCATTGCTTACCCTCTTTTGCAGAATACTTATGAGTTTGCTGAACACACATTCCAGCACAGATCTCTTTGGGATGCCATGGTGGCTCCTTCCATTGTACAAAATATCCATTTCCTCCTGAGGCATAAATTTTATCCAACCTTTCAGCAATGTACAACTTTCTTATGCCCTACCCGATTTACTGCCTTTACAGTTGTTACTGGGAAGCCTTGCTAAATATCTTTTGGAATTTGGATGACCTTTATCCACATTCAGGCTGACTCATTCAGAGAACTCCAATAGGTTTGAAAAGCATATAATTTTAAACTTTTTCTTCCATATGTCATATTTAATAATGTGTCAATTGATTTTTTTCCTTATCTAACACAAAGTCCAGGTGTTCCAGCTTTTATACCTTAACGCCCCTTAATCCCTTTTAAATATGGACATCTAAGGTGAATTGAAGCTGGAGATTACATTTGCTGTGCAGCAATTTTTTCCTAGATTGTCTTTTAAACTCTGGATAACACATGGTGCTTTTGACATTACTGTTTATTTTGTCTGTTTGTTCCATAACCTGTTCTACCAAATTCTCAACTTTAAACAGAGGCATTGAGGAATTTTCCACAGAGAACAGTTCAGGCATGGGAATTACAAAGCATATAAATTTTTGCTGTCTTCCTAATCTTGTCTTTATGTTGTTAGTATCTATTGGCCCAGCAAGACTTTCTTGCAGGGTACTTGTTCCACCTGTGTCCATAAGAAGAGTAATTTTTAGTTTTACAATGTTGGCCTGCAATGCTCTTGGACATTAATATTTTATTTCCAGAAAAACCTTCAGAGAGGGCCCAGCAGCCCCTAAACCTTACTGGGATTTCACCGGCTTTCACTCACCTTACCTTGGGATTATCTCCCTCTGGCACAAAACAGCACTGACCACATAATCTGTATATACAGCAGGATGAGTCCCATCATCTCTCTCTTATTCTTATTTGTGATGCATTAATTTTAAAAGTTGATGGTTAGAGCCTTCAAAGATTTTAAATCCTCTCTTCTGCACGGCAGATTCAGACACACATCTCCCATGTCCCCAGAGCACCTCATGCCTGCAATTTTGACTCCTTTAACTCAAATGTGCACAATTGCAGAATTTTGTTACTGCAGTGTTAGCCACAACTTAAACGACTTTGAGCAGCAAAGTGCATGACAGCAACAGTTTCATAATTATGGCTTTTAACAAAAAGGATAAAAAAAAAATGTTCCTGATAGTGCAAAGAAGTGTTATGTATACACAGAACAAAAAAGATTTCCTGTTGAATTACAACAAATAACTACAGATTTAAATTGTTGCTTCTATCAGTTGAGACAGTGGAGCAATAGAGAGCTGTAAGACATGGACAGGTAGCTTGCACACCTTTTTTCAGCCGTCCCTTTTTCCTTTCTCTTGTGTTTTTGTATTCTCTCTTTGTATTTTCTCCTCTCCTGAGCTCTATGTAATCTGCCAGCACTTCCTACCCCCACTTAGACCTGCAGGCCCCCGCAGTACCTGTCATCAGTTGGCTGTGCTCTGGACTGGGCCTTCATCACTTCTTCCTCATTAGGATAACCTCAAGCCATCTTCTGACTGTCTTACTACTCACTAAAACTGCCATCTCCTAAAGTAACTTCAATCAAGAATGGAAATGCTAAATGGCCAGAGAGGCAAAGGCACTATTCTTTGAGGACTGTTTTAAATAGCATGTAGCTACTTCAAGTGTCCTTTAAAAATCCATAAAAAACCTAACAACACCATTACGAGGCACTTTCCAGGGAATTAATCAAATCAGAAAGTACTGAGATCCTTTTAATTTAGGCATCACTGAAGATTTATTCACAACTGCAAGCCACCATCTTTACTGGCATACCTGGAGCACACCCCAGCACAGAGATCTCACAAACAGGGCTGTTGCCCCACACCAGAGGCCGTTTGCTGTGCCCACCATCGCCTTCCAGCCTCAGGGAGAACTGGCGTCACAGGGCTTCGGTACTTCAAATATTTAAACATACTCAAGACAGTCCCAGCGCAATGTGAAATGAGAACAGTGCAAATTTATTCATTTTGGTTTTGCAAGGCCCAGGCAAAAACAGTTAATCTCAAGAGAATTAGTGACAATTTTTTTCAAAATTATTTGATCTGAAATAATTAATGTCTGGGGGCCAGTGGCTTGGGAGACCCCAGTGCGTGACAGCCTGTGCCAGCCCCAGGTGGGACCAGGGCCAGAGCCGGTCAGGCTGCAGTGCAGCACCGGGAGCCAGTGAAGGTGTGAGAGTGTGTAAGTGCTGATGAACATCTGGACAGTTGTGGGGGTGAGCAGGGCACAAGGAGATGAACACAGGAAGGTTTCTTCAAGGTCAGGACTAGCCCACTGACTATGGCAGCCCAGGGGAATTGTAGTCAGATCCATGGGTGGGTGGTTGGAACACAACTGCCCCGGGGCCAGAGATAGGAAACCATGTGAGGCCGCTGGTGCTGCCTGAGCTCATGTGAGTGTGAGCGTGTCTGGCTCTGTTCATCCAGGCAGCCGGCCGTGTACATGTGCACGTGTGTACGTGGCATATGCTCATGCTCTGCGTGCCTGCACCTACTTGGAAAAGTTTCCCAGCCTTGTCACTGCCTGCATCTGGGAAAGAGATGGGGCAGCCTCACCTCTGTTGGCTGCTGGACTCAACACTTCCAAACACTATCAATTGCTTCTGAGTCATTACATATTCTGTAGCTTGGCACTAAAGGTAAAAATAGAGGAAAAATGGCAGCTAAATTACAAAATTTAGATGGATTTCCTATTAATACGGATCAATTCAAACCCTGCAATTTTTTGGCTGTGACCAGTCTAGGACTCCATCTAGGAGATGGAGTCCATCTCACATGAGAGGCTTGAATGCATGTAATAACCTTAAATTCTGATTCAGATATTCACACGGTGACTGGAATTTCATCAATTTATAAGACATTTTAAATTCAGACCTTCTAGCCACAGGATATATATTCATTGATTGCGCTGATGAAACATAAAAGCTAGTGTTTGTAAAGTCTCAGATTAGTACTCTAAGATTCAGGCAATAGCTTTTTGGACCATTTCCTATGTATATTTAAGTCTTTATCCAGAACTCGACAAAATTAAATTGTCCTAAAGGTTAAAGATTAATATTACTATTCAGCAAGAAATTCTGAAACAGTTCTGCCATAATGCTAGCTTTGCTGTGTACCAGAACAAAACAACTTAATTGCTGGCATGTGGAAGTTTTTATTTTAATGAAGTTCTGAATGCTGAAATGCATATTATACATAAACTGGACTATGCTACCATTACAAATTGAGAAAAAGTTATTTCATATTCACTTATCAACATTGGATTGCCCAAAAAGACCAAGAAATCAGTATTCACAAAGGTTAACGGGGAAATAAAATGTGGGACAATATTCTCTCTGCAGGAAATACTTTCTTTTTATAAAAAAAGGCTTTTAATAATTTTTTAAAAATCCAGTGTATAACACTATCAACTCAGTGCCACTGGTTAGAAGAGGCAAAAAAAAATAGGACCATAATCGAGTTTTCAAGGTTACAGCTTGACAGTGCTTCCTTCCGACAAAGCAATAAGTTTTGAATTAAAAGCAACTAGATTATATGAAGTTGTTTTATCACTTTTCCTTCAAAAATATACATTCATTTTTGAAGGAAAGCAGTAAAGCAAAGATCTTTGCATTCTCTTCTTTCTTCCTTTGAATTTACTCCAATTGTTGTTAAGATTCATCAGAATGAAGGAAAGAAAATTAATCAGAAAGAGAGGAAAGCAATGCAAGTCATATACCAGATCTGAAACATGTAGAAGGTGGTTGAAAAAGTTCTTTTACGGACAGTTAGATCCTATGTTCTAAAATGCTGAGCTAAAAGCAGATTTAGTACCCTTGAAAAAAAGACTATTCTTCACAGACGCAAACTCATTCTGCAAAAGGAGATCATTGAGGACAGGTTGGATTTTGTTTTTCTACTTTTCTAAGATAAAGTAAAATAAATTGAGGCTTTAGGTAAACATCACTATTACTGTTACAGTTGCTTAGCAACAGCTGGTAGAATTAGAGAGCATTGTACAGCTCAGGTAGATAAAAGGAAAGTGCTGATTGCATTTTTTGTGAAATACTAAAACAATAAAACAAATTCTTTTCCGGGCTTCACTGGAACAGGAGAAACACAACTGTAGGAAAACTACTCTGAGGATTTCTTTACTTCTCTTCTGGCAGACTCCTGCAATAAACAGGACAATTGTCTGCACCAAATCTGATCGCTTCAGTATTGTCACTTTGACTTTCATTTTTCATTGACGTCTTCTATTGATGCCACTCTCCCAGACCACTTCACTGACAGCCTTCCTCACATGTCAGGATCTTACAGCAGGTTTTCTTATTATAATCCTTGTCACAGGACGCCTACACCATGAGGCTGAAAAGTGTACCATAGTTCAAGCAGTTTGGTTTTAAACTACTACTGAAGAACTTATTGTCAAAAAGCCTAGTTCTGAAGACCAGGAAAAATCCATTTGTCTCATTGTAACTGCTCCATGAATATCATCTACATTAACTACTTTCTCTTCCCTGACAGTTATTACTTTGTGCATCACTTCTGTTATCCAGCAGGCTTTCCAGTATTTTTTTTCCATTGTGTGATCACACAACCAGTCAGAAAAGGTTTCAAATTTGTTCATCTCTGTTACTTGAATTCATCCTTTCTTTGCATTTAAAACAGAGTGGAGTCAACTGATATCAACTGAGAAGGACAAATACTATCTTCCAAATTAAATTGCTAAATCATAATGAGGAAAAAGAATGAGTGACAATAAATTTTTCAACAGTCATTAGAGAAATTTCGTTTTCTAAGATGGAAGACTTATTTTTAGAATTTAATTTAGAAAGATCAGATGATATTACATTAGAGTTTCATGTTCAAACCGTCACTTTGTTAACAAAAGCACATTTTGCAGGAAGAATTTTATCCATAACATTAAAAATTATATTTTATGTATCTATTGCAAGAAATTGTGAAACATTCTTCTGGACAGGTACATTATTTCTATGCACATAATTGTGCTTCTTATTTAGATGTGAATTTTACATAAAGCAGAATATTTGCACTATGCACTACATATGCAAGAAAGAATGAAAAATTAACATTGTAACCGCACACAATATTGCAGCATTAGCAAAGTTAAATATAATCAAAGCGTAGGTAAAGGGGAAACATGTGCAGGCATAAAACACAAATTTACAGACACAAAACATATACAATCTATGACATTCATTAATATCACCAAAGTTGGGATGATGCAACAGACACACAGTCCCTCGAGATTACAAAATCAAAGTACAGCTGTGTGAGACATTCCTGAATGGAACTGAAATGATGTGTTCTAAAAACCTTAAACACAGGAAATTTAGTACCTTATGTTTTGTATCTTGCAGATATGTTTACACAGTATTAAAGTAATTTCTTACTTTAATGGGGCAATGGGATGGCATGAAGGGCGATGCAGCTGCTGTGCCTGAGTCATAATGTCAGTAGCTAAGATTTATGCACAGCTATATTCAGACTGGAGTAGTTAACCACCATCTTGAAGCATCAGTAACACTCACAATTGAATGAGTAACTACAGGTCTGATTCAGCACTGCTCCAAATCCTTTTGCCTTATCTACATGAATTCAAAATGGTGCCAAAATGCTGCTAGTCTGATTTGGTGCCCGCAGCTCACACTGGAGAAAATGAATAAGGTATAAGATATTTTTCTGTATCATTGTAAGATCTAGTTTTATTTCTCCCATATGAAATAGAATGTTTCAGTGTTATGTTTTCCACTGTGTAAATCTCAAGCAATTATTTATATTTGTAAATAATAGCAAGTAATTGTATATTTCTATATTTTCTACAACTATAAATAGTTGTGAACTGTGAGAAAAATGCAATCAGCATTAGCTTTAAGGTACAGCTGATTAGAATAATATTTTATAAATAGTGTGTATATAGTATGTCTATTTACTAATTAAACACTTTCAGCCCATGCACATGATTCAGATATGCTACAGAAATAAAAGCAGAATTCAAGTAAATTAAGAGACTTAGATGATAGTACAAATTGGAACTATAAAGATGCAAGAGGACGTTTATGCTATCACATAATTAAATTATTTCACCTAACAGTGCAACACTCCAACTATATATCACACAATAGTTTCTCATGGAATTATGGTGGATGCTGTTTTTAAATACCAAATTGAAAAAATCACCCAAATATTCAATTCTGTATGAGAGGTAAATCACATGAAATTGAAGAAACTGAACTTATTTCAGGCCTTTTAATCTAGCCTGTGCTCCCACATACCACATCTACATCACAACACAGAAGCACTATTTCAGGGACTAGTCCTGAACTAGATTTCTCAAAGGGATTTTTAATCCTTGATTGAGGCATAATTGAAATAGGCAGAAGAGATCTACTCTTTGCAAGAATATTACAAGCAAAACCTTATTATGTTCATTTTATGTGAAATAATGTACAAAAGAAAAAAGCTATCTGCATCACTGACTCATCCTCAGGAACCCGTGTGACTGACAGGAAATGCAGAGCCAGAAGCAGCACAGCAAGTAGATGATATTCATGTTGGCACTGCTAAAGCTGGTTGTGCCAGGGTGGGTGAAATGTAGGCAGATCTGCCATGTCAGGGCTGTGTCTGTGGTGCAGAATTGCTCTCAGACCTGTGAGCTATTCTAATGTTCGTAATCACTGCTTCTACAAAATGACATGGAGATTCTTTAGAATATTTTTAATTTACCACTCACAGGAGATACTCTTATGGTTCCACAAGTATTCTAATACAAACAATTTTCTAGACAAGGCACAAATACAACACTGGTTGTCCTTTCTCTAGGCCTAAAATTATTGGCTTTGATGTTTGTGATAATCAAGTGACCTGACTTTAAATAAAATAGCTGAGGTATGGGGGTGATGAGTAGTGGAAGGTGTTGATCCTGAGATTCCAGCCTTTCTGAACAATAGCACAGTGTATCTGACTATGGAAGTGTCCAGGGGTGTTATCACACACCCATGAAGTCAATGCCAAAGAATCCACAGACCTCAGTGACAGAAGAATCTACTTTGGAAATACAGACACTAATAATTTACATATCTGTCTTGCTTCCAGGAGAAAAAATCCAAATGGGAAACTATTGGAACGGCTCAACAGAAGTACACATGCCTTTGGGAGACTGCACATGGCCCTCGACAAGAGCAGAATAAGAATCTAAAATATTAGCTTTCATTCATGTTACATCAGACTGCATTATGTCATGCTGTCTCAAATCTCACCTGACAGGCACATTTCTGTTACAAAACATAAAAAGACAGAGGAAACAGCAGTGATTTGAAAACATGTTTATGTTAACTGAGGTGAATAGCCAATTAGCAGATACCATAAAACAAGCTCTAATTAGTTTAAGGAGATTCCTGTCCCTGAGAATAAAAAGCCTTATCAACTCCACAAGTTTTATACAAGTAATTATAAATTACCAATTCAATGAGCACTGTACTAGTTATTAAGCGACAACTGCATGATTTACTCTTGAAATTCTGAAAGTGGTCGCTTTTGTCACGCCCTTAGCACACTTGACTCCCAGGTCACCCTTCCATCTACAACTTTCTGTATTCAGGGAGGAACGTGATCGTATGTATGTGAAAAACACTGAGCATATGGCTCCTGTGGTAGAAACTCTAAAATTAAATTGTCCACAACAGCTTGCAGGATAGACAGCAAAATGTTGTTTGATGCTTCAGCTATATTATTAATTACTAAACTGATTATTTGTTTCAGCTGCAACCATAACATCTTCTTTCTGCCATTGCAACCTATACCTGAAAATGTGTAAGTCAAGGTATGGTCATAAGCTGCAGTCATCCAGTCCATACAAACAATGTTCTTACAATTTCACAGAAAAAATCTGAAGTATTAGTGTATTTTCAAAACAAATTTAAGGTTCACAATATTTTATAGTTAATAAACAAAATCTGGTCATGAATGATCACATTTATTATAAACAAAATTATTTAAAAATTAAGCAAATATTGTTTGTGATTCTTGTCATTTGACGTAACAGGTGTTCTTCCATGTTTACATTCATAAAGTGTTTATTCTGTAGGCTATTAAAACCACTAGAGCCAGCAAACAGAACATCAGAGGTCACACATAAAAGTATTACCACATACAATTACAGCACTTGAAGAACATGAGACGCCCCCCTACACACTTCCCTCCTTTTTCTGCTAGTCATTAAAAAAAAAATCTTCAGCAAACAGGTTTATTATTAAATATCTTTGATTTATCTCAGCTATTTATCTTATGCCCTCTTTAAGCCAACTGTCCTTGTATCACACTCTGTGGATTTTCAGTTGATACAAGCTGGCATGTCTTCACCAGCTACATCATATCAGATCAACTGTAACACTAGCTGAATTTCCAACATATACAATGATTCTATCTATCTCTCCTTCCTCCCTTCCTCCCTTCTGTTTTCAAATGCTTCTTTGGCAATGGAATTTTATTACTTACTCTTTAATCTGACCTTCTTAACGATACTCTAGCAATTTGCTATTTCTATGTTTCTGAGGCAAACCCCTGTATACATGACTAGTAATCAAAGAAAGTGCAGGGAAGAGGTCTGTTTACTGCATTTTAAAAATATTTTTCTAGATTATTTGTCTGTTTAGTTGCATGATGGACAGAATAGATACTGAATTTAGCTGCAATTTCACTTGCTTTTGCTATTTGAAGAGCTGCAGGAAGACTTTGTGGTACCGAGAAATTCCATTTTGGCACAGGTACAGTAATGTTGTGAATTTTGCACACATAGCAATGGGTTCCAATCTACCTATTAGAACTCAGGAGAACAATCACGAAGTAGCTGGACTGTTGAAATAATTTTTTCATAAAACCACGAGAGTCAAAAGCCAGCAGAATGTTTAAAATTATTAGAGGAAACAAACAGAACTGTCATTAAACCCTGCATAAGCTCACTGTCTAATCTGCACTCTGTACACAATTTCAAACCCACAGTCTTATCAGAAAAGGTGTAAATAAGAATTATAGGAATGATTAAAAGCAGGAAATAGCTTCTGCACAGAGAGCCTAAACAGATGTTGATCTTTTAGCCCTCAAAAGAGACTGCTGAGGGTGAAGGTGGGAGACGTCCACAGCATCACAGGGGTAAGAAAAAGTATTCTTCTGTCCTGTTTTTCATTCCTCAAAACACTCCTTCTGCTGCTAAGTCCAAACCAAAATGAGAAGTATCTTCACCTAGTGCATCAATAAACAGTGGAACTCATTTCAATAAGAAAGCAGTTCGACTGTAGCAAAAGGGAAACTAGCAAAAGAAAACAAACAAAAAAAAAAAGAATGGGAGATACATTCAGATCATTTTAAAAGAAAATATAAACCTCTGGATTAACAAGTCTCTCAGACACACAGACCTAGAAGGATCTTTGAAAATATGCTTACATTCCTAGTTTTTCTAGACATCTGCTATTAGTCGGGGACATACATAATACACCAGACTCCGGACTTTGGTCAGATCTACCAAGCGGGAAGTATCACTGAGGAGGGATAGACCTCCAAGCATCAAAGGTTATCCATGTCAGATTCTGAAAAACATCCAACGAATAGGTTTTATGTTTCAACACTTTTGTTCTCTTCTTCATTGAAAGGCACTAACAAGCTGCACATTATTAAGGAGAATATCAGCCATTCTTAGCCTTTGCTTTTATTGTCTTCATGGAAAATATTAACAGAGCTAACTACATTGGCTCCCCTTTCTTTGTAGGATCTTTTTCCTTTTTTTTGCCAAATAAAAAGAAGCATTACTAATAGCCAGGCTGATCAACAGTTATAGTAGCTGATCAATATTAATAGTGAGAGTAGCTATTACTGAATGTCTTAAACCACACATGCATAACGAAGAGGCTTTTCCAATTTCCAATCAAGCATTCATACTATGTGAGCTTTGGCAGACCTAATATTTGCATAAAACGTTTTTATTATTGTTTGTCCCAGTAGGAAGCAAGTGAAAGGAATACACACGGATTAGACCGCCACCATGAGACTATATTGAGGAATAATTTATGAGGAAGAAACACTTTCTGTTCAGTAAGAAACAATAGTTTGTAAGAATATAACAGTTTGGTCCTTGAGTTTCACAGACCCTGTTCTCTAAACATCATCCATTAGTTTGCAACACCATGCCTAATTTGTGCTGAATCTTCCAAATATGCCGTCTTGATGCATTTACAGACACTATGAGTTGTAGAATGACCTTGGAAATTTCTTTTGAGATGTTGGCATTCACATGAGAATGATATAATTTCTTTGCTGGACTAGCTGGACTATCAGCAAGTTGCAGAAGGCCACTAAAAATGTTAAACACCACAATAATTTTTCTGAAATTCTTTCCCCACAAAGACAAAATGTTTTATGAATAATGAAGAAAAAACACACATTTTTCTCATAAAAGAACTAAGTTTTTGGTACTACAGGTCAGCTCTTCAATCAGCCAATTAAGCAAGTTGTGAAATAATAGGATAATAGGTAACTTCACAGTGGGAAAATATGTCTGAAACCTTGAAATACTGGGTTTGCATTGTGGGAAGATATTCCTTGAACCAAGAACTTCCATGAGACCACTGTTTCCACATACAGCATTCTTGAAAATATTTACCTTTCAAAAAGGGTAGTGACTGAAATGATTGACAAAGTACTTGAACAAAACTAGTTTTGATCCTTAGCAGACAGATCTTCCTTAAGCTGTACACAAGATGTGTGGTCAGAACTGTGAAATCAATGTATGCCCAAAGTAGAGACAGGAGCTCGCCTGTTACAAAGATAAAAATATTTGCACAGAACAGCAAACAAGAGAGATGGGTGCAATTAACAAATCTGGGTGAATCAGTGTTTCTAAAATAAGCAGGCAGGTGATGGTGATATATTCCTGCAGATTTAGCTTATATATAAGAGCTGATAACCTGTTTCATTTGTAACAAAACTGTTTACATTTCAGACTGAAAATAAAGAAAACTTTAGTAAGTGCAGCATTTTGACTTTTTTCAGTTTGAGTATTTTTTAAAGTGAGAAGGTCCTGATTTCCTCTCCAGGATAACAGTGCTGTGTTCTTACTAACCTGACTAGTGAATTTTTCTACTAGAATACAGGTGTTTTTTGGTCCTATTCAGCATTAAAACCAGTTGCAAATAAAAGCTTTTTTCAATGATATTCTATTCATACAAATATTTTGATTTGAGTTCATACAGTATTCATCAAGGATAAATTCAGTGATGACATTTTTGTATTGCACTTGCTGTTGGTGCTCATTATTTTGTTGAATTGCACCATTTCTTACAAGAGTGCCATGATATGTTTTAAGGCTATTTTCTCCCAATTCCTCAACCAATATTAAAATTTATTATTTCTCTTGGGTATGTTAATATAATATTCATTTCTTTCGCTAGTACTACTTCAGAAAAAATTCAAAACTAGACAAAACCAGTATCTTTTCTGTGTTAAAATGTGCTTGGGAGATGGAGTCACTGTATATCTCTGCTATCTGTATGAAAATATAGTTCAACTAGAGTCAGTTGTGACCACATATTTTGTGTTTGAGTTCTAGTTTTAGAACAGGCAACATCTTAGATTCTGTCCTCAGGAAGCATGCTAAGGCTCCATGTGGTTTCTGGGACTGAAGAGTGAGTGTGCGTACCTCATCCTCACACGTTAATAGCATGTATTCAAGCCCAGCCTTACGATGGGTCAGTGACTTCTCTGTGCTGCATGCTTCCAGTTGCTTTGGACTGGAGAGAAGTATGGTATCATAGAGAGGAAGAGGGGGTGTTTTTCCAAAAATCACCACAGTGTGCAAGAGTGCTACACACAGACACACACTCACACCCTCCACTCAGATTGGGAAAAACTACAGAACATTGAACTAGAGTAAGAGGGTGAAAGAAATAGATCCATAGGCAAAGGCTGTGACAAAGAAAGGCAAAAGATTCGTATGGTTTTTGGGGATTTGTTTTTAAAAGTCTGAGAAAAATCATAAATACATGCCTTAAGCCCATTAAAAAATAAAAACATAAAAAAATACATAAACTTAGATGGTGCTTCTTTATTTATGCATGCTGAAATTCTTTAGTTGTATGGTCACATATTCATACTTTTTAAATTCTCTCCTTCACATCCAGTGTCCTTCCATTACTTAACCACTTCTCTCACTTTGTACACATTCTCCAGTTCAATGTCATTATAGTTCTCTCCTAAAAAACCATGTTTATTCTTCTTCATCCAAATAAGCTACTTAAAAGAGTAGAAGGTAATTGAAAATAAAATCTAGAACTTTTAGTTAGGTCATTGCAATTTTGCTGCTTTACTTTTTCCAAATTCTAATCTTTACTATGATAGAAAATTTATACAAGTATGCTTATTACATATTCAGGCTCCTCTAAAGAGGGATTGAAAGTTCCCCACAAAGAGAAATCTGCCAGGAATGCAGCATTCATTAAATATTACAGAAAAGTATTCAAAAAATTCTGCTCCTCCTATAGAGTTTAGGCCTCAAAAACCAGATGAGGTCTAGTTGACCAAAGCTTCTTAATTAAGCAGACCCATACTTTTCAAAATATTGTACTGGAGGAAAGCTATGAGGCAATGACTCCAGTGACAATTAAGCACAAGTTTAAGTTCACAGAATGGTTTGGGCCAGAAGGGATTACCTAGTCCACCCCTCCACCATAGGCAGGGACACCTTCTACTTTGTTGCTCAAAATCTCATCCAAACTGGCCTTGAACACTTCCGGGAATGGGGAAGCCACAGCTTCTCTGGGAAACCTGTTCTACTGCCTCACCACTCTCATGAAAAATTTCTTCCATTACATCCACCATCTTTCAATTTAAAACCATTATCCCTTTTCCTGTCACTACAGGCTCAGGTGAAAAGTCCTTCTCCTTTTAATAAGCCCACTTCAAGGAGGCTTAAAGCCACAATAAGTTCTCTTCAGAGCCTTCTCTTCTCCAGGCTGAACAACCCCAACCTTCTCAGCCTATCTTCATAGGAGAGGTGCTCCAGCCCTCTAATAATTTTTGTGGCCCTCCTGTGGGCCTGCTCTAACAGGTCCATGTTGTGTGCTGAGGACCCTGGTGCTTGGATGCAGCACTCAGGTGGAGTGTCATAAGAGCAATATCACCTTCCTCAACCTGCTGGTCACTGTTCTTTTGCTGCAGCCCAGGAAATGTTTGATTTTCTGGGCTGCAAGTGCACATTGACAGCTCATGTCCAATTTTGCACCCACCAGTATCCTAAATCCTTCTCTGTAGGGCTGCTCTTTCACCACACAGTTAGAAGACCTAGATTCAAGTCTACTTCCTGAACAATTTCTGAATTTTAGCTAATGACTATCCAAGACAATGCAGAAGATCTGAGATCCAGGATAAAATCTAGGCCTTTACCCCACTAGCAGGGTTTCAGTTGAAGAAATCTGGAAACAGATCAGCAATTACAAAAATGTGAAATGTTTAGAATGCCTCAGCTGGTATTGCAAGACAAAGTGCCTGTACTTCCGAGGGAGAACAGTGTGGTACTCAGCTGTCTAACATTTCTACTTATAAAGGACTTCCTAGAGCTACCGTTCATGTCTATAATGTATATTCAGATCAACATAAAGTAGTTCCACTCTGAAGTATACATGATTTTCATATACTTGCTTAAGTCATTAATGAGGTGTTTTAAAAGACACCTTGAGTATTCAACCTCACTTTTATTCATAGCTGCCTAGACAAAAAGCTTTAGAAACAAACCCTAAATATATATTACTAGTTAGCAAATTTTCCTCACAATTTTTCATTTTTTTAGCTTATCATCCATACTCTAGAGACTAAAATATGTCAGGTTTTTGCTTTTGATTTGCTTTTTGTTTGGTTTTCTAATGGAAATAGAACATATGCAAATATGCAATATGGAAAATACAAAAAGTCTCATTTTAAACTTAACAACCCTGTTTTATTCCACAATATTCAAACTCTCCCATGAGAAACATTTTCTCTTTATCATGAATCATTTAATCTGCAAGCATAATTTCTTCATCATCCGCAACATATTCTAAAGATATTGCCTCAAAATTACCTCAATCTTCTTCCATCTGCAAATTTTACAGCTATCAGACCAACTGACCACATCCTACAACAATTCCTTAAGGCCTTCCTCAACATACAGACCTGTTCTATGTGTTTTCTTTTTCCCATCATTGGTTTGGTGAAAATTCTTCAAATTTCACTGAGTGGTGGTCATTTATAAACATGTGACTCTGACACAAACTTGATTCTTCCTCTCAACTCAGTAGCACACTTTTCTAGAAGTGATTAAGCTTAGTGATGTCAGATTATGCTTACGTGTAAAATCGTTGTGGACAGGATTACTCTTGATGCCTTAGGTTTTAACTTTTATATTTTTCAAATCCTGTACGGCCTAGTGTGTAACTCTGAAATTTCGTGTGGCCTGTTAACTACTGCTCTCCCATGCTGTTTAGACATAACAAGCCTCTCTAGATTTTCTCTTCAAGGACACCAGGCTCCAAAATGTGTAAACTAAAGCCTAGAGGCGGGGCAAACTTGGGGTAATTACATTATTAACTGAGGTTATAATTGGAGAATTAACCCTGATATGCAAATGGACCAAACTTATAAAAGTGTGAAGAACCCTGGACCCAGGGTCCATCTTAGTGTAACCTTTTGACTGCCCAGGGTGTACCTTAGAAGGCCCTTCAAATAAATACCTACTTCTATTCTCTTATTTTTGTCTAGTCTCTGTTTTTAGGTGGCCACCTCAAGGCATCACTCTCACTTAACTTTAACCACCCAAGGTTAGTCATGTAATCTAAACTAGTCATCAAAGCTCCCATTTTAGAGATAGATGAGAATTTTAGAAGTGTGAATCATTCAATTTTATCTTAGATATAAATTTTACAAAGATATGAATCACCTATAAATGTCATTCTCCATTGTCTTTTGAACAAAGTGAGATCAGACTAGATGCCTAATTCTTACGTGGCTACCTGATGGGATGCTAAATACCACCTCACCTTTCCAACTCAGCAATACATTTAACTATGCATCAAACTTAGAAAAGACAAGTCATTCCATCCCTCCCTCTAGGAAACCTCTTATGCTCAGTTTGAGCATGGAATTGATCCAATACTGTTGAAAAACTTTTTAGCACTTCTCTAGGCTCTGTGAAATTTATACAATGAATTAATTTTATCTAATATACAAACCCTGACAAAAATTTTCTACAGATCATTTTCTTACCAGAAATTATAAGCATTGTATCAAAAGGAATTAACACCAAAAGATTAGTTATTATTTTCCTAAATTACAGAGACAAAATTGATTGATAAGTGCATTAAAATTGAAAGAGAAATCCTTACAAATCTTTATTTGCTGAGAAACCAGCAGTAATAGGTTTAATTTAAAGCAAATTAAATATGTTTAATTCTAACTTTAGAATTTTAAATCTCCTTCATGTATGTAAATAGACAGAACATTTCTGAGAACTCCCTCTAGAAAAATGCACATAGAAATAGATATTCTTTAATGTTGAGAAAAAAGAAAAATATTATTTGCTCCTTTATTAACCTTAATCTAATGAACTAAGCAGAGTTCTCCCTTGATGGGAGAAGTTGAAAGTCTGTATTAATTTTATTTTAAAGTACTGTGTTTTTTCTAGTCTATAATCTTTAAAAGAAGAATGGTTTTACCTCTTGGCTTAAACCTTGTGAAGGCATACCACAGGTGCAGCAACTGGGTTAAGTTCTGAGAAACTTTACTTTTTAATAGGAGCAGCTGCAGACTTGCTAAAAATGTATGTATTTATATATATAGTATATATATATGAGTATATATATATATATACACACGCATATATTTTCAGAACTATGTTGGAAGCAAAAATTGCATTTATAAAATGGTTTTCACATGTAAAAGTGTTCTATATGCTTTTCATGAGGGAAATTATTCCAAATCTTCTCTTTTGATTTGTAGGAATACTTTGTAATTGACGTCAAAAAGAAATTGCTTATTAAATTATATTGCCAGAAACCATATACTACAGTTAGGCATTAAGATCACCAAAACTCTGTCAAAGCATATTTATTTTGACAGTATGAGAAAGTGTATCAATTCCAACAGCTGAGAAAAAAAGTATCTGCAAAAAGCAAAACTTCTGAAAGCCCAGGAATAAACAGAAGAGAAACAACTAGGCAATTTTTTCTTTCCATAATAATGCAACTAAATGAAACTAAACAGGGAGACAAGGATGAGGAAGTGATTAATCACTGCACATCCTTTAGGGCTGCAAAATTTACAAATCAGTCTTTAACAAAGGAAGCAACTACTTTGAGTTGTAAGGGGATATAAAAGGCTATTCTTATGTTCTCCTTGATGTCCACATTGATTTTTTTAAGTTAAATTCTATTGTTCTGTGTATTGATAATGTTTTGTATAGAGAGATTGTGATCAAGTTGTTTAAGTGAGAGCTTTCTTCTCAATTGTATCTCACTATTCATGGTTTGAAGATTTATGCCATGCATCAGAAAAGCTGCATAAATGCATTGTTTACAAAAACAGTAATGTGAAAATCCCTTATGCATACTCAAGTCTCTTATGTATTGAGGATTATAGGTAAGATGCTGAGCCCTGCTGTCCCATTAATGATAAAAGGGTAGAAACAATCTGTGCTTCCTCCAGATTTAAAAGAGCTTTCCAAGGTTTTTTTTTCCTCTTTCCAAATTCCATAAATTTTGTGACACCATCTGACCATTGTAACACACAGTGAAAAACAGAAGGTAAAGACAATGCATTACACACCACTCTTGTCACAGAAGATATATGCCATGGCTTTGCAGACTACATGGAATTCCACAGCAGTGTGCATATAATGAATATTGTGGTGCCTCAGTCCAAATATCAACACTAAAATTACCATGCACATAACTTTTTTGATATCTGAAGCAGTGGTGTGAATTATTCAACTATGCAGAAAAGGGGATTTGTCTCTAATTGTCTCCTCGCCATTAGAAGGCCTTGCCCTTTCTGATAACCAAATACTGAAAATTATCTAGTAAGAACCTAGGAGAGTGATACACTTAGATAAAGGGGTAGTCCAGATGATACGCAGGAATTCACAGTAATTTGGTAGGTTTCATAGAATCTTAAAATGTCTCAAGTTGGAAGAGACCTTAAAGATGATCTAATTCCGACGCACCTGCCATGGGCAGGGACATCTTCCACTAGACCAGGTTGCTCCATGCCCCATCCAACCTGTCCCTGATGTTTGCACAAGATCATTTGAATAGGATCATGTATTCCACTCTCTGATGAGCTCGCACAGGAGGTGGCAAGAAACTACAGTTCCCTTTCACCACTCAGCAGGTGGAGGTTGTTCAGGTGTTCCCTGCTTGCAACAAGACCCTTTACAGAAAGGACTGGCTCCTTTTACACGTTTCAGGTACTTCTTTATCACTATTCTAAATAAAAAACACTGTGTCTACAGCATATTAGACTTACTATGAATACCTTGGAAACTTTGAAGCCCTGACTTGGTAATGAGAAACTATCAAACTAGAAAGCCAAAAAGAACCAAAAAACTCTAACCAAGACTGAACTTCTGGATCTGGAACCATCCAGGACGGGGGAATTCAAAGCCTTGAATCAGTCCCAGAAATTCCAAACAGAAAGATAGTTCTGGCAGATCCCTAGGCTTAATCTCTCATATTAATTAGGTGGCATGTTTCTAAAGTTTCTTATATGTAGGGAAATCTTATATTTCCTATATGTCTGAAGAGATGTGTATTTCTTTCTCTCAAGAAATACTTTTCTAGTCATGAAATATGCTGGTTTCAGACCAAAGCACAAGGCCAAATAACCTATGATCACTTATGTGTTGAGTCATAAAATATTTTTGTTATCTCTGAGCACAGATACTGCAGACACAGGTATCTAGCCTAATACTTTCTCTGGAAGACTGCAAGATTTTTATGGAGGTTACTACAAACTCTACAGTCTTTATCATCAGCTCTTGCTTACTGAGCAGATCTTTTCTCATCAGCAAAACTACTCATTCTAATGAGAGATTCAAGATTAAATAAAGTGTATAACCTTTTATCGATATCAAGAGACAGGTCCAAACTTTGATGGAAGCAACTACTAACAAAAACATTTTTATGAGTGTTTTGTTATATCACATATATAACCTTTGTGCCCTAAAATGTAGCCGTCTTCCTCTCTTTATATTCATAATTGTTCTCTTATGACATAACTACAACTATTTTAAATCTATTCTCAGACCCAAATACAAATATGTATAAAATCACACAAGTTAATAAGAGACTACCAATGTAAGAATAATAATTTTGACAGGAAAAAGTAGGATTTTTTAATATTTACTTAAAGCTGAAAAGTGCAGTCAAGATTTTGGACTATAGATATCTATGAATGGGTCAGAATTTAAATTTAAAAAAAAAGAAAAGAAACTCCAAGCTTAATGGAGGTTGGAAAATGTTTGTTCTTCTCAGATGCATTGTTATGTTTAACCTAGCAAAAGAAGAGACTCCTGCTAAAATGCCAGGCCTGTTTTCCTTCTGCTTTCTTTCCTCAACCTCTTTCTTCACACTGTTTCTAGAGGGAACATTGCTTCGTCCATCCAAGGAAAAACTAAAAGCATTTTTCAGACAATTAATTTCCCATCAGGTCACAGAGCTAATGAAATTCAACCCACAGCCTTATGATGAAGCACAGGAGAAGCAGCAGAGGATGCTACATTGTGGCCTGCACTAAGACAATATTGAGAATAAATTGAATTCTCATTTTCAGTTTAAAAGTTATAATAATTATTTAGGAAACTGAGTGCAGAAGAGTCATTATGTATGAAGCACACTGAAACCTCTTAAGACTGTTAACTGCTCTAGTATGCAGGGGTGAGACACTGAAAACAGAGGAAAAATTAGAATATGACAGAAAACAAACCTGGGTACTAAAACTATGGACTTTCGTGTCCAGCAGTTGTGAATTTTAAGTCCCCAGATTTTGAAACACACTTGGTAAGCTTCCTTCAAGAAAAGGATTGACAGGTTAGGGATGATTATTTTATAAAATAACCATCTCACACTGGTAAATGTGTATTTCCATATTTAGTTTGTTGGTGGCATAAACCCATTTCACTCACTACAGTTCTCACGTTTATGTGTATTGGTTTCATCCTATGCATTTATAATACATCATTGAGTCCAAAATCCTACTCTGGCAACTGAACTCAGTTTCTATATGAAATGGAAAGAAATATTTTAATCCAAAATTACTTTCTGAAGCTTTTCCAAAATACATATACAAATAAATCTGTAAGAGGTCAGAAGAGAAGGGACGCGCCAGTTTGAAGAGCGGCACACCATAATAAATTGGAGTAGTTTCAGGTCATTAAAAAAAAGGAAAAAAAAAAGCATGGCCCTCCTAAAAATGAGGCATTACTTTTCATTTACAAATTAAGACACAGTTTTAACACAGAAGATCTGCCATTACATTTACATCCCACTCAGCATGCCAATCCTGCACCAACATACTGAAGTCTTTCAAAAATGAGAAAAAATACATGCAAATTAAACAGTGACAAAATCTTTAAAGAATTTAATATTTAAAACTAATTTCTGATCACAAATAGAGAAGATAGCATTTAACCGAGTTGTCAGAATTCAAGCATCACTAAAAAGTATCTCCACATCAAAACTCAGATCAAGAAACTGCTATACCTCATGAGAGTATCCATTTCTTTTCATCAGTTTTGAACCATGGATTCTCAAGCATTTCTCACAGGGCCAGTTTCAGTCCTCCCCAAGTATGCCTGTCCCTATATATATATATATTTATTT
>VWZW01007474.1:195873-317005 GCA_013397115.1 Edolisoma coerulescens
TTACCCAAAACCACTAATTTTGCATCATTTTAATCTAAACTAAATCTTTAATTCTGATTAAAGGGAACGAAGAATAAGAAACAAATACTAAATTAATGAAGTCAGTACTTCAAATCACCTGCCAGGATAAATACACAAATTCTTTTAGTTAGCAGCACAATCAAAACTATCTATGAAAAATGAAAAAAGACTCCCTAGCTCTTATATGTGCTGACATGACCTCTTTCCATTAATGACTCCATATAGTATTGATTGCACAACTCTAAGGATTTAAATCAATAGTGCAATCATATGCTGAACTCTCTTTCTCTTGAAGCACAGTTAATGGGAGAAGATAAAACAAGACTTGCCTGTCTAGACTTATTCTATAGTCTGTTTACCACTATTATGCAATTCTCCTATGTATTAAATTTCAGCTCATTGAAATATTGTGCCAAATCTTTTCATATGAAGGCATATTAAAGTTACCTAATGATCAGCATAATCTATTTTTACTTTGTTCTCAAGATAAAAATTTGTTAAATTGAATTCATTTTATAATCTTAAGATTTCCTTATTTTGTTCTGTCAAAACATAATACTAACTAGAAGCATATTAATAGCATTATAGTGGTTCTACTTAGCAGTCATTTAGAGCTATTATTAAATGAAAGCTGGTGTATTTGTTTAACAGAGAAGTGTATAGTATGCCTTCAACTCGCTGTGGGGATGAATACAAGCATAGCATGCTGTGGCCTATGCTATAAACTAGGACCAAGTCAGCATTATTATAGGCTTGAATACAATGCTGCTGCAGAACCTATGTTGGCGATATCACTTGTTTTTTTCAAAAGATGAAAAAGATTATTTTCCTACACCTTGTAATTTGTCACAGGAAAGGGATCAGTGTTCAGAGTAACCTATAATAGTGTATTATATTATGCATAACCCTGTATTCACATCTGGTCTATTCACC
Source organism: Edolisoma coerulescens (assembly GCA_013397115.1). NCBI lineage: Eukaryota > Metazoa > Chordata > Aves > Passeriformes > Campephagidae > Edolisoma > Edolisoma coerulescens. The sequence goes on from VWZW01007474.1 coordinate 196,828, forward strand.
TTGTGCTTCCACAGTCAGTCCATACTTAAGCACGCTGTTTGCTGCATATAACTATTACAGAAGTCCTTTATCTATGTCCGAACAAATATTGATATAGAGTTAAGTACTGACACCTGCATTTCCAGAACAGTATTACTAAACTGAGCAAAACTACTCTTAAGTATCAACTTAAAATTTCCTCATTGTGTTTTATTGATTTTATTAGCATATTAATGGAGAGGGGACATTTGCAACACTATTTCCCAAGGGGCCAATCCAATCACCCTGAAAGGTCCACTTCAATATGCCTTTAAAATAATGCCTTACAGATGCTTATGACTCATCTACTGTTAGACCATTTGAGACAAAATCATGTCTCTGCACAAATCCATAACATGGAGATATACCCTTATGTGTGTCGACACATGTGTGGACAATTTTCATCTGCTTGTCCAGTTTTTTTTGGTTTTGGATTGGGCTTTTTACAATTAATAAAATGCTTTCCAGTTCATATGAAGTCCTATGCACTAAAAGCTAAGAATTTTTGTTAAGCCCTGCACTATTTCCTCCATTACCAAACCAGAAAAACAACAAAAAAAATTTATATATATATATAACTAACAGGACTGAATTTCGTTCAGAACTGCCTGGGCATTTTGGATAAACTAATATGACTTTTTTGAAGATATGTCCACAAAATTATTTCCATTAATAATGGATCTGAGAAATGCAGAATACATATATTTCTTAATTTAATGACTGGGTGTTAACATTCATTGCAGAGACTTGAGCAAAACCTCTAGGCTTTTAACTATTGGAGAAAATTTATTTTTCCTGGCACTCCCTTCCCACGAAACCACAAATTTTTGGATGCTTTTAACTTCCTTTTCCCAAAAGTTATATTAAGAAATAATTTGCATGTCCTGTTCGTGCTTTTTCAATTGCTTCCTGCTCTACTCCTGTTCTGGTAGGAGAATAGTGAAGTAAGCCCATTTTGATCCAGTGAAAGCTGTGTAATGTACATTAGCTATCCATGGAAAGCTCAACATGTTATTTTGAAAACAAATCTACAGAACATTCAATAGGGTTCTGAAGGTTTCTCTCCTATAGTTACAGGTTGTTTCAGTTTATCAATGAAAGCAATGAACTAATTACCACAAACCGATAATTCTATGCATGATATGTTCAGCAATACTAAGCCTTACCAGTTAAAAACCCACAAATATAATATCCTTTATGTAGCTCTGCTTTTGCTGGCTCCCAGGACCTACTGAGGGTGCAAAAAAAGAAAAGAAAAAAAGCATGCTCTTAAAAGCTAATGTTCACTAGCCCAATTAGTTAGGCTAATTACTTAGGCTAAGTAAAAAAGCACTGAAAACAAGGTAATTAGAGTAGTAGTTCACTTGGCAGCACATGCAAGCATACCCACATAACCCCAAATCTAGGTTAGAGTCTTCGTTTTCTCACCTTTGCTGTTATTTTAAATTGACTTAATTGGTTAAACTGATTTAGCTAACACAAGTTTCATGCATTTATCAAGACTTAACTGAGGAACTAAATGGAGGAACCCCAGCAAGACAAGAGCAGTTATTACCCCTCTAAACTTGGCACTTCTGAGGCCACACCTCAAATCCTGCGTTCAGTTCTGGGCCTCTCACTAAAAAAGACATTGAGGTAAAGGAGGATGTCCAGAGAAGGGCAACAAGGCTAGTGAAGGGTCTGGAATGCAAAGCTGATGAGGAGCAGCTGAGGGAGCTGGGGTTTTTCAGCCTGGAGGAAAGGGGGCTCAGGGAGAACCTAATCCCTCTTTACAGCTACCTGAAAGAAGGCTGTAGCTGTGTGGGGGTTGGCTTCTTTTCCGAGGTAACAAGTGATGGGACAAGAGGAAATGGTCTCAGGTTCTGCCAGGGGAGGTTTGAATTGGATAGTAAGGAAAATTTCTTCCCTGAAAGGGGGCTGTCAAGGACTTGAACAGGCTGCTCAGGAAAATGGTAGAGTCAACATCCCTGGGGGTATTTAAAAGATGCATAGCTGTGGCACTAAGGGACATAGTTTATTAGGTAGACTTGGCAGTGCTAGGTTAAAGGCTAGACTTGATGTCAGAAGTCTTTTCCAATCTTAACTATGATTCTAATGCCATAGCTTAACTACAGCTATCCGTGCTTTACTCTTTCCCCTATTTGGGGCCATTAGTAACCAAAAAGACCCCCAATGAACCCCAAAAAATCGCCCTCAAAACCCACAACAAAACAAAAAACCCCTCCCCAGCTCTTTGGGGGGGGCAGGGGGGGCAGGGGGGTAGAAGGAACAAGGGGAGTGACAAACTCAGAAACAGCTGTGAAACAAAAAAATTGAAGTTTCAGGTTGTTTTGAGGAGAAGAGTATTCCACAGAAAAATCCATCCATCCTTCCTTCCTTCCTTAGTAGGCCACCCTTAGAGTGAGCAGGAATTTTCAGTCTGACTGCCAGAACCATTCTTCCAAACAAATTGTCTGCAGCAATAATAATCACCAAAAAATCAACTTTATATATAGATATTAGGAATTTTCTTTAAGGTGAACTTTTATTAAACTGTAATGAACTACTGCAGCCCAGAAATGGACTGAAGCATGCCAATATAAAATCTAGGCAATTCAACTTAAAACATTCAAAAAAATCCCTAACTATAATGCCTTTAAGTTTGTAAAGTGCTTAGATTTTCATAACATCTCTTCCCCTGACACCAAAAGGTGAATTATTGTACACTCGCAGAAGATCAGAGACCTTCACTGAAGACAGTATCTGAACAAATAAGGTTTTGGGCGATTTACAAACAAAACACAGCTGGACCCAACTCGTCTACTTTGAACATGCCTCCCACACACTGATAGCACTGAACTCAGCACAAAGCACAGTAATCACATTCACTTTATATCTCAGTGCCGTTGGGTATTTGCATAATAGCCTATTGGTTACAACACTCAGACTATGTGGGGGTCTGGGTCCTATTCTTTCTTCAACTTGACAGGATTAAAATTCAGATTTTTCATTCCTCAGGTACTATCCTCTGAAATACTTTTCCTTTTTATTTTTTTTTCCAAAAAAGGTCTACTGCTCACTCAGTGCAGGTCACAGAGCCAGAAATTCAAGCAAGCCACAAAGAATCTGACTGCAGCCACAGGAAATTGGAGTCTCATCCTGGATCATCCCCCTAAGAATGGAGAAGTCTAGGCTGGCTTTTTTTGGTTTGGGTGTTTTTGATTTGGGAATATTTAGAATTTTCATATTTACATGGATACTGAATAACAATCAAAATGAATGAAAACATTTAAATAGAGGAACAGGGTTTGATATCCAATGTCTGTCACACCTTTCAGAAGTCCTCTACCACAGTTTAAAACCTGCAGATGCATAAATTCCTTGGCATCAATGCATCACAATAGTGGTATATCACCACAGTACTATATAGCTAATTTACAATACTTTATCTTGCATTGCTCTTTATACAATGAACTATCACTTACATCATCCCTGACCTAGAGTACTAAAACAAAAGAGATATGAGAGTAATATTTTTTCCCCCAGCCAATATAAAAGCCAATAAATTTATTTAATACGGAAGTTCTAGGATTTCATTTTTCAATTATTTTTGTTTCCTAAGTTATCTTAGTGAATTTATATATAATATCCATAACCATAAAGACTAAGAATAGAAAAAAATGGAGGAAATAGTATAATTAGCAAATACTGTGCATTTTTTCATCAGCATGGAAATAATTCCTCAAGGAACCATCGTGAAGAGAACACACTTGACACTGTTCATAAATGCATTTAATGAACTCCACCATAGATCTTATGACTAATATGTTAAATATCTTTCAGGTGACCTTGATCTAACTGTATAATTCACTATTATTCATAAGTTATCATAAAGCAATATTCTTAGTGAGTCAGAAATTTCCTATATTAAATTCCAGGGTAAAATGTGGATCTGTAAATATTGAATCACTATTTATATGCAGTTTTTTTCTAGATCTGCAGTTTGTGAATAGTTATCTCATAAAATCTTCAACTTTTAAGTCATGGATTAATGTGTCTTTTTATAGTATCTTACTTTGTACAAGAGTAGAAACATCATAAGCTCCATAAAATTAGGTGCTTTGCTTCTGTTTTCTACCTTATCTGAGTCAAACAGCACTGAAAAGCAGCTCTGTGGAATGGGACCTGGGGCTCCTGGTGGGCAGCAAGCTAAATGTGAGCAAGCAGGGTGCTGCTCCTGCAAAGAAAGCCAACAGGATGCTGGGCTCATCAACAACGCCGTCCCCAGCAGAGATAAACAAGTCATTGTCCCACTCTGCTCAGGGCTTGTCAGGCCACACCTGTGTTCAGTTTTGGTCCCACTGTACAAAAAAGACGTGGACAGGCTGGAGAGGGTCCAGAGAAGGGCCACAAAGATGTTCAATGACTGGGAAGTTGCCATGTGAGGAAAGGCTGAGAGAACTGGGCTTTTTCAGCCTAGAGAAGGGGGGACCTTGTCACCGTGCTCCAGTATTTAAAGAATGGCTACAAAAAAGACGGAGACTCCCTTTTTATAAGGACTCACATGGAATAGGTGAGGGGTAAGATTCCAATAGGACCCAAGAGTATAACATTTCACCAAGAGAAACATCAGCCATTGGAATAATCTCCCCAGGGAGGTGATGGATCCCCAGTGTGGGACACTTTTAAGATTCAGATGGACAGGGTGCTGGGCCATCTTGTCCAGACAACCTTTCTTTTCCCAAGAAAGGTTGTACCAGCTGATTCTTGAGGTTCTTTCCAACACGGTATTATATGACTCTATGGTTCTATGATGGGTCTCTACAGGTAAATAAATAATGTTTTCGTGGAGAAAACCAATGAAAAGGTCCAATTTTTGTTTTCTTGAATCTTGATAGAATTACAGTATTTAAAATGCAGCAAATTATAGTACATATTTGTCAAGCAGAGGATAGAGATTCTGCATCTTACCTTTCTCCTCTTAGCTTTTTTTTTTTTTTAAGGGAGTGTTTTCAATGTGCGCTGTTACACATTTCTGAACCAATTTTACCACTTTTGTCTTCCTATTGATTTCATACTAATCTTAGGCATAAAGACTGACACTAGCTATGCTCACCAAAAATCAGCAGAGATTACAGGTCTTTCTGTGCTTTATTTATACCCAAATTACACTAAAAACTTAGTTCCAATGGAATTAATTGAAAAGATGGTGGTGTCTTTCCCCTCTTCTGTACATTTACATCAGGAAATGTAGGTACTGTGTAAGGAAGTCTCAATCTTCCCAATAAATAGAAGAAAGTTAAGGAGACTTGTCTGTGTAGGCTTTTGGCTTCACATATTGCAGAAGCTATTAAATTGACAGATGAAATTTAAAAATACGATACACAAAACTGTGGTGTTAGATGGCCTTCAGGACAAGTTTCACTGCCAGATATTCCTCCTACATTGAAGATGAAGTGATTCTTAAGTATTCTTTTATCTATTCCTTAGGATACACATTATACCGCTTGAGTTCCTTCTTCAGCAATTACTTAAAGAAAATTAGAAATAACTGCTATTTCTTTCATGTTCCACAACAAACTTGCTATGTCTATCTCTTTCAGGTGGGAGAAACTTCATCCCATGCTAAACAGTATATCCCATATAGATGCTATTAAATACTAAATGAAAATGCATGTCAGCTTCAGTTAGCTGAAAGAAGGCTGATGAAATTCAGAATTTTACTGGGGATATATTTAGGAGGATTTTTTTCACATGACACACAATTTTATGGTGGAAATATTTTCCATAATTTAACACATATTGTCGAACAAATAACCTCAGAACAGAATAATTTATGAGAGAGCTCTCACAATGTCTGTTAAACATAAACTGTCTACATGCAAAACAATCATAAAGACACTAAAGCTGTTTCTCTTGTCAGTTATTAGGACATGATTTTAGCTTAAATGGAGCTTTTGTCAGAATTCATACATAAATTCATATAGACTTAAGATTCCATATGGAAAGAACACAAATAATTTTATGATATTTTCAAATTTACTAATATAAACTATGAAATTTTTTCTACATTTCAAAGTCTTAAAATAAATTCTGCTGATGCAGATTGAAGATACAGAAAGGGATTATAAATAAGTCTTTTTGTTCCCTAGTAAAGGAATTACAGAAAGCATTAATTCATTCTTTTATAAGGATATTTTGTATCAATGCCCCAGAATTTCAATCTTAGATCTTTTCAGTTTCCTAAATCTGGATCAGCAAGTGTAAAAAGATGCGATACCATTAATATATATGATGTTCTACCTTGGGACTGGTAATATGATGTTCTACTGGGACTTCTTTAGTATCTTGATCAATTGCACAGTGAGATCAAGTGCACCCTCAGCAAGTCTGCAGATGACATAAAGCTGAGCAGTGCAGTTGACCCAACTGAATGACAGGATTTCACCTAGAGGGACCTGGACAAGATTGAGAAGTGGGCCTGTGTCGCTGTTGTACCAAGAATGGCGAGAAACGACGCAGATTCCAGTCCAAGGAGAAAAGGAATTCTTTATTAATTTACAAGTTGGTTTTTATATTTTAGTTTGCTTGAATGGCACAAGGCCATTGGTCCCTTACCATCCACCTCCTTAGAATGATTGGTTAGATCTTACAACACCCATTTCAAAATATTTCTCTGGTCAGTATCACAACAATACTGCAGCATACTTGCACCTGCAAGACAAAGGGATTAGTTTACAGAAACTTCTAACTGTTTTCAGCCAGTATCTGTGAGAAAGCAAAGACTTTCTCACAGACAGAGGCAGAAAGCTGGAAAATCTTTCTGCAACCCACATTTCAGCGTCCACAGGCCTGTGGGAACAAGTACAAGTGCAAGGTCCTCTGCCTGGGTCAGGGCAGTCCCAGGCACCAGTAAAGACTAGGAGAGGAACTCATTGAGAGGAGACCTGTGGACAAGGACTTGGATGTTCTTTTGGAAGAAAAGCTGAACATTACCTGCCAATGTGCACTTTCAGCCCAGAAGACCAAACGCATCCTGGACTGCATCAAAAGCAGCATGCCAGGAGGTCAATGGAAGTGATTCTCCCCCTCTACTCAGCCCTCATGAGACTCCATCTGGAGCACAGTATCCAGATCTAGGGTCCCAGCAGAAGAGGACATGAGTCTATTAGAGTAGGTCCAGAGATGGTCTCAAAGATGATCAAAGGGCTGGAGCATCTCTCCTATGAACAGGCTGGAAGAACTGGGCATCTTCAGCACAGAGAGGAGAATGCTCCAGGGAGACTTCACTGCAGCCTTTCAGTACTGAAAAGGGGATTATAAAATAGAAGGAGACGGACTTTTTACATGGACATATAATGATAGGACAAGGGGGAACATTTTCAAACTAAGAGAGGAGAGACTTCAGACTAGATTATGCTAGATTAGAAATTCTTTACCCAAAGGCACTGCAACAGGCTGCCCAGAGGAGGTGTGGATGTCCGCCTCGGGAACAGTTCAAGGCCAGGTTGGATGGGGCTTTGATCAAGCTGATATAGTTGATGTCATCCCTGTCCATGGCTGGAGGGTTGGAACTAGATATGATCTTTAAGATCCCCTCCAAGACATTCTGTGATGATTCTGTGTTTCTGCCATCTTTGCATAACTACACAATAACTCTTCATTTCAACTCACCATATCACAGACAGGATCTATCTATAATAAGAATTTCTAACTCATTAATGAAGACAGAGAAACTTAAAAAAATCAAAGAAATTATCAAAATTCCTATGGCATATGAAAAGATCCTATGCACTTTGATGGTTAGTAGGGAATTATAATATTTATAAACGAATAAGTCAGACCTAAAGAAAGGAGTTTGGAAAGGACTTTTTCTTGGAGAAGCAAATAATTATTATTTAATAAAATGTCGAGTGTAAAAGATTTAAGTTTATCACTTAAGAAAAACAAAAAGGAGCAGCTGCTCATGCTTGCAACTTCATTGGCCCCTTTTTTCATCATATAAAATATTTATATAAGGATTACATGTCTTCCTTTTCAGTACTTGTGGAAGAACAAGGTGGGGCGGGTTTTTTTGTCATTATCTTTTTTTTATGTCTTAAAAAGACACACATTTTTTTCTTTGACTTCTTTTCAAGGAAACATAAGTGAATACATTGGAACTAACAAAGCTCCAGGCACAGGTGCAAGTTATTGACATTATTTGTATGAAGGACATTGTCAAGCTATGTTACTGTCAGGTTTAAAGACTTCAGCATTATAACATTTGGATAAATGTCATCTAACATAGAAACCCTAACACAACTCAGTTATGTATTTGATCAAGAAGATCTTTAGGTTCTTTTTACATAGACAAGAAGAAGAGAGATTACACTAAATGAATCTAGACAGACAATTTTTAGGCAAAAACCCCACAAATCCAGGATAAAGGAATTTTTAGAGAAATGGATGCATGAAATGGGAAGGTAAGAGCAGCATGATATCTCACTGATTTTATACTTTGCACCAAAATAAACAAAAGAGGGGAAAAAAAAAAGAAAAAAAAAAAAAAACAGGAAAAAAAAAGCCTGATTTGAGAGAGAATTTGAACTCCAGGAAAGAGTTAATGGCTTTGGAAGATACCCAGAGGTATGCGTCCCTGTGTAAGCAAAGGACATCAGTCCTCCAGCAGTAGCACACCGAAGATTTCTCCAACTTCTCAAACCTTTCTACAGCCTGACTGAGGGTTCTTCCCTCAGCGTGCTCCATTTTCTGAGTTACATCTCTGCATACCCACTGCTCCTCATCCGCTCAGCAGAAGGTGGCTGGGTGCCCAGAAAAAGCTGTTGCCACCAGGACAGCAGTGTCTCAACCCCAGAGTATCCACGGTGCTTCTTCACACTCTCCCTAGCGGTGAAAGCATGCCAATTACATGTACTATTTATCACTGGTTCATGCTTGCTCCATTATGGAGAGAATGCTGTTATGAGTAGGAATTTCCATATCACAACCCAGTTAATTTCCAGAGTATGGCTTTGACTTGTATTACAGCCAACAGTAAATTTCCTTCCATTTCAACAGGGCTTTCTCAGGCAGGATGAGATTAATGAATAGAAATGGCCAACAGCTACAACCTCAAGAGATCAATATTGAAAGAGCCTCCAATGTTTATAAACAAACTGTATGCCACAAGTCACATTTCTCATGAATATGCATTAGTTTAAAGCAGTTTTGTCTCTCCAATACAAGTTTTTTCACTATTCAAATAATTTCTGGACAATTTCTGCCCATAGTCAGTGTTACAACATCCTTGAACAACAATTGTATTTCACCATGTACTTCCAATTCTGCCACAACAGTTACTGAGGTTTTAGTAACATGTATGCTAGGCATGATTCAGTGGAATATTTGTGAGGGTAAAAACATAGCAAAGGCATTTCTGGAGTTCTTAATTTAAAGTTGAATTATACTCCATGTAACTATACTTCTAAGACATATAAACATGAGACAAATCCCTGCTGTTCTTCATCAGAGATCTCAGCTGCAGAGACTGCTGACAATATATGTATAATATAATAGCTAGCAAAAGAGAGGCTATCAAAACCCAGTATATATATATGAAAATAAGCAAAGATGCTTTCAAAATTATTCTCAAGAGATACTGAAATACAGAGCTAGTCTGCCAATGTTGAATTCATGGAAGAAACATTCTGCTCCATTTTAAGTCATTGTGATTCACTTAAAAGTAGTTTCACTGCTTGTAATTGGGTATAAGAAAAAAGATAGGTTCTAAGAGCAGAACTGAAAATGATACTAACAAACCCCAACAGAAGCTTAACTGAATTAAAGGCAGAAAACGCAACACAGTTCTTTAAAAAATAGCAATCATTCTGATCCAGTAGATCAGATCCCTAAGCTTGGTTTAAAGGTACTTCGATCTAACAACACTTGTTAGGTCATTCTATCTCTGCTGCTACTAGCCCACTACGTTTCACTCACACCTTGAGCACAGCCCCAGTCCTTCAGTCGGCAGAAAGCCACTTCAGCTCTCCATTCCTACTCCTTCCTCCTATTCTCCCTCCAGCAAACAATTCTGCCTTAATACCACAAGTAGGTTAATTAATCCTTGCTTTTCTATTTGCATTACTCTTCTCCACTGCCATCCACTGACTATATTCCAAATATATTTTCTGCTTTGTAGATGATAGTGGAGGCCATAACTCAACATCTGCAGGTAGCTATTTAGAGAATGAGAAGGACAAATAATATATAAGAAGATAAGAAACAAACAAACAAACTTGCATTGATGCCTTAGGATTTTAGATTTTATATTTTTCATATCCTGTAACATTTTAGTTTGTAACTCTAAGACTCCATATAGCCTACTAGCTACTCTTCTCCTATTCTGGTCAGACAAAACAAATCCTCTCTTGAAGGCCTGGACTTCAAGGACACCTTACTGTCTCAGGCCCCAAAATACATAAACAAAGCCTCTAAAGGGTGGGAACAAACTTGGGGTAATGACTTCATTACCTGAAATTGTAATTAGAGAATTAACCCTGATATGCAGATGGACCAAACTTATAAAAGTATGAAAACCCATGACCCGGTTGTCCATTTTGGGTGTAGCCTTCTCTGAAGACTTTTGACCACCCAAAGTGTACCTGAAGGTCCTTCAATAAATACCCACTTTTATTCTCTTAATTTTGTCTACCCTCTGTTTTCAGGTAGCCCCATCAAGGCATCATAAACGAACAATTCCACCCTTCTGTTATTATTCTTAACTGCCTGTGCTGATGTCAGCTCATACTTTGCTACTTGGATTTCCACACAGCAGCTTACATATACCTCACCAGGATATGTCTCTCTAAATGAAAGGATTCCAGCAGTCTAAAGTGGCCTGACAATTTTTTAACTACAAGAGGCTAGTAATGTATGTTAATATAAATGTTAGTCAAGTAAATTTAACAATTTCCAAATTGGTTTTGTGTGGAAAACAGTCAAGGAATAAAGCTGAGCCTTTCAGTGAATCACAGGTCTTTATGGCCTTATTAAATAGTTTATTCAGGAATATGCATGCACAGTCAGACTTTTTAAGTCCATATCATCTCTTAATTGGTGATTTCTATGTAAATTAGCAACTAAGTTGTCAGATTTTTTTTTTTAATTTTCATGTCTTTATCTCAAAGAACCTTACCAATCTACATTGTTGGGGAGTGTATTCCCAAGGTCATTTTAATATTGAATTCTACTTTTTGACAATACTGAAAATAAGTGTTCTTTGTTCCATAATGTAGTATTTCAGATATTTCTTTTCATGGGAATCTGAAAAACTATTGCTAGAATAACCGATTCCCACTTATCTGGAATAGGCAGAATGCATTAATTCAGAAATGCTGACATTGATGAATACTGCTAATAAAGAGCCAAGTCCACTGGTCTGACAGAAGACAAACATATGCACTTGTCCATTTTATTTTTCTGTGTGCAAACAGTCAGATGACATTTGGCATGTTTTTTAGAATTACAACCCAAAAGGAGAAAACTGATTTTTGCAGGACAGATGTTCACTGTGTTTGGGAGCACAGCAAGAATCCCCTTTTTGCTGAGAATGTTCCCCTCACAGGTTAGGCATGCAAAAATAAGTTACAAATCTCTGCTGCATCCTCATATACAGTATTTAGGAAATTAACTTCTGTTTTAAAAGGCTGTAAATGAATGAATATTGATTAAAATTATCTTTTTAGATCTTAATTCTACCTCACCTTCTATGCCCCCTCCCAGAAACAGAAGTATCATTTTGCCACATAACATCATTCAGCTTGAGGATCAATATGACATTGTAACCTTATGTCTAAGATGCATTGGAATTTTTATCATCCATGAACTTCACTTCATGAAGATTATGCAACATGATGCAGAAATAGCCATGTACACATTAAAAATGTCTTAATACTGCTTTCAACTCTCACATGAGAAACTTGAAATTGATAGAGAGAAATTAGTAAATTAGAAAATAATGCATCTTCCGATGTATATTTATTCAATAACACAATAGACTGTATTTGGCTGGGATATAGATAATTTTCTTTAGAGCAGTCCCTGTAGACCTGTGTTTTGGATTTGTGGCAAAAATAGTATTGATGACATAGAGATGTTTCCATTATTGCTGAGCACTGATCACACAGTGTCAAGGCCTTTTCTGCTTCTCAAACAGCCCCACCAGTTAGGAGGCTGGGGGTGCACAAGAAATGAGAGAAGACAGAGCCAGGACTGGTGACCAAAACAGACCAAAGGGATATCCCAGTCCACATGGCATCATGCTCAGCACATAAAGCTGACAGAAGGAAATGGGGGATGTTTGGAGTGATGGCATTTGTCTTCCCATTTGTCACCGTTAGCTGTGATGGGGCCCTGCTCTCCTGGACATGGCTGAACACCTCCCTGACATGGGAAGCAGTGAATTAAGTCCTTGTTTTGCTTTGCTTGTGTGTGCAGCTTTTGCTTTCCCTATTATACCATCTTCATCTCAGCCAATGAGTTTTCTTTTACCCTTCCAATACTCTTCCCCATCCACTGGGGGACATTGACCAAACAGCTGAGTGAGGTTAAACTACAGCACAGGAAAAGATTATATTTGCCTCATGTTTTGAGCATGTACAGCTTTTCTAATGACATCAATCTTTGGAGAGTTTGATATGCTTATAAGTCTGTCCAATTTAATTTTTCATGCTGCTAAAATGATTGCATAACTGACCTTAGTAATTCCCATAAAGTTTCCAAGTGTAAGAGAAAATACCGTACGACAAATTCTTCTATCCTAGTATACTAATAGTGTCTAATAATAGCCAAAATATGGAACTACTCATTTAAACAAAACAAATTTATCCATACTTCAGAAAAGCAGCTTCAGATACCCTTTTTATGTACTGTGAGATAAACCACACTAAATAACATCTTAAAGTGTTTTCTGAAAAATTCATAAAAATATTTGGAAATTAAATTGACTACAAGACAGTGTTTTGACAACTTCTTCCTCTTAGATAACCTGGACAACTATTGCCTACTTTTTTTAATATTTTGTTACTCTTATCATGATATTACAATCTTATTTAGAAAATACAATTTCAGAAATCATTCTAAAAATACCGTCTGTCAATTTTTCTTTATTATTTATGAATAAGAATTCAGTTCAGGCATTTTAGTACTTTAAGCTAAAAACCTTAAGCTGTGTATCAAGCTGGCCTTGACATATATTACCACATGATATTTATGTCCATTTCTATGCTTCAAAGTACTTCTTTAGAAAGTGCATTATAAATTTGAAAAAGATTAATTGACATTGATTTCAGGCACAGCTTTTTAGTCTTATTGCACTAATCCTTAATAAGTATATAAGTTTTCACAGATCTTTTGTCATGATTTTTCAATAAATTGCGCATGTAATAATTATTAAAAAGAAAGGTGCAAATAGGCTTCATGTAAAAAAGTATCTATTTGATTGAACATGTTTTTCTCTTCTGGTTTACATATTATCTGTTAGGACAACAAACAATAAAATACTGGAAAATTCATGGAAGAGAGGTGGAAACTCTAGTACCATTGTGTAAATCAGAAAATATTAAGGATATCTATTCAGAGTTTACAGCAAGAAAAGAAAGTTATCATACCATCTCCTCTTCCAAACCCAAATGTTGAGTGTAAAAGCCCCTTAATTTTGGTCTTCTAGGAATGACTTATGGCTCCAACTTGGTGAATTATTCAAAATTAGTAACTTCTCCAAACTGGGTTGTAGTGTGGTTTTCTATGCTGGCCTCTTAAGAAAGGCTGACATCTTTGCTAGTTTTTTTTTTTTAGTTTAGCTGAGAAATCAAGATGAAAACCACATAAACTTTTATGTGTGTTTATCTTACATGTAAACATAGCATTATTGCAAGGTCAAGCAGTCCATACATGTCTAACTAACCAGTTAAATTGTAGCCATAATGGCTAAAACAACTTATTCTAAACTGTACTTTAGCAGTTCTCTAGTGCAGCAGAACAAAGAAGGCTGTAAAGATGAAGATGGAAGACCTGTGGCTGCATGGTTAAAGAAAACATTTTTTTTTTTTTCTGTTCTACAACCAGAAAAGATGTTCCAACAGACATTTGCAAAAACGACCTGCCAAAAAAATTGAAAAGCTCTCTGTATTTTGTAGAAAATTTAATAGGTACCAGGATTTCTGTGTAAGTGTAGCAGACACTGGATGTGATGGGGGGTCGTATTATCAGGTAAATTCAATTCAGCCATCTACGGTAGACACAATGTACAAATTTCCAAGAATTCCCTGCTTGGTTCTCTTTTGCAAAAAGGAAGAGATTCTTACACTCCTCTGTCAGTGCTCTTTCCAGTCATCATCTCCATCCATTTCATTTGTATAATTCTGGTTTTTGTTACTCAGGCTAAGCACAGCGGAAGAGTCCACATAAATGCCCTTTCTCCTTCCCCTTCCACTCAGAAGTTTTTATTCTGTTTTGCTTAATGAGTTTCTGTTTCCACTCCCACAAAAACAAAAGAAAGGGCAGGGCAGGGCAGGGCAGGGCAGAGAAGGGAAGGGAAGGGAAGGGAAGGGAAGGGAAGGGAAGGGACCATGCAAGGTTGAGGGGGAAAAAGTAGGAAGAAAAACTCTAACTTTGCCATTCAAAAACCATACTGTGGAACTGTATTGTAAGTGAAAAGATAAAAGAACTGATGGATACAGTAAATAGATTATTGAATTTTTTTTTTCTTTTGTTATGACTAATGACATTTTCAGTGCCTGGGAAGACCAAGGTGTGGTCTGGTTTGAGGAATGCTATGTAGTTCTACAGCAGGTCTGTAGGACCACTATATACATAATGCAGTATATAGAACCGGCATTTCAATCTCTTGCTCCAAAATGTCCGTGGTTACTCAATTACTGGAAAGAGAAAGAGGAGAAAAGAAGGGCAGACATAAATAATACAGTCTGGTGTAGAAATTGATTTTTATGGGCTTCAAATCAAGCACAAGATGTTTCAAAATATTTATACATTTGGAGGGAATTCAGGTGCCTATGGGACATTAAAGCAAATATAGAAGAGATACAGGCACTTCAAGAGGAGCTTAATCTTCCTCACAGTGTACTTGTGTATGAACACAGCATCCCCATAACTATTTGAACTTCCAGTCTAATCTAAAACTTAAAAACTTACTCATCCATTTTATATACCTGCAAGTAAAAACTCTGGCTATGTGTATATATATGTGTATATACATATATATATAATGTAATGAAACAAACATCAAGATCTACAACTTAAAATGTTAGAGATAAAAAGAAAGCAGGGACCCTTCTAAAATTTTGCTTTCTCATTTTCAAAAAGAGAGATTTGAACTGCTGATTCATTTTCCTCTGCTCATGCCACTACTACTTTTATGCTTACTACCAAAAGATGGTAGTTTGACCAATAAGGTAATAATACTATTAGATATCACTGTTTTACGGTTCAGAATACAAAACAAGATAAAAGCAATGAACAGTTAAGAATTATATTAAAGATATATGACCAATAATTCAGGAGAAAATAGACAGGAAATGGAATATCTTAAGCTTAATATGTCTGTTTTAACTTGTTTTAAAGGTCTCAGTTGAACATCTGTATTTGTGATAAATCAGAATTAAAAACCACATATGAAATATATGGAAAAATACAACACTCAAAAATCAACAACCTTGTCAGCTCACAGGTGAGAAAATACTCTATCCACAGCTTGAACTTAACCACAGATAATGAATCTGAAAATGTATTTTTGTAGAAAAAGATGTTTATAGAAAAACAAATAAGGGAATGAACTAATATTCAAAAAGAGAATTTTCTTTAGTGCTTCAGAGAAAACAAAAAAGATGAGACTTTGAGAAAAGCATATTTCAAAAGCACAGCTACCTTCAACTTTGAAAAGCAGAAAAGGATACAAGAACGCTCTAACCCAGAAAAGGATATTTACATATAAAAATACTGTGGCAGAGCATTGTGGTCTTAGAATTTGACTGTAAGTCAAGAATACCTGAACTTAACGTAAAACACAAGCTTCAATCTTCTATGTGTTAATCAGAAAGCTACTTCTTCTGTTTTTCCAGTTCATTATTTTGAAATGCAAATAACTGCATATCTGCTGATGAAAAGTAATATGCAGTAATAAGCCTCATAATGTTATGGTGTATGAATACTGGATTATTTTATAATGGTTTCTTAAAGCAAGAAAATAAATGTTGGGATTCTGTTTAACTGATTGAAGTCCATAATCTGGATTTTAAACCAAAATAATTATTCCAGCTCTAATTCCCTACTTTTTACATCACAAAATATACTCAAAGTCAAGTAGAGAAGATAAAATAAAAGCTTCTGGTAATAAAAGAAGCATTTTGAAAAGGAATTAGCACATCAGCAATAGCAGTCTAAGTGAAGCTGTGACGTACTGCTAAAATAAAATTGAACTGAAAACCCAAAACATCAGCAGAAGTGAATGGGTTCACATCCTGAATTTCTGTCTGGAATTTCAGCTGAATTTTTCTCTCTGATAAACTTTAGCACATTACATCATACAAAAGGCAGTACAGGATATTCGTTCAGAAGGACATCTGTTACCAAAAGAAGCTTCCCTCCGTCCCACATGTTAAATAGCTTTATTTATCCTGATAATATTTGACAATTTTATCACATATGGAACTTTTTCAGTTTGTACAGATTATTAGGACCTTTTTCCCTTTTGGCCTTCTTCTCTGCCACAGCCACTTCTAGGATCAGATGTAATTTATTATCTTGAGATACTGGCACAGGTTGGCTTCATGGACCAAAATTATTTTTAATTTTCCTTTTTTTTCCTTGGATAGTCTTTTCATGACTATCAAGTTATAGTGCTACAGGAGACAAAGAAATTTCTTTCTGCAAGACTGCAGACATTTTCACTAATCTCCCTTTGAATTAGTTTTCGAAAGGACTGACAACTGTGAGTACAGGAAATCTCTCTAAATCTTGCACCTGTACGTCATATGTGGCCCAAGCAAGACATCATAGCCTTTTGGTTTTCCAACAGCCTTCAAAAAATTATCTCTGTTCACCTTCTAGTAGATGATGTCCACAGAAAACAGTACCATTAGAGCTGTTAAACCAAAACTGAAACAATAAATTACATTTATCCCCATTTCTTCAGCTCTAACATGCAGACTGTCCCTTTGGAATCTCACATTGTAATCTCACAATGATCTTATTATCATCCATAGCAAATAGTATCACTTAGTATATCAGTACAGAGCTAAATGGATAGGAATGAGTAAAATACAGAGAAATCTCATTTATCACAGAATCACAAAATCACAGAATATGCTGAAGGGGCCCACAACGACCACTGAGTCCAGCTCCTGGCCCTGCACAAGATGGCTCCAAGAGCCACACCATGTATCCGAGAGCATTGTCCAAATGCTTCTCGAACTCTGTCAGGCTTGCTGCTGTGACTGCTTCCCTGCCTGTTCCAGTGCCCACCCACCCTCTGGGTGAAGAGCCTTCTTCCAGTACCTAAACAAAACTCCCCTGACACAACTTCCAACAGCACAAGGTATCCTAGGTATAGGTAAAAGATTACCAGCTATAATTAAAGTAGAAATAGTTATTACTGTTCTGTATTTTGGGCCTGTCATGCTTTCTATGCAACACAGTAAATTTCAGTTAAAACAGATTTTAAGGGCAAATTCTGAAGCAGTGATAGTCTCCCTCCTACTTCCATGGAGCTGCCTTCCAGTATATTAGATTACGAAATGCTGAAAATGGCATAACAAAGAAGTTTTCAGCCACATATAACCCTGGTCAATTGAGTAAGTTACTAAGGACCTGATTTAGACATGACAACCGGCTTCCAATCACAAAAGCTATTTCGTCGGAAATAGCAGTGTGGCTCCATCGTGTTTGTACTCCAACTTGTGAAGAGGTTTTCTTTCAGGAAACTTTTTTAAAAGCACATTTAGTTTGAGAAAAAAAGCCTTCTTCAAAGACATTTGACAGAGCAGGCTCTTTGGCAAAAGCCTGCTTTTTGCTGGGAACTACTATTATAATCTACATAACGTTATTCTTCACTTGCCTAAGTTTTCTTGAGTAAGTATGACTATTCAATTCATAGCAGTGCTTTGATCTGCAAAAGATGATGTAACTTGACCCCTGTATTTAGGCCTTTTTTTCAGACACCTAATAAAGTTGCGTCAAAGCCCTTTACTACAATTAGTGATACCATCAGGAAAAGTGCAATCAAATAACACCAGAACATACAACAAATTAAATTACAAGGCTTTGAAAAAAAATTACGAATACATGACACTGAGATTCACACAAGAAATTATAATTTGCACAAATATGCTTACAGTAGATGGAATTCATCCACCTGAAACACGGCCTGGCATCACATTTCCATGGCACTCTGCACAGTCAGGTAGATAAGGAGAGGCACCACACCAAAAATATCGCATCTTATTGTGGGATTGAATTTATGAGACAGCCATTGGGCGGTTTCAGAAATAGAAAGTTTTGATTGAAAAAATATAAGGCAATAGTGGATATGTCGACCCCCGACCATCAGTTTTCTTCAGTAAGGTTCTGAACTGGATTGTGCATATGCACCTATCTAGATGTACTTTGAGAGTCCTGCAACCACATGACATCCCACAGAACTGTAATAATTTCTGAGTCTAGGCCCATACTTTCTACATAACATTATAGAAAAGATATTTTTGTAAGTGAGAGATCTAATTGACTGAGACACTAAACCCCTTCCAGCTTTGAATGTAGACAGCATCAAAACAAACAGCAAGCCAAATGTGTACAAGAGAAGCTCAAGTGAACTGAAGAACATGAGTAATAAAATGGAACAGTCCTCTCCCTTCGTAGCAGGACAGTCCTCCTCCACCACAGGAGAGCTTATCTCTTACCTGTTAGCTGCTGCAATAACTCAGGGCATCCCCCCTCACATGAATTTGCTAATTGGTGAAATAACTCAATCAGGACAGCTTGTCTTGTAGTGAGTTATTTCGGCACTGTGGAAGTGACACTCCCAGCTGACAATAAGCATCTTCCCTTGAAAGCAAGATTGTAGGAAATAAGACTGGAATTTCTTGCTGAGAGACAATTCACTTTACAAACTATAAAAGCTACACCAAACTTTCACAAAGCAGAAAGCTCCTGCACATTCCCTGGAAATGTGTGGGGATGACTCCTCAAGGTTTGGGAAACCTTCCTTGAGTTACTGTAGATGGTTGAGTGAAAGGACTCTGTGTACCCCATCATCAATTCAGTTGTAAGTTACATTGACTCCTAATCTACACTATTTCTGTGCTAGCTATAATATAGGTACCTTTATGTTGTGCACTGTTTTATGTAATCTACTAGTAGGTCTTTTGTTTTGTACTGTGTAGGAAGTAATTCTGTTTAAGGCCTTTTGTCTGTTAATCTCCTGTCTATTCAATAAATAGCTCATTTTATAACAGACCTGATCTGCCGTTCTTGAGAACTTGCGAGCCAGAGTGATTTAGGTGCAGGTCACCTAAGTAGAGCTGCTGCCAAAATCCGAGCCTAAGGCAGGGCTTGTCTAAAGCTGTCAATCCATAACACCCTTTTGAGAAGCACAGACCCTCTTGAACTTGAAACCTAGTCTGTTACCTCTGTATTAGGCTTTATACAGTTTTGCATCCTTGACCAAATTCACTGGTTGGGTTCACTAAGAAAAGGAAGATGGCACTCTGCATGAGCAGATGGACTACGTTCTTTTTTTCCCCCCTGGATATTCTATTCATAAATCGATAAGGAAAACTCATTTACTCCTACTGTGTGCAAGTGGAGATAAGACCAGTGAATTTGAATTTTAAATAAACAATGAATAAAGTAGATTCACTTGTTTTTGGAAATGAACTAGTTCATTTGGTGGTGTTGTAGAAGTCATAACTATATGCAGTTTCTTATTGGGTAATCTATTTAAAAAAAAAAAAAAAAAAGAAGGAACCTGGCAGAAGAATAACATAAGACAGCCAATTGCTTATAGCAGTACCATGTCCTTGTCAGGAAAATAGTTATGTTTAAACCCCAACTATTCATTATACATCTAGCATTTTGAGTGCTCATTTGTTCTGCACTTTTATTGTATGAAGATACAGAACAAGGAGATTAATTATAAGATAGAAAGTTCTATTTTAACAAAAACATTAGGCAAAGTTCCAAATTAGTAAGCAAACCTCCCAAGTCATCAAAAATATACAGTAAAGTTCAAACACTGGCAGATTTAAATACAGAAATTTTAATCTGAATGTTCTGTTTTTCATCAGCCTAACAGCTGTGAGGCTGCCAAGAACTTAAAGTACTAAAAATGTATTTTATCTATTTATTATTAAAGATATTGTTATTCCATTTATCAACTAACCTAAAAAATATCAGCTAAAACAAATGCTTCCAAAACTCAGTTTTCAGTCTCTCATTACTGCAAGTACCTGGCCACCGTAAGCATGAACTGTATATAGTCTTGCAGCACTGAACAGTCTAAAAAACAGTTCCAGTCCCTCTAAAATATCCTCCCCTTCAGAAAATACAACAAAGGAATCCAACAAACTGGTTTTATAGCAGTTCTGAAGAACTGCTGTAAAAATTACTGGCAAGGGAGTTTTTCTGCTGGTCTTCTCAGTTTCTCTGAAGAAAAGTCATCTCTTCATCCCCCTAAATGCCTATTAGACATTTCCTAAAAAGGAATTTACTTTATTTACTTGACAGTCTTGGATTTCAGTATTGTAACTGGTTATACTCGAATATATTGTCTTCTTAAGCAAATGACACAAGAATACAAAACTCAACTCTAAAATGGCTTAAATTATAACATCAAAATCTTCTCTACAATAAGTCTAGATGAACACAACAATGAAAATAAATCCTCATATCTTCAAATATTTGAATCTTATTGCAAACTAAAGATAGTCATAAGTAGAATACCCTTTAAATTAATTTTGATACATCTTTAGCCAATACATTAATTGAACTAACACAGACACACAGGAAAGAAGGAAACAAGGAAAGGTTCTTGCTTTCTAGACAACACAGTTAATTTAAGCTACAATGAGTTAAAAAGAAATCTGTGTTCATCATTTCAAGGCCACCATTATATGAAAGAAATTATTTAGGAGGCCGTAAGAAATCCTGTGAGAACAGGAAACTGGGAGAGAGGTACATGAACCAGTAATGCAGGCTGACACATCAACACTTAGAAACAAGAAGTGTTGATGCAAACGCCTCGTATCACTCATATTTACTGTGCAAAGGCAAATTGCATTACACTTACACCAAAAGTTTCCTAGCTCTTGTTTAAAAGTGTAGTGTTGGGAGAAGTGGAGACGGAAGGGAGAAGTGGAGAGTGTTGCGCTGACACACTAAATCTTGGATGAGAAGTAGTGGCTGAGCATGATGATTACACCTCTGACAGCGCTGTTATAAAGAAATAATGACAACCCACAGGAGGGCAGTGCATTGTTCCAACAATTAGCACATATAGTGGTGTCATTTCTCTTACACATTGTAAGAGATGCTCATGGCTGCATAAGCACAGCAGCACAAGGAGATACTGGTTTCCCAGAGCCAGACCAAAAGGAGACAAGACTTTCGAATCTAAGACAGTAGCTGATATTCATGTCACTTCCAATATTCCTTTAGCTCACAGTTGGTAATCCATTTCTGTGGGTGTCTTGAGGCTGCATTTGGGACAAAGCCCAAACCCTACTGAGATCAAAGTTTTAAAAGCAAAAAGAGAGTTGAAACATGGAAATATTTATTTATTTATTTATTATTTATTATAAATTAAATGCTATGACAGACAATATTATGCAGGAAATAAAGTTAATTTTCTATTAGTAATTCATAATTTCCTTTCATATGTTACTTGATTTAAGTAATTTATAGAAAAACTTATTTTCTCTCTTTCAAAAAAATATGATTCTGGATAGCATCTAAACCCACATTAAGATAAAAATATTCAGCTAGGATTTATTTATATTTTTTACATCCTGAGGCAATGCTAGACTTCTAAGACTGTTCTGTGCTAGGACAGACACCCGTGGATGCGTTTTAATATTGATTAAAAGTATGGTTTTTGATACAGACAGTTGTCAAAATGGCATCCCTATGGAAATTTCAGACTTGTTGTATATCCCTATTTCATCTGTTTTTGAAGAATAAGTGACAGTATTGGTCTTTGAAATGCGTATATAGAACTCTGGGCCCAACAAACTTAATTTAACCACTGAGGAATCACAGCCCACCATCCCATACTGGTTTTGCCTTTAGCTACTCATAACTACATTCACCGAACATATTAAAATCCACAAGATTAACTTGAACAGTAAAACGAAGAAGAAGAGTTACAATTTTTCTTGGAGCTCACAGCAGCAACACTGGTGAAAAGGAAATTCAGTGCTAGAAAATTGCATTTTCTATACAGTGAATGGGATCTATGCTGCACTAACAAATTCAGTTTCTGGGCTTTTTTTAAATATACCACAAGAATATAACCGTCTCTTATTTTCCCATTAAAATATTTATCTCACTATGTCTATCAGAAACAAAAATATTTATCTTGTCTAAATGAGAGATGCAGACATGGATTTCATAAGCTTCTGCATACAGAATTGCATAAAATAATATTATGGAATTAATACTGCTCTGAAGTTCTTCTAGAAAAATAAAATTATAAATGTATACTTCTTTGTTTACAACATATGTAGCTTTCTAGAAAGAGTAAAAAATTATTTCTGAACACTATTCTTCTTGATTAGCCACTGCTGAAAATAAAATTTTATGGATGATTTTACCCACTGTTTATTAGTAAATTTTCAGATAGGGAATGATAAGCCAGGGATCACTTTCAATACTTTTTTTTTTTATTAGTATTATCTTAGGAACAGATTGCATCAAAATTAGTCTGGATTTAAACTAGACTGCATCAAAATCAAGGTAACTCAGAGAGAACACGAACACAGCCAGACTCAAGAAGGTGAAGTTGCAACAAAGTGGTCAAAACTAAGGCAGATGGAGATAAATGTTACATTTACTAAATGAGAAATCCAGCTCAAGAATCTTGCAAAGATGGCCATCTCAGAATAATAACAAAATAAAACTATGTGTATTATTTGTTAATGATTTCCTAAGAATACACATTTTAAATTTTCTCTGCAAATACATGATCTACACCATTTGTTATGATGAAAGCTAATAGTGTAAGATAAATCCATCACTCAGAAAAGATCTGGAGCCCAAGGATAATGACTAGGAGTTAGAAGGGCTTTATTAACATTCCGAGAAATTCAGACACAGAATTTGTTTACAGTTGCACATTTTTAAAAAGAATTAATATGATAGCAACTTTTTCAGTCATGCTTTATTATCTTGCTGTATGGGCTCCCCTCCAGGAGAGGTTCTATTCAATATGTTCCAGGGCCCTGTCCCACCTAAGGATGTGAAAACAGATACTCCAGAACCCATCTGCAGGTACAGGCTTTTGACATACAAGACCTCTTACCAGTTTGTAGGAAAGTGAAAGAACTTCTTTCTCTCTCCACACAGAACCTGTTCCTGTCTCCAAGGTCAGCACAAGTTGGAAAAAAACATGGCAACACAACTTCTTTAAACGCCCTATTCCTCCAGCCAAAAACCCCTTATGTAAAATCTAGGCAGTAAACCAGTTTCCTGTTACATTTCCTTAGTAAAATGAGTTAATTGAATTAATCTGCTACCATAGTGAGGAAGTGAGGATTTTCTTGTCTGGTCTAAAAGAACCACTCACCCTGCAGCAACTGTACATAGCCTACTTCCATGGCACTACCCCTGGAACCCTAATTCACATACATTAATGAGAATCACTCCATTGAATGGAAGGAAGGAAGACAATTCACTTGTTAAAACAGAGTTGCTACTCAATTTCAAGTAACTGTATGTTCTTGATTGCAGCTTGGGCTGTCCCCTCAAGACTTCTCTTTACTAATTCCCAAAAGGCCCATAGACAGTGTAGAGCAAAACTACTACAAACTTTATAATAAAAGATTTTAAGAAGGTCTGTGACATCTCAGCTCTGGAATACAGGGCTGGCTTCTCCAAACTTTTCTCTTGTTTAATTTCTGGTCATAAAGAACAACTAATGCACACTGACAGTATACCTATATACACTCATACAATTCATAAAACTTCAACAAGTATATGAAAATCACCACACCCCATGAGACAGAGCTTACCAAAAGAAAAGAAGGAGCATAAAACTCACTGTAATTTTGACATGACAACAAAAGAAGATGCCTTTTAGATTCCTTACAAAACAGGTAAGTGAAGGATAAAGGTAAGTTGTTCAGGACCAGGTAATCTATGACTTTTGGGCTTTTATTAGGTCTCAGAAAAATAACGGAGAATAAGTGTCTTTGTTTCATTCACTCCAATGCAGAAACCCCCATACATTTGGGGGATACCATTTTATTTCTGTTATAACTGTAAAAAATACTTTTAGTCATTGCTAAGAGCTACACTAGCTAACCTGCAGAGTACAGATGAGAAAACTTCCTGACACAGTTTCAAAAAAGATACACTCAATCTCTCACAAGAAGCATGACAAAATGATTAAAAAATCCAGGAGAAAAGCTTTTAAAGTATTACTAAAAGGTTTTTTCCATATGCTACAGCCCCACTTTTCTGTGAGTGATATGTCTGAACTGCAAATAAACAGAATCATTGCTACTGAGAACACACAACTGGGTCTGACACAGGCCAGCAAGGGTCCGAAAGGATTTATTAGCAAGGCATTCACAGTGTGTATGTCACCTTAAAAATCTAGGGTCTGGCTTGGAAGCAGCTCAGGACTCATTAGTAAGTCTGACAAGTATCGGACAGCGCCATGCAGAGCAGGCTTAGGGTTCTCAGCAGTCAGCAGTCAGAATCAGGAGAGCTGGAAAGCATAATACCCATACACTTGCACAGCCCTTGACAGAGACATTTGGCTCTACAAGTATAATTTTTTATAACTTAGCAGTGATTCTTCTACACTAAGTATGGATCTCCAGAGATGTGCCTTTGCACCACAGGCCTCAGAATTCCAAAGTCCATTTGTTACCTTGGGAAGGATCCAAATGCAAGTGCACTTTCAAAGTCCTACCTTTGAATATGACAAGTTGACATGTAAGGGCAACCTTGAGTGCAGTGAAAGCAGTACTAAGATATTTCTGCAGCATAAACTCAACTGAACTATGTGAAGTTATTCATCTGCATTTACATGACAAACTTCAGTGCTTCTGTGAAGGTCGTGACACCTGAGATGAACAAAGTCAAGACTCTAGCTGATCCAATATACCTGCAAACTCAAACATGTAGAATTATGAGACTCAAGATAAAAGATTTGGAAAATAATATATAGAAATTGCCTATGAGAAAACTTAGCAAAGGAATCACTTATATTAGGAAAAAGACTGTTATCTACTAAAAAATAGATAATGCATTGCAATAATAAAGAAGACATACCATTTTCAAAGCCACAACTACTGCTTTAATAATTTTTATCAAAATTTTTCCCCTTACAGGATATTTATGAATGATGATTGGACTTTATTATGTATTGGTCAGATTTTTTATCAGGATCACAGCTTCACAGTGTTGGTAAAATACATCTTATTTGATTGTTTTGTTTCTACTAGTATATGCTGATCACAAGAAGACAGATGTGAATTGATATCTTTGTTACTATCTTTCTATCTTTCTGCACTTTACAATCTAATGTCCATCTGCTTGACAGTTAAAATACCAACATCTTAAACAGGAACAACTGGATTTTCAAATTAATGATTATAAGCAAAAAACTAATCTGATTTCCTTACCTACCACTATACGCTGAAAAATCACAGGAGCCCTTGAAAACAATATTCTTATCAGGCAAAAGCAAATAATACAACATGGGATTTATTATACCATATGCGTTGGTAAAAGTATTTATCTCAGGGAATCAACCCTCTTCCCATTAATTAATAGCAAAAAACTAAGAGAAAAAATTAAGATAATTTTGATTTGTGTTAAATTAAGAATACATTGTAATTAAATACACATTACTCAAATTAAGGTATAAAATTCAATTAAATATACATTGTAAATGAGAACAGTGTTGCTAATTAAATTGCATTTGCATGAACAGATTTACCCATGCAGCCAAGAAGGAGTAAAATGTGAAATTACAATCATCAGTTGCAAGTAACAGTAACCGTTTGACAATCCAGATTTAACTATTTTGTTGGTTGGTTTATTTCTTCATTACATAGCTGCATAATGCATATAAACATAGGATAAACCAACATTTTTTAAAGAACAATAGCCACCTAACAGCAGACACCTTAAATTCACTTTTATTCCCTTTTTTAGGTATATATTTGTAGTCAGAATGAATATCCTATGAGGCAATGGTGTAAATGTTGGATTGGTTACATAGAATATGCTCTACAAGACCTGTTCGTCTGAAGATAGAAACAATGAGATATAAAACCACTAATAGTTAAATCCAGGAATTTTCTTCCTCTGCATGTAGGCAAAAGGAGTAATAAGGCCACAAATTTCTCATCACGTAAATCCACACCAACACCCAATGCCCAGTGTTTGACCAAGTTACGCTCTTCTCAGTGCTCTGAAACACATGGAAATTGCAAAACTAGTGACCCATCAAAAATCCAGCACCAGTGTGTTTCAGCAAAGGCAGTCCCCTCTGGGCCTCTAGAGAATTTGCTCATACTGATATACTGGAAAATCTTCTCCTGATCTTCAGACTTGCAACATCCAAAGACAAGTCAGGTTAAAACTAACTTGCTATTACAAACTCTTTCTTCCACACCATTATCTCTACTTTTCTGCCATCATCTGCTAGAACAAGGGAATCTTTACACAGATTCCTGTATCTGTGTATCTGTGACTACAGTTACTGTAGTATATGGACATCTCTTAAGTTCACTGACCAAGTAACTCCACCAAAATGAGCAGAAATTAAACTGCATGGACATGCATATAAGCACATGCACACAAAACTGGATTTCCAAGAGAAATGGTGGAGTCCACGAACCACCTGTTGATCTTGATAATCTAATTAAAGGGTCCATTAATTAATTTTCTGTTTAACAATATTCATATGTGAATCACATAATTTCATTTATATGTTAAAGCTATTAACTTTATGACAGCCCAACAATTATTTGGAAACTATTGCTTATGCTTAGAGCTTTTAAGGATCAATTTTTGGTTGACATCCAATATTTGAAGCATATTTACTTTTTCTTAACGTGTTGCTGCTTTTACTTTCCCAAAAGCAAGGGACAAACACACATAAATTGTGTTTTAGGCAGCAAATCAACAGCATTGTAATAAAAAAAAACAGGCAGGAGTTTTGGTTTTCAACTTTCCTATGAGACAGGGTTTGCCCTGTTCAGTTTGTCAGATTTGATTACGGGATCAGAGCTTTTCCATTGGATGAAATTTTTTCAGATGACAATACCCAAGGTTAATTGCATAATGGATAGTAGACAAGATTTTGCCACAGTACCACATAACAGAAAAGTCTGACATTAAATATTTAGTCACATTAACCAAACAGCATTTAAACTGTAGTTAAATGCATCTTTTTGATTCTGCTTTCACTACTGAATTAGTTACAGAAATATGAAGTGTTTTGAAAAGTATGTAGGGACATTGTGGAAGACAAAATAGAACCCAAATAATACAGTATTTTTCAGATACTTTTTTTTTTCATTATTATTATTTACATTTGTTTGTTTAAACTGAGTTTTCATACCAGCAACATTCTGTCAACTGCTAATCAAAGTTTTATTCAGTTACAGCGCTTCTACATCAAGTACGACAGCTCAAAAACTATAGCACATCAAGCTTTAAGAGTTTACACATGAAGCTTACACTTTACTGTTTCACTTTTTCAACAAAAATAAGTTACTTTTATTAAAGAACCACGGCAATGACCTTTGTGAATCAAGAAACATTTGGAAGTCCTCCTGACCTCAAAGACCTTCCCTCAGATTTTAGTTACTTCCTTGAAGCTCCCTCCTTTTCCCCCTCTACCATCCCTTCTTCCTCACACAGTGACAACAGCACCCACTGTTAGCAAGCGTGGAACTTATTGGTGTGTGTTGTTTTCTTAGGGGCATCCAAACTGAACACCCTCTCATTGTGCCTATCTTACAGCTATACTTATTAATATTTATTTTTGATTATTTTAAGATGTTCTATGTTTTATTTTACTGATTCTAGAAATATTTTTCAAGAACATGCTCTTGAAGACTCCCAAAAATCACAGTTTTGCCTTATATTGTCAAAACATACTGTTTATTTCTTCAGAAAATTCAATTCTAGACAGTCCTTCTATTACAACTAGCACATAGATAAGCTGTAAGACATCAAAGTAGAAAAAAAATACAGATAGAAAAAAAAGTTCACAGAACCCACACATACCTAGCACAGCTTTATTTTTTTGGCCTCAGGCTACCTTTGCTTTTTAATAGTGGATGTGTAGCAACAAGGGGCTTTAGTTACTTTTCTCCTTTGAATTTTGCCTTTTAAACATCCGCCTGTACTGCCTGGAATACTTAAACCCTTCTAACTGCTGGCTGGATGAAAAACACACTTCTTCCTTTGTTTGTGCCATTCTGAAGTCCAAGAGCTGGTTTCCATGACTTCGGCACTTCTCTTATTTCTATATTCCTCTTACAGCTAGTGATAAAATTTGCATTGATTTCAGAGATAGATTTCCACCAAAACTGTGTACTTTTGAAAATGCCACTCTGGCTGCTTGAAGACATTAATCAGAATTTATTTACATAGTCTCTTTAGAGATGTGAGGATTCTGCTCTGAAATTGTCAGGTTAGGCTAGTTACTGAATAACAGTTCAATATATTTAACAATATTCAACAGGATACACAAGGCAGAGAAGATTGACAATTCTTCTAAAATCAAATAATTTTTCAGTTACCATTTTTTTCTGTTACTGACCTTGCAGAAAGGAAGCAAAAGTATCAAGACATTTCAAACTTCTACTGATTTCTTTTCAAGAATTTGTGCTGCAAGACTCACTCTAATGTAGTGGAAATTCAGTGGACTTATGAATAGGAATGCAAGAAATTTACCTCAAATATATATTGATCTAACTTTGATTACATTACATGAATTATATTACAAAGACCAAAAAAAAATAAAAAAAAAATTAGTAGCAGTTTCCAATGGGGTGCAATTGACAGTTGGATGTGTTCTGGGCAGACCTGTAAGAACACAACAAAAAGATTTAGGAAGCAAGAGAGCTCACTGACAATCAAAGAGCAAGGTAATATGAGAGTAGAAATAAAGATTATATACCAAAAAGCCTGAAGTAGTT
Organism: Edolisoma coerulescens; assembly: GCA_013397115.1. NCBI lineage: Eukaryota > Metazoa > Chordata > Aves > Passeriformes > Campephagidae > Edolisoma > Edolisoma coerulescens. Next base: position 226,263 of record VWZW01007474.1, read on the forward strand.
ACAAACAAGCTGATTACTTGCCTTATATCTCAAGGTCATCTATCTCTGTCTTGTCTCCATAAGATTATTATTGACCTTTCAAAACCCATAATTTTGAACTGTTCTCAGCACAACTAAATATTGTTCTGGGGAAGCTTAGATTTCTAGTCTGATAGCAGTTATGTTTTATGCAGTACTAGTCTTTTAACTTCAGACACTAGGCTCACAGTTTGATTCAGTTTTGAGGCCAATGTGAAGTTCTTTCTAAAATAGAAAGAAAAATAGAAAAAAAAATATTCTGGACTCAGCAGTTCTGTTTGGCTCTTGACAGCTTCAATAGTTCTGTGAATACCCAGGCCAGTACTTGCACAGCTCCCCTTTCCCAAATAAAGTAACAACTGTTTCAGATTAAGGTGTTTCATGTGACAGAAGCCATGCATATCAAACAGTAGGTCACATGAATGTCACTGACTATTAGTCTAGGCACTCAATCAACTTACATGCTGCTTTCAGTACGCTTCAGAAGGGAATGGAAAAAATGCTACATTTAATAAAAGCACTGCTCATTCTTATGATAAATAGGGCTGTTTTATGTAGAAAAAGAATTTGTTGGAAAGGATATCCTTTTCCTAATGCTCACAGGTTTGTTTTTTTGATTGTCTATTCTAATTCAACATAGATACTCTGCACTTTGTTACTGACTAATGTCCAAGCAAGAATGCATTTTGAAAGCTCTGCTCATTTAGATCTCTCATTCAGACTCCTCAAAATTATTTTATCTCGAAATTTAACAGTCATGGAGGCCTTCACATAAGGCTAAGTCTGTCGGTTGGTCTTTTCCTACATGGAAAACTGTAGGTGTAGATAAGTCTTTGCACATATTTGTTTCACAAGTATTTGTGAACAGATGGTAAAGAGTTGGCATTGGTAGAGATCTGGACAGGCATTAATGACAAGGATAATAAAGTGGTTTTCTAAAGAAAATTTTAGCACTTAGCACTGAAAAGGTCCAGTGTTCCTGAGCATGACTAAACAATATGGCAGAGAAAGTCTACTTTTCTCTAGAAGAAGGTAATATAGCCTATTTTTACTTTAAAAAAAAGACCTTAATTTCTCAAAAACCCAACATACTTCTTTCCTCATCCTGTAAAAGATGATAAGAGTGAACCAGAGAGGGGATCTGCTTCAATGGTATGTGAAGCACCTCGCTGAGCTGATCTTAAAGAGTTGTGTTATGGGTCTTCTGATCCAGAAATTCATTTGGTTTTCTAATATTAAGTGCTTGATCTGCAGTCTCCCCATCATACTGAGGAAGTAATTTTTGGTAGCTACCCTCAACTTTATGCATACTTATCAAAGGGCACTAGAACACAACTGTCTCCTTAAGTCTTCCAACTGTAGGAAATCACAGAGCTAATTGCCCTATCCATCTATTTTTCATGCTTTGCTTTTGAAATGTTTAGGCTTTGATATATTATGTCACCATTTTATGCATGAGCAGTCATAAGCTGTCAATGTACTCACCCTACACAGATCTTCCAAATGGAAAAACACTCTCAAAAAATATCAGCATCAAAACCAGTCAAAACTCAGAGCAAAAAAAAATTATTTTAGAGAAGTGGACATAGGAAACAGAAACAGAGGGCTGCAGCTTGCTTGCTGAAGTCAAAAATAATTTTATATCATTAATTTGTCATTAAATTTTACATTTCATACTTGTACAGGTGAGAGGAGTTTTAAATATCTTATTGAAAAAGGGGTCTGGGACTTAACAGGAAAAGTAAAGACATACAGAGACAAAGTAAAATGGAGATCTACTGTTTTCAAGTCTTCACAGAAGAGCATTTCAATTTCTGTTGTTAAGGCTCCTATTCTCTCTTAAGAAGACAACTGAATTGAGAATAACTTAGCAAAAAGAAACAGAAATGATTCATAACAATGGTAGCTGACAGTAGCAGCAAACAACTCAAGCAGTGAACAGTACAAAGCAAGGAACGTGTCATGGCATTAACTGGAAAGTATTATTGCTTTGCTGTAAAAGAGGACATTTTTTGATAGAGAGATGCAAGAGAGTATAGTTTAATTCTGCAAGCCATTTGTGAACAATTTTCCCTGAAACCATTTCTATTAACTTCCTCAACAGGGAATACAAAACACCACTCTCTGCTAATATTGCTTTTCATTCGTCCACTTAATATTACTTAGTCCTTACAAGACAAGACATTGCTTGCACAGTGAGTCTTAAGTATAATTTTAAAAAGAGAGTACTGCAGAATTCTAAATACTAAGAGCCATGAGAAGCTGTGTCGATTCTGCAAAGACATATGTGCAATAAACTGAGGTTTGCACCAACTTTGATTCCTAAAAATGGTGCCACAATCTTCTCAAGACACATAAGCTCTAATAAACGTTTGAGTTGGCAGGTACAATTAAATAAGCATAATATGCAAGCTACAGCAATTTTCATAAGGCTTCTAGGAATGTATTATGATCTAAAGAACACATTATGAGTAAGTGTCTTCGAGCATAAGGTTATATTTCGCTGAATATGTGCAGGAAACTGATGTGCATCTGTTCCCAACTTGAACTAGTTCCACTTTGCAGAAGTTAATAAACTTTTCTGTTACTCTAGACACTAGAAGTCCCATTTTTATCACCATTGAGCATCACTTCAGCTACACCTTCCATAAACTGTCAATGCATTTACCCTACTCACTCCGCATTATGCACCTGATTTTTCCCCCTGCTTGTTCTGACAGAAGGACTTTACAATTTCCATTTGTGGCTTCACATTGTAAAGGTTAGAGTTCAATTGCCAGTCCTGTTCTTCGACAAATCTGACCCCAGAGAGATTCACAGCAATCAGTAACCCCCTGCGGCCAAACAAGGCAACTTTGCACTACCAAGGAATGTTTATAATTGAACAACTTGAATGTCATCCATCTCAAGCCTTATCCATCAGACTTCCATCACTGATTCACGTTCTCTAATTGCAGTTAACTTCAAATCTGTTTTCACCATGTCCCCATTTAGAAATATACAACCCTTCAGGAGGCTGCTTAACATCACACTCCCACTGAACATTACTGTAGTCAATCCACTAGTAGCAAGTGAAATGCTGTTGGGCTCTTTGAATATCTCCAGGAAGGGAACAATCCCATGAAGGGATGTTCATGACTGCTACTTTTACTCCTCCAAGTAAAATTACTATTTTGAGGCTACCATGACTAATGTATGGGCTTTTTGAAAGAAGAGATGATGTTGTAATAAAAGGTAAAAATTAAATTGTATTATTTGCATCCTTATATTGTGGCTCAGAGAGCATAAGAATTAGAGAGAGAGAAGAAAAGGAAAGACTTTGGGGATTTTGCCACAAGTGATGTGATATATATAATGCTGGAAAGGAGCACCAGATGTACATAACAGTTGGAATATTTCCCTCTTCTACTGGAAGAAACACAACACAGATGTTGCCTATTTTATGGAAGCATATGAATGAGATACTGTCTTAATGTGACAGTAATAGCCTTCTGTGTCATTAGGGAAGTAGATTATTTAAATGTAGACCTGCTTACCCAAACACTCCTTCATTTTATTTCTAAATATCGATACTTTCATACACATCGATACATTCATCAAAGAAAAAGATATCAAGAAACCCAGAGGAATATGCTCACAGAACTTACACTGAATCCAAGACTGATCATTACCTTTTTGATGAGTTCTGACAAATGGTTAGAAATACAGGAGGAATGTTTGGCCCAAATTTGGGTTATCTGTTACATTCCATCCACAGAAAGCGACAAGAAAGTAAGAAAAAAATACAAGTATTACTTTGAGTAGAGTTCTGTTAGTTATTGCAGTGATGGAAAGGCAGACAGGAAAATATCTGCTGCTACTTATTACAATGTTCAGCAAAGGAAAGCTATGCACATTTTTCAGAAAGTTAACAGGTGTCTGTGACAAAAACCAGCCAAACCAGTAACAAAGCACCTCTATCACTAATTTCTTCTCCCAAAAGAGAAATAAGATGGCAAGGTTTTCCTACTGGTAAACCACCTGGACAACAGCAATAATACTAATACTAACTTTTTCTTTATCTCTTGGCTTCAGACAGACACAAAAATGGAGGCCAGCACTCACTGAAGCATAAGCACTTTTGAGATGAAAAAAGATCAACCTGAAAAAAGTTAGAATACACCAATGAAAAATAAAATAAGATGTATAAAAGCAGGAATATGAAATCAAATAATTAACCATGAGCTAAAAGTTTTGGAAAGTCAGTGTCAGGTATTAATTTATTTGGGTTTTCTTTAGAGTTCTTTCTTCCCGTTTTATGGGATCATGCCTTTACTGGGAAGATGTCCTAATGATGTCCTAATGATGCCCACAGCACACAGACCAAGTGTCTCAAGACTCAATAAATTACAGACTGTGATGTTGCCTTTTTCTGGTCTTAAAATTAAAAGCCAGACACAGTTAAAGGGAAAGGGGTTTTTACCTCGGTATTTATTTAGGATCCTTGGTGCACCACGTCGTCCAGGTGGAGTGCGCCAAAATGCACCCCAGAATGCACACACACGATAAATCACATATACAACTCACAGGCTTTGCAAATTAGCATATCTATCAAAGATTCCCCAATGAGAGACTTGAATGAATTCCCCCATTCTGAGGAATCTCCCCCCTGGATGGGCCTATCTTAGTTTACAGAATGCGTTCTAGAGAGGACCTTGGTGTCTGGGGCTTTCTGACCCTTAGAAGCGAGGCTTCCAGGGTGTTTGGTCTCCTGGCTTAATGGAACATGGGGTATCAGACTTAGAGAATTACAAGTATGTGGGCTAAAAGCACTAAGGATATATAAAAGCTATATAAAAGGCTATATAAAGGGGTACAAAAAGGGGTGTATAAAAAAGGCAAAAAATCATCATGGCATCAGTGATAAGAATCAGAATATTTTAAGTAGAGGCTGAAGCACCTAATGCTGTATGTATATGCAAAAATATATGTGGATGAAAAGAAAAACCTGGAAACTCCTCTGTGAAAACATTATTTAAGAAGTGGAAAAATGTTCTTGTTTTAGTTTTAAATTTTTTCCTAGGTTTTACACCCTGGAAACAATATCCTAAAACTCCCTTTTTTTCAGCTGTACTATAAAAAAATTGATTAAATTCTTCATAAAGGTCAGGAAGCCTGATTTGATTGCATCACCCCTTTTGGTAATGGAGACCACACTCTATTTTGTAGGGATTTAAACCTGATCTCACACAAAACCAGGCAGACATAATACATGCGACCTACAATGGAGCAGTATTTGCTAATCTCCTTTCCATGGCAGAGGTCAATGACGTGGGGTGGGGGGAAGAAGAAACCCAAGCATTACATGATAAACTTCAAAACAGATGCGTACAGTTTCCATCACAAGAGGAATTTTTTCAACATTCCTACTGCAATTTGCATGTGTCTTAGATGACCCCAACTTCCCACCACACCCCAGGGAATGAACTGCAGGTATTTAGTCTGGTATTTTGTACACCCAAAAGCCTATTTAGAAGGCACATCTTCTGAAGCCAAAGTAGTACAGTCTTTTTTAGCTGCTCTCTCTAGTGCAACTCTCTAGTGCAACCCAACATATGTCTCAGCCACTGCTCTCCTTCCCTTGCCCTGCACCAAAGCAATTTTGGTAGCTCAGCTGATACAACTGCAAACCCTAAAGGACCTTTAGTCCTTACTGTGGTGGTTTCAAAGGTTTCCAGATGATGGTGGAGACCAGCAAGCCCCCTGCACGTGCAGGTTAGAGATGCTACCAGCACTGCACTGGTACATCTTTGTGGGGAGAGATAAGATAGAATTGGGTTACAGGCTGTGGGACGTGCCTGCAGAATGCCATGGCAGCACAGAGAAGCTTGTCTCTGCCTGACCTTGGTGGGAGGAGATGCCACACCACAGACCTCTAAGAGAGGAGCCTGCCGGATGCTGACAGAGGGGTGAACAGCGTATGATCACCCCATGGAAGGACATTTAGAAAGCGTGTTGCTGACATGGCAACATGGGATAGGTCATGTAGTGAGAATTGCCATGTAAGGAAATACTGTGCCTTGAAAAAGTGTATAAAACCAGCTCATTTCTTTTGAATAAATGATTCAGATTCTCTGCTGGTCTGGGTCCTTGTCTCAGTCACTCACACATCTCTCCATGGAAAATTCGTGTCCAAAAGCTGCACCAATGGCCTGTCACAGACCGAATGTTAGCCACTGTGAATAAGGATCACAAAACACCCTTTCGGGGACCAACTTCACTCTCTCACCTGCTTCTTCCAAAAGCACCTGAGTATTTGGAGTCATTTAAATATATGCCTAGCACCTGCAAGGTAACTAGATGCATCCTAGATACCATAGAAATAAATGAAAGTTTTCAGTGGTTTATTCTTCATTTATAGTCAATTCTTTTTCTACTGTTTCAACACTGACTGTGTCCCTTCCCACATTATCTATTGTTTTTAAAAAGCTTTGATTCTTTCTACCATCATCTATCATGGCAGCATATAATTATGGACAAGTTTTTGAGAGACCTTGTCAAGTTTTTCTTCTCAGAAAATCACTCTGAGAAAGTAGAAAACTGTTGGAATACTGTCTCTTGGTTTTCAAAGCAAAAAAAAATGTTCATGTTTTTTTTTAAAGGTGTGTTTACTTAAAAAAAATTTCAAGCACCCCATAAAATGGTAAAACTTTATCATTCATCAAGAACAGAGCAGGAAACGCTCTGGTTTTTTTTATTTCTTTATTTCATTAGTTCTCATTAATTTCTTTATTCATTAACTAAGCAAAACCACCTTTAACTGAACTGCACTTGCAGGTTTTCCTACACAGGATTTTAGTTCGCCTTGAAAGACCTGAGCTATCAAAGCGTATTTTTTGTCCCAGATGGTGGTATTACAACAGTATCTTCAATACACAAGCCCCAAAAAGAATTCAAGCTACAGCATTCGTTATCATTGCACTTCACTAAGCAGCGTGATAGATACTGAGAATAAACAGGGGTGCCAGTTTTCCCTGCCACATATTAGCATCTGACAGGGAAATTACGGTGCACTCTTCTCTCATAATTCATCATATGCTTCCGAAGAAAAATATACTGAAATTTTACATCAGTTCTGAGTATGAATTGATGTTCAGCATCCAAACTTTTTTCATTCATGACTATTACAATGCATTGAGTTTAAAAAATTTATTTCCAACGTATTTCAGACAACCAAGTGTACAAGTACCACTGATTTAATGCCATATAGTAAAATGTTTTATTTGCTTAAGTAAACTTTGACCATTATAGTAAAAATACTTTAATTTTATTACTTCTACATATCTATATAACAAAGAAAGTAAATTTCTCATTGTGATCACAAGTATCAGCCACTGAAGTTATGGCTACTAAAACCACATACAGCAATTAAGAAGTCATAGAATCATCTGCACTGTAAGATCAGAAATTTACAATCCTACTTCTTCTCTTCTACACAGACACCATGCATCTTCTTTCAATCTGATTAAGAGATTAATGCATTTAAGACAAATTCAGAATGTGTTTAGCTCAAAATTTGCAAATGTTAGACCTGAAAAAAAGATGTGTGCTCCTCAAGTGTATCTGCTGTTCCTCTGCTCTATGATGTGTCTTTCACATCATATTGCCTCTAATGACCGCCTCTCTCAGCAAGATTTGCACACTTAAAATACTGACCCTTCTTCTAAGTGTGAAGTGAAAACCAAGGCATACTGAAAAAAGAGGGGAAAAAAAGGTGCAAACTACTGGTTTTGGCTGGGATACAGTTAATTCTCTTCAAAGCAGCCCACATGGTGCTTTGTTTTGGATTTGTGGCCAGAACAGTGTTGACAACACAGGGATGTTACAGTTAATGCTGAGCAGCCCTTACACAGAGTCAAGGCTGCCTCTGTTACACACACTGCAACTCCAGTGAGGAAGCTGGGGGTGCACAAGGGCTTAGGACAGGACGCAGGCAGGACAAGTGACGCCAGCTGACCCAAGAGATGTTCTATACCATGATGCATAGTCAGCAATAAAAGCTGGGGGAAGAAGGCAGAAGGACATTCAGAGTTATGGTGTTCATCTTCCCCAGTAACTGTCGTGTGTGACAGAGCCCTGCCATACTGGGGATGGCTGAACACCTGCCTGCACATGGGAAGCACTGAATTAATTCCTCTTTTTGTTTTGCTTGTGCACACAGCTTTTGCTTTTGCTNACAGTTAATGCTGAGCAGCCCTTACACAGAGTCAAGGCTGCCTCTGTTACACACACTGCAACTCCAGTGAGGAAGCTGGGGGTGCACAAGGGCTTAGGACAGGACGCAGGCAGGACAAGTGACGCCAGCTGACCCAAGAGATGTTCTATACCATGATGCATAGTCAGCAATAAAAGCTGGGGGAAGAAGGCAGAAGGACATTCAGAGTTATGGTGTTCATCTTCCCCAGTAACTGTCGTGTGTGACAGAGCCCTGCCATACTGGGGATGGCTGAACACCTGCCTGCACATGGGAAGCACTGAATTAATTCCTCTTTTTGTTTTGCTTGTGCACACAGCTTTTGCTTTTGCTTTATTAAACTGTCGTTATCTCATGAGTTTTCACAGTTTCTCCTTTTCAATTATCTCCGCCTCCAACACCAGGAGGTGATTAGCTGCCTGGGCTTCATTACCTATTGGTTTTCAGAGTAGTTCAGGGCAGGAACAGAGTTCACTGTAGTTACTCCTGTTCTCAGTGCAAATAACTGCAGAAGCTTCAAAATCTGAGATACAGGACACTGCTCTCTGACACCTCTAGTTCCCATGACCATGGCAGAAAAAAAGCTATGAAGAAACATTACTTGGCTTTATCTCCAGACACTACTAAATGTATAGAAATGTAAAATTACTCAACTGAGTGCTGAAAACAAAAAGGAGATGAAATGCTAAGAACCTTTAAATTTTTCTTTGATAACGATTCGCCAACTGATCATTTCCTTAAAAACTTGAAGACAAATAATTCCACAAGGTAATGGTTAAAATAAAGAGCAACTTCTGAAAAAGTCTTTTCTTCAGATGAGCTGCAGACATCTGGAATCGAATTGTCCTTCCTTTATGTGAAATGTCAAGATGAACAGAAATAAAGGAAGAGTTTTTCCACAAGCACAGTTGCTGACCGTGACATATACTTCGCAGAACCACATACTGGGAGTAAGAAATTACTTGGTAGCTTTCTCCTTTTTGTATCTATCACTGTTAAGATGCTCTTGTTGATTTTGGTGTTGAAGAGACAAGCAAAAAGGAATACAGAGACAGCACAGAGAACTAACAGCAGGTACATCACAACTTCGTGATACCAAGCACAGCGCTTCACACTGTTAAGGCCACAAATTTCCTTGCTCCTTCACAATTAACAAAATTAAAATAGATTATTCAACATTAATTGAAAGTCAAAGATATAATATTCATATGAACTCCTGTGTATAATGAAGAATCAGTCTGAGGTGTATGGTTTCTGAGAAGCATGCAGTGAGTATCTTTATGTAGATGCTTTTTCTTATTTATATTTTTATTTTGAATTTCAGACATATCTCTTTCAAAAAAAGCTCAACTTCAATGAACAGTGTTTGTAACCATTTTCTCAAACAGCTTTCACATTAGTGCCTAATTATCTTTGTATTACAGACAAGAAGCATCCAGTCTACTGGAAAATACAGATTTGATTTTTCTAATTACATTATTCTCCTACCCTTATTTGCACACAGTAATCACAGTGTGTTTTCTTTTCAAAAATATTTTGTAGTAATGTCTAGTAATTAAGAGTAGTTTCCAATCTTAACAATTCTCTGATTCTATGACTGTATAAGTGTTTTGAAAAATACTGAACATGCACACTAAAGAAAATAGACTACCTATGAAATAAAATTAAAATACTGGAAATGGTAGCATAGGTATATACATAGAAATATTCACATAGTAGGTAACAGGTTTTGTGTATAAATTCATCATTTATGTGTAAGTGCAAGAGATGATCAGCACTTTTTTGTTTAGGAATACTTGGTTGAAACAGTTTTCACAGCTACTCAACTCAAGAAAAGAATTACAATTAGAAGGCTGCTGCTGACAAACATGATCATGTCTACACCACAATACCTCTTATATTTTTTCTCATACCTTTTTCATCACACTTGGTTTAAAACAAAACAAAATGTGAAACCAAAAGGTTTTAACTTATATTTTGAGATAAATATGGCTGCCTCCTTAGTACCTAAAATTTTGTTTGCATTCACTGTACTGAAGTGTGATTGAGGCTGGGCAAAAGTGATCAGAACAGTTGTATTTTGTTTATTAAATTACTTATTTTCCATTTATTCAGTCAGCACCTCGAATACACTCAGGCCTTGCCCATACTCTGGCATGTATACTTGTGCTCAGCCTGACCTCCTGCTGGACTGGGCTTGGGCTCAAAGACAAGGACTCTACAAGCCCTGCTGCCTGGGCTGGGGCTCCAGACCTGTCTTGAGCCCCCAGCCTCCAACGCCCTCTGCGGTGCTCCTAACGTGGCCGCTGCACGTTCCCTGCACCTGGCTGGCAGCTCAGCTGGGGCTGCTGATGGTTGCTACCAGCCCTCAGTGCTGCTCACCCAGCTTGTGCTGCAGCACCGTGCCCTGTCACCGAGGGCGCAGCCTGCACTTTGGACACCCTCGGCTCTCAACTCACCCCCCTCCACACAGCAGCTCCCTGACAGTTTCCATCCTGAGCAACTAAATACCAATCCTAAAATAGCCAAACATTTTAAAAATTTCTGAAATCAGGTTAACTGAATTCCAGTGCACAGAAAATGGGCAACATTTGCCTGGGAAGAGAAGGTTGCATGGCCTTTCTTTCACCCCTAGCTAGGAGATCCGCAATTTAGGGAATCACCTGTGTTTTGGTAAAGCTTCCACATAATTTCAATACTGAGAACTAACAGTCCCCCACTCAATGTCAAGGGAGTTGCCACGATAATATCGTATTACAATATTTATATGATTTTCATTTTGTCTGCCAGTCTGTAGAAAGTACAGCAAAATATAGCAATTCCTGAACTATACAAGCAATTCCTAAAGCTAGCTTTAGAAAAAAACCTTAAATATATTTAAAATTTCTGCAGAAAAAAAAATCAGTAAGAAATTTGAAAAAGAGGATGTAAAAGTACTTTATCCAGAATTCTGAGGAAATAAGTCTCCCAGGAGTGTAAATCTTCAAAATAAATGTAAGGCCAGAGGCAACTGACTAAATAATGGAATGAAGTACTAAACATCTTTCTTTGGCTGGACAAGCACAATTAAACATGATCTTTCAAAAAAAAAAAAAGATAGCCCTGAACCAAAAGTTAGATTTCACTACCATATTGAGAGCAAACTGGTATTTCAGTTTTCAGTAGTTACTGTTCTAGCTAAAAAAGCCTGCTAAATCAATAATAAAGACTTTTTCATCTAAGTTCTCCAATAAATCCTCACACCCTTTATTTTCAACCGTGCACTTCAATTGCAATATTCAAAGTTACCAGTTTCCTGCTGATTAAGAACACCAATAATGAAGGAAAGAGTTCAAATTAGTAAGTTTTTTACTGAAAAAGATATTCTCTTCTGGAAACCAGAATTTTATTTGGTTTCAGTAATTTTTTGTAGGTCGGTAGCATAATTTAGAAACATTCTGTAAAAAAAAAGCCCCAAACTCTGAATAGAAATGTTTTTCTTCCACCCCTGAAGACACATATGCAATTTGAGACTCAAAGTACTGAAATAAAAATGAATTAAAATATGACCTACTCTGTGAGCATACTTCAAAACTGAAACAAAACAGGTATATCAGATAGCTTTAAAAACATCTTCCTCCCTTACAAAACTCATGAGCTTCCAATATAATAGCATGAAACCCTGAAAATCACGTGTGAGCCAATGAGTAGCTGCCTGCTTTTGATGTTAGGTAGTATCTTTAGAGCCTTAGTATGCTGCATGTTCACAACATTCAATGATATGATGTCAGAGAAGCACATAAAATTTGAATTCTGTAAACTTTTATACCCTGGGAAAGCCTAGGATTTGGTGCTATTAGACTGAAAATACCATTTACAACCCATGTAGTATATTGTGACCAATTAAAAAAACCTGGCATATTATTACCAATTTCCAGTGTAACATATTGCTCCCTCTGGCTTCTATGGCCAGAAGGCACATGACACATCTCCACCTAGAGCAAGTCTGAGTCAACAATTCAGAATTTTATTAGTCAGAAATTATTTCCTCTTCACAGTGCAACTTTATTCACTTATTTTATGTCCAAGGACAAGAAGACAAGATTGAAGAAGTTTTCCCTACATACTTTTCATTTTCATGTCTCCTAAGAAAAAGGCTCTTGAATTAGACACTTGATACTGGCAGCCACTACACCATTTCTTAGTTGCCATGTTCTCTTCCACAGCCTATAAGTATCTGCCTATTTTTATTTTCAGGGGCAGGTAGAGTCAAAAGATTTCTATCAGGAAAGCTAAGATCACCCTCCTCTTGTTTTCAACATGGATGACAGCAGAAACCCTCCTTCAGCACTCAAAATCAAGCCAGCTAAAAATACAACCCAGTCAGCCAAATGCATCTCTATTTTCAAATCTACTTACCATGGAACTGAAACAAAGCTTTGTTTTGGATTATAAATACCAACAGCATAATAAAGTAAAAGGATGTCAGATATATTTTTTGTATGCTCTATGTAACTGCAAGGCAACGGCTAACACTTTAACATATCTCTCCTTAACTCAGATAAAATTTTCTGGGGACTAGGGATAGGACATAATATACCAGGAGATGCAGGCCAGCTCCTAGTACTTGAGTAGCTAGCTGGCACCTGCTGTAATTACACAACCCAAAAGCTTATTTCAGATACTGAATGCAGAATCATAAAATCATTTAGGTTGGAAAAGACCTCAAAGATCAGCAAGCCCAACCACTAACCTAACACCACCAAGTCTACCACTAAACTAAAGGTCATGAGGTCTTGAGTATTGTTCTGGGCCTCCCAGTTTAGGGAGGATGTTGAGAGGTAATGGAGCATGTCCAGAAAAGGGCAACAAGGCTGGTGAAGGGTCCTGCCTAGAACACAAGTCCTGTGAGGAACAGCTGACGGATCTGGGGGTGTTTAACCTGGAAAAGAGGAGGCTCAGGGGAGACCTTGTCACTCTCTACAGCTGCCTGAAAGGCAGCCAGGCAGGGGTTGGCTTCTTCTCCCAGGCAACCAGGGCCAGGACAAGAGGACACAGTCTTAAGCTGCATCAGGGGAGGTTTTTCACAGGAAGACTGATTGGGCATTGGAATGGGCTGCCCAGGAAGGTTGTGGAGTCACTGTCCCTGGAGGTGCTTAAAAAAAGACTGGACATGTTTCAGCACCTCAATGTCCTTCTTGTAGCGAGGAGCCCAGAACTTGACAAAGTACGCAAGGTGCAGCCCCCCAGTGCTGAGTACAAGGGGATGATCACTGCCCTGGTCCTCCTGGCCACACTATTGCTGATACAGGCTAGGGTGCCATCAGCCTTCTTGGCCACCTGGGCACACATCGGCTCATGATCAGCCAACTGTCGACCGGGATCACCAGCTCCTTTTCTGATGGGCAGATTTCCAGCCTCTCTGCCCCCAGCCTGTAGCTCTGCATGGGGCTATTGGGACCAAAGTGTAGAACGTGGCACTTGGCCTGGCTGAATCTCATAAAATTGGTCTTGGCCCACTGATCCAGCCTGTCCAGATTTCTGTACAAAGCCTTCCTTCCCCCCAGAACATCAACACTCACACCCAACTTGGTGTCCACTGCAAAACTTACTGAGGGTGCCCTTGATCTCATTGTCCAGCTCATTGATAAAAGTATTACAAAGAACTGGGTTGTTAAAAGGCCATAACATAAATTGCCCCACCAAACAAGTCTTGAAAAGAAACAGCAACACAGATGAGGAACTGGCTCAAGCTAAACCTCTCCAGCAACTTAAATGACAAGGTAGGCTGGCTTGGAAAGTGGGACTCATGATAGACTCCCTGAAAACAAGCTAATTAGAGAAAACAATGAAATTTAGACTATGCTATTAGGTGTCTATGGATCAAAACATATGTGAATGCATATGAATGCTTGCATGTGTTGAACAATTGCAATTATAAAGAAATGCAGCTTCAGAGTATTACAAATTAAAACCAGGAAATATCAGTGTAAAAAAACCCATGACCCCTTCTTTTCTCAACAATTTGGAAACTTAAATGGCATATTACTACTTTTAATAAAACTTTCGTTGAGCAAAGGCAGTATGGAAATATCATAAAAGGCAAGAAGCTACCTAATTTACATGCAAACCCTTTAAAAGCTGCTGAGTAGTGAAGTACTACATATTTCATATACTCTGAACTGCAAAACCAGAATTCATTCCTGTCACAGCATGCATTTTTGATTAACAGTATGAGTTAGCAAGCTGCTGATACCTTGTTTCTCTCATATTATACCCATTATCCACTACCCCTGAGCAACATTTTTTTTTTTCAGTAAACCCAGTTACTTTGTAATACCTGTGTTTACATTCTCTTGATGCATGGACAAATCAGAAGAATTTCCATTAAATAATTTGTTTCATTACAAATCCAGTCATTCCAATAGAAAATGAGATTAAAAGTACTGAATATCCAAGGTCTCCCATTTGACTTAAAGTATTTGTTACTGCAGTCCTTTCAAAATTATAATAATTTCACAATAAAGAAAAAAATTAACAAAAGAAAAAAACCCTGGGCTCTCCTTAACGCGTTTTTAATGAACTTCAGAAAACTTTTAATAGTTTCCCAGGTAACTATATTCTGAGTAACACTACTTGTTCCATTTCTGCATATGCTTCAAAGTTCTTCATGTGTAGCAAAATGACTGCAAATGGAATGAGATAAGTTGAAGTTTGTCCAGGGAAAAAAATTAAATATTTTTATTAAGCTAATAATTCCTCAGATATTTAGATTACTTAATTCAGTTTCTGTGGTGCCAGATATGCTGCTGTATTTCTTTCTCCTCTTACTGAAGTCCACATGGTCTCCCGCCTTTCCCCGCCCCTAGTCCTAACCACTCCCTCGGGTTTCTCTCATGGTCCTATTACCCCAACTCTGCCCATGCACCGCCCCTATACCCTGAGACCATTTGTCCGTGTGCTCTCCCCGCCCCCCTGGTAGCCGGATAACCCGAGGCTCCAGGCCCTGTAGCCCTTTCTCTGCCTCTGGGGTCGGCCTGCCAACAGCTCCTCCCCTCTGCCTTTGGGGGCCAGCGCATGTGCTGGCTCTAGGCTCAGGAGAGACGGCATGGAATAAAGACCTTTGCAGTCCATGCAGAGAGCCTTCTCACCTCCTTTGCCATCACTGAGTTGCAAGCCAACAGCTAGCCAGAGCAGAAATGCGAGGCCATCCAGGATGGATTACAGGAGGGCACAGAATCTCTGCCCTGCCCTAAGAAGCCCCCACTGCGCTCCCAAGGTTGCAGCTGCCAAGCAAGACCAGCATGCAACAAGTTTCAGACATTTGCAGTCTACTAGAAGAGAGCCCTTATTCTTGCCACAAGAACTTATATGAGTTTTCCTTACTAGATTATTAATGCACCTCACAATTGCTAATGCATTTATCTCCACTAATCAGAAATCATTAAGATTTAAATGGTAGCTGGATTCAATGACATTCAGGATGGTGTTGGCATGTCATTCAGATACCTCTTTTTTATCCTTTTGGTAACTACCTTGACATGTTTCCCTGTTTGTGCCTCTACAGAATCCTACACCAACATCAAAAGAGCAACATTAAAAAGACTGAGGTGTTCCTATGAAAATCAGTGCAGAGATTTACCAAAGTGTATGGAAGTTACTCATAATTTTATTATTTGGTATGCTGGGTTTTGCTTTTTTTAAACTTTTTACCACTTGCAACTATTTACCACTCTACCTGTCAAATTTTTGCCCATCAAAAGATTGCAACAATGCTCAGTGATCAAAAACTTTATTCAGCAGCAAAAATGAGTTTGTAGTCTCCTAACAGCTATTTAGACCAACTGTTCATTGGACATTAACAAGCAAGAAATACATTGACACTGCAAAAAATATACAGAGCAAGTATATGGCTGATTAAGATTCCTTTAAAATGTATTGCATTAAAAATACAGAATAAAGTGTTTTGAGTATTATTTTGCATTTTTCAGACATGTTATACTTCACAGAAAGTAGCTCCATACGTGCTATTTTCCACTTTTTATCATCTCCTACTATAAATCAAATATGATAATCAATTCTCTTTGAAAACCTCCATACCCCATTGCCAGTATTCTACATTAGATCTTTCTCTGGGGTTTTGTCACTGAACATCAGTTGCCTTGGTTAAGTCTTCCCAAAAACTGAAGAAATAACTTCATGAAAGTACCAAATTAACTAAGTTTTTTTCACATAATCAATTATTTTATTAACCATAATTTCCAGAACTTTGTTATGGACATCTGAATTCAACAGCTTTATTGATCAATTTACGAACTTTTTCAATTTACTAAGTTGATCAAAAACATCAAAAATATGTAATTTTCAGTGTACTGAACACCTATAGATACACATGAGAAAAACGTATAGCCAGTAGTATATTCCTTGGGATATCAGCCTTCCTCAAACTAGTCTAACAAAACTTTCATCCTCTATGAATACATTAGTCCACAGGAAGGAATTCAGATCACTGTAGAAAACGATAGGTCAAGACCTAATACAGGTGGAATTAAGAGTTTATTTCACATTAAAAAGATAAAATACTATATTTTCACTTCATAACTAAATGGTGTCTGGGCACTTAAATTGTACTCAGTTCCAGTACTCTATTCAAAAAAGAAAAAGCAACAGCAAACTGAAATGAACCTACAGGTATGGGCAATGAAAATGGCCAGAAGTCCAGGAATACATTATCATGGGCCACACTTGCTAAAATGCTTTAATCATTTCCATTGCTTTGAAAACATACAAGATAAGCAACAATATACTGAACGGGAACACATTATGTCTCATTATCTGCTCAGAAATGCAAAGGGATAACCATGGAAATTCAACGTATAAAATGGATGGAAAATTTTTTTTTGAATGGTGCATAATTACATCTACTGCTGCATTGTAACACTGAACTCAAGAGTAAAAAAAACCTCAAATGGTTGTTTTTTATCTTTTTTACTATAGCAAACAATTGGCTCGTGCATTAGATTTTCCATTTTATGACAGCTGCCTAATTTACAAAGTTGGACAGATAAAACTCTACAATCAGTGCTTAGAACACAGAAGAAAAATACACAATATATTGAAATAAAAGAATCACTGGCAATTACTGCTTTAAAACCACACACATGTATATAAATAAATCCCATAATTGGATCTTGTTTAGATAAAATTGAAGAGAAATCCTCATTTAAATTTGAAAGCTGAGGGGTTAAAGAAATACAAAATGGCAAAAGAAACCAGTTCTTTTCTTTGGACATCAGTCACAAAAAGTTAAACTGTTTCTAAATAAATAGGTGTTTAAATTTCTTTAAAACAATAGAGCTTGACTCCTTCGACTTTCTCTTAGATGCTTTCTGAAACCAGCAGTGTGCCCAAAATCAAAGATAAAGACTGCTGATTAAGTAGTCATGTTGTTCAAGACATAATTTAATCGCCAATTGTTAATGTTTCTTAAATGAAAAAGAACAGTATAATCGATGCTTTTCAAATACTAGAAACTTTATACTTTGTGGAACAATTGCCTTCTAATTTGGGACTCAAGATACGTGTGAGCATTCTTAAATCTGTCTTGTTCCTTATTTAAGAGGTCTGTAGTAAACAAATGGGAAATAGATTTTAAAACTGTGACAACTAATGACAGCTACTTCAATTACCAAGAGTTTCTTTTCCATAGAACATGCACTTTGAACTGAATCTTTTTTCCACTCCAAATGACAAACAGTTCTTGAACTAGATTTGGTCTTTTATGTAATGCACCTTTACTCTACTTACATTTCCTCATAACAAAGTATCCACCACAATTTCTTTTGTGTTTCCAGCTGCCAAAACATAAGCTGTAACATCACAGCAAATTAGTTTTCTTACAAGTGTTAAATTTTCACTATACTCTTCAGATTATTCTAATTTTCCATAAAGTATTTTAACAGAACATTAAAATTCTTCCTGCCAAAACCCATGAATGTAGTGTCAGCAGGCACTAAGCTAAAGAGGTTCACTCAGGATATGACAAGTAGGACATGCTCCAGCTCACATTAGGGTGAATGAGCAAATTCTTATTGATCGTAATAAACCAGCCAAGTCCCCTCAGTGCGTTGAGATTAATATTCCCCATCTCATGAGAAGCTTATTCATAAAATTTTGTATGTCTAAACACTTTTTTTTCCTGTGTCTGCTCAGTGATGGGGCCTTTGAATTAGTTGTTCATTTCACAATTTCTGGTTTACTTCTGCTGATCTACTCAGAATTTTAAAAAGTAGCATCAATCCCACAAACTTCGTTTCACTTGACACACGCTAAACAGTAGCTCCTTACCTAATAACTAACACACAGCAATCTTTGCAGGTCAATGGATTTGCCAATGTAGAATAATCAAAATCACTTGATTTTGATGAAAACCTTTACACTATAGCAAAAGGGGTTGTGGGTCTGAAATAAAAACTGTAAGAAGAAAAACTTGTAGATACCAAGTGCTTAAGTATGAGGTAATCTTCTAAATGGCAAGAGCATGTCTATTACTTGTCAGAAATACTGTGTATCACTATAATTCCATATGGAACCCAATTTCCTGACAAATAAAGCTACTCCTATGCGTTAGGAACATTTCTGTCAAACGACCAGATTCAATGAGGTGCCCACATTTGGCTTCTGTTTAAGCACAGAAATCAATAAATGCAATAGACCGATCGTGTGTTTGAAGTTTATCATGCAGTTAAGCACTTTAGGAAAACAGAACATGAGTTTGGAAACATAAACGAGATTTCTTAAGACCCTTGCAGGAAAGCAGTTCACCTATACAAGAATTAAAGTCGACAGCAAGAGTTTCCACAGACCAATAAACAAGCTGACAATAACCTGAAGCACTGGTGTTGCTGATTTTCAGCCACACTGTCACTGTAGAGAAAAAAACCAAACAAAAAACTATTCATGTTTTTATAAGGATTAAAGGCTCCAACACTAGCAAAAACAACTACAACCTTAGCACCACCATCTCTTTCTCTTCATTATATTCCCTGCTAAAATAATTAATCAAACAATCTAGAAATTCAAAAGGTATTAAACAGACTTAACTCTAGTATCTTAGATTAAAAAAAGGAAGACAATGTAGTCCTTAGCATTCAAGTAAGAAAAATATTATGTCTTTATGTCTTAAAATATCAATCCATTAAAGAATTCAGAGTTTCTTCAATGTAATTTCAAAATTTCAAATACACTGCATTTATTGATATAAAAGGTAGACTAATCCAGCCATAATCAATTGAGTAGGCAACTGTACATCATGCAAGACTACTAAAGACATAAAGAAAAAAAAAGACAAGGTTTAACAGCTTTCCTATCCAGAAGCCCAGAAGGGACAATGTGCTTGTACAAACAGTCCACCAAAAGAAAGGTTTCAATAGTCCAGTGGAAAAATAACAATTTGTGTTAAAGGACAAAGTAAACACTAGGTAACACTAAAAAAAAATTCACTGCACAAAGGTTTATGTGACAGTCTATTAAAACAGACCCTGCGAAGAGAGAGAAAACATTAAGGTCATGGCACCAAGGAGTATTTTTATCTTCATAAAATGCCATTGAGGATGTGACCCAGCAAACAAAGCACAAGCCCAAAGTACTCTGGTAATAGAAGATAAAATCCAAGAATTTTTGAAGCGATGATTTAAGCCTGAACAATTCAAGTCACCCATATTTTTAAACTTCTCATTTTCAAAAATACTCCTTGAAAGTATTGAATGCTTCAAGCCCAGAAATGTAGTAAAGTTTTGCCAATTAAAAAAAAATCAATTGCCTCAGTTTAAGCATGGTGGTGTTGGTGATATTTAGAGAAAACCCAACTATAACACACTTTCCAAGCAACCTGTATTTTGAAGGATCTTTCTGAATGTTACAAGCAAAACCAGGCATGTAAAAATTTAAAATTTACATGCAACCTGAGGAAAATTTTCTTAATCTTCATTTGAATAAATGATGCCTGCTTGAAATACTTGGAATAATAAAAACCACTTTGTAAAAAAAGAAAAAAACCAAACAAAAAACAACAACAACAAAAAAACCCAAACAACAACAACAAAAAACCCAAACAAAACAAAAAACAAAACAAAAAACCCCAACAAAAAACCCCAGCAAAATAAAAAGCATACTTGTTTTCATCTGTCAGTCAAGACCTGACTGATCTCTGATGTCAGCCGGTGTCTGATGCTGCTTCACTCCCTCTGTGGCTCCTGGGAGTCAGCTGGTAGCCAGCTTTGCCAGATTTGCATTATCTTTAGCGTAGATATTGGGCCAAAGAAATGCTAAACAGGTAGTCAAAAAAACCCCAACTTTTCTGTTTCAGGTTTTTGTTGTTTGTTTCCCCCTAAGCAAGTTTCTAAAGTGAGTAAAAGCCACACAAATGTTTCAGAGAAAAAGAATGTCTTTCTTCTTCCAAGTCAGATTTTGTTTATGACGGAACTAGGAAATGGAGCTACGATTGCCCCATCCCTTCTCCTTTACTTCTCAGGCAATTGGGTTTCTCTGCGTTAATTTTTCCTTGAACACAAGCGTACCCTTCAGGAGTAGAAATTACTTTGACTAACTGTTTGATTCACTCCAAAAGTGACCGCCTTCTCATCTGAAATTGTCAAGGTTGAATTTACAGCCCATGAAGTTTATCAACCATGACCTCTGTCGGAGGTACCAGTGCCACAGCGCCAGGAGCAGGGGCTGCGGGGGCTCCGTGAGGGAGGCCGGGCTGCCCCAGCCGGACACAGCCGGTTCCAGCCGGATCCAGCCACCCACCGCAGGGCGCGGTGAGCCCAGGGCCGGGGCGGGGGCTCCTCGGGGGAAACGTATTTTAAAAAGGGCAGAACTTGGAAATGGTGGTGAGGAGGAAAAGAAAGTGTGAGAACAAGGGAGAAAAAGAGGAAAGGGAGGGCGTGCTCAAGGAGGAGAGATCCACCTGCAGCCTGAGGGAGGATCGCAAGGATCACAGCAGAGCAGATACCAACACTGCAATCCGTGGAGAACCTCTCCGCTGGAGCAAGTGAGTGTTTCCCAAAGGAAGTGCAGCCTGAGGAGAGCTCATGCAGGAGCAGGTTTACCCTGACGTACTGCAGCCTGCAGGAGAGGAGCAGCAGAGTGGCTGCTCGGGACTGACCACACGGCTGTATCGTGCTTAGTCCCCCCAATAACAAAAGGATTTCAAAAAGTCTTACTTGTTGCAACCCTTGACTGTGAGAATGGAAGAGCTTAATCATAATATTTAACTGTATGAAGAACCAATATCCATTACGTATTATTTCTTAAAACTGTTCCATTTATTGGATAATACTTGCCCTTTTAAAAAGCTGCATTTTACTTACACTGCTGTAAAATATCCTACTGTTTCCTGGAAAGAGAAAAAGCTTTTCCTTCTCAGTGTGGGTATGGGAAATACTGTTCTTGTCACTTTATTCCTTTAGGTAGAATCCCTTCATGCTTTATATATCATGTTAAATATTAATCAATGAAAGGACCAAAATAAAAAATAAAAAAACCCACACGTACATACGCACTGCAGGCTTTCTATTTATATCATGAACAGAAGAGTTTTAGATCAAGATCCAAAAAAAGAAAGGCCTTTGACTGGATCTGTGTGTAACAACACAACTTCCCAAGCATCACTTACACACAGAAAGCTTTTATTTGGTCTCAGCAACCTTGGCATTCCCACAGGACACTGCCTTTTCAGCCTCTGTTCAACATTTACCCACAGTCAACAAGATCATTCACAATAGATGTCACTCTTGTCCATCAGACATCTTCACTTGTAGTACAGTGCTTAGGTAGCTCATGCTTAAAGTTCAGTACTTGAAAAGTGAGTGTAGCTCACAAAACTAAGACCTAGATCACATTTGTGTGTATAACCTTCCAACTGAATGGAAGAAATAAGCAATTTCTCCTTTAGAGGATTATTACATTCCTGCACAATGGTGGAAGTGTTGTATGGTTAAATATGGAACTAAATAGAAGAGTACATTGACAGAAGATATATTTCTTAATGAGAAGTGAGGGAGGACACAACAACACACCCCAAAGTTGCCTAAGAGGGCAATGCATCAGAGCAGACAGCACACTTGATTTTATTAAGCAGAACCATGCTTTTTATTCATAAAATAGCTCATGCACCATTTGATCACATTGTTATTTACTGTATCCAATAAGTAGTGTCACTGCATGGTCTAAAGCATGCATCAGAACATTCTATAAGGATACATCCTTTGCCAAATCAAGTTATGGATGAAGACTAAAAGTCTTACTGTGTGAAGTCAATTTCTTAACAATGGAAATAACAGTAAGATTCTGAAAATATTTGTAAAGACTCTGGGTCCACAAAACAATCAGATCTATGAGAAAATACCCATTGAGAGCAATAAAAGCACAATCCCTGAATTGACCAGACCCACACAAGTCATAGATATGTTTGATATTACTGTGGAAAACCTGTGGGTCAAACTGTCTTTCAAAGCACTACTTGATGACAGAATGAGCCAAACCAGGTCCTTGAGCATTGGAATAATGGTGTGCTCAGAGATAGCAGAAAAAAAAAATTGTAGGAAAGTTTTTTGAATCAAAGATTTTTCCAATTAATAAAAGCAGAATAGAAGGAGAATGCTGAGCTGATTCTAACATATTTATAATACAAAATACCTTTCAAGAACACGTGAAGCATTCTGTTTCATAGATATTGCAAGAGTAAGGTTTTCCTCTTTGCGTGAGAAGCTCTCTGTATTCTTCCACTGTTGTTAAATTTGTGTTGTCAAATTATTCCTGGTAAATAAAACCTCTTCTTAACACAATCATTTTACACATAATTAAGGCATCAAACTGAAACCCCATAGATCTTATTTAGAGCAACAAAATTTCCTTAAATTTGCCATATGTGCCACGCCTAAACTGCTGAAATTCCGTGTAAGAATGTGCTCATCATAACCTCTGCAGTGGCATAAAATTTTGGTTTTCTTAGGGTTTTATCACCATTTAAAGACAATCTCCAAATTCATCCAAGCATCCCCCTATCAGCAAGACACAATTGGTACTCAGGTACATGTCATAAGATCAGATGTTTTTCCAGTACAACTCCAGCCCAATGGTCAGCTAACCAAAAGTTCAAGCAGAAAGAAATGAGGAGTATAGGTCAGAGTTTAAAACAGATAATATGGATCCTTTCTTTTCACCAGTCTCAGTAGAAACTTTGTAAGTATTTTATAGTTTGATTCTCCTGTCTACTGAATAGGGTCTCTTCCCATTAGTAATTTGAAATTGACTGGTTAACACACAGATGTGTTGGAATGGACTGCCCAGGGAAGTGGTAGAGTGACCATCCTGGAAGATGTTCAGTAATGGACTGGATGTAGCACTTAGTGCTATGGTCTAGTTGACAAGGTGGAAGTCAAAGATTAGACCTGATGATTTCGGAGGTCTTTTCCAACCTCAATGATTCTGTGATTCTGTGACCTGGACACTGATCTACTGTGACAGGGACAAATCATGCATAGCTGTGTTTTAAATACAAACAGAAAAGGTAGTTTGGGAAGGGGCATACTGCATTCATTTTTCTAAAATGAAAGAAGTTACCCAGATAGAACAATATAGAATAAACTCAGAGTGGATAGTTAGAGAAAAGCTTAAATGAGTCCAGTTTTTCTTGACCTCCCAAAATCTGTTTTTTTTTTCAATTTTCAGGAAAAGGATATGATTCACTGTCAAGCTGAAACACAGGCAGACATAACTGGATGGTATTTATTGCAAATCTCCTGTCATATTTATTAATGCAGTATTAATCTAATGATGAAGTAGGCAAGCATAGAAAATTGCAGAGTAGGATAAAAAAGTATATCTTAATACTTTAAAATATGAATGTTAAAAGAAATGTTGATAGAGACAAATGAGCTTATATATTTTGCTCTAAACATAAACCAGAATCTTTCTTTTTGAAAACAGTAGCCACCAACAAAGAGTCAGAAACAGATCTTAAGTAATATAGAGACCTGGACCTCCAGAAGAATTTTACAGTACTCTAATGAGTTGGGTTTTTTTTCACTCCGTAGAAACTCGACAAGTCACAGCTTTCTGCTTACAGTCTGGTATTCATCTTGTCAGTCCTTCCATTTTGTTTATTTTGAAAAAATAAACTTCCCTTTAATACATCAGTGCATAGTTCTCATTTTGCATGTTTTGTGCTTTGAAAACATTATGGGTTAAGTAGACAACCAGTTCTAAACACAAGGGCAGATCATTCAAAAGACTGTTTTTTGAGAAACCCAGGGATATTGTTATAGAGGGTCAACCACACACAGTCAACAGTAAGGCATAAATTTTTTCAAAAGATGTAAAGTAATGGATTTTTTTTTTTAACGTGACTGAAATACCTGAACTTTAAACCTCTCTTAAGGGGTAACTTAGCATACTATAATCCCTAACATCTATGAAGGTGCTGTAGTCAACTCTTAAACACTTCTTTAAAATTATCTCTTTTTTTTCCCCCTCACCATTTATCCATCACTTTATCTTTCACTGTCCAGCTGAGAATCAGCCATTAGTGGTAAAGAATCTACGCTGATTCTAGTTACCAGACTGCTTATAATAGCTTCCCAACTGACACCTCATGGAGGACCATATGCCATTTCAAGTGAAGAGGATGGCAGCATGCCCACTAACATTATTAGAACTAAAATTAATTTTAGATGTCCAAAACTCAGAAAATCTATTGCTCCAAGTGACTTATTTTTTCTTCTCAAAATCTGCTATGTCCTTCCTTCAGGCTTCTTAGAGCTAATTAGAAGGTTCCAACTCCTGTGCAGCTGCTAGGTTATTTTTGAGCTGGTGAAGGAAGAATGTCAGTCTGCATTTACAAGGGAAAAGAGTCTCATCTCAGAGGTGGATTTTGAGTTTAAGAAGCTATTCTGACCCTCCAAGTCTACATCAAAGGAATTGTTTTGACTTAACTGGAGTGAGATTTAATATGAATTGATACACTGTAATTTGATTTTGATTTTTCCTGTCATACTACATTTGCCATTTACTCAGCCTTGAAATAAATAGCATAGATAATAACATGTTATTACCTTACTGTCAATATCACACAGTTAGCACCCCAGTTTGAACTTGGTCAGTTGAAACTACTTCATATCAGAGAGAGACCAAATTTTAACCTCAAACTAGTACTTCAAAATTACATTACTTGCAAGGGGAGAATGACTGGAGAGATATTCTCACTATCAGCCATCCAGGACTAACTTTTCATTACATTACTAATTTATCTTGTGCTTCTTTATTAGGCCCATAGACAAGTTTCATGAGGGCGGCCTAAAAATTCAATGTCAGAACCTTCTAAGTCCCATTGACAGGTATAAGGGAGTAGTCAGAGCTTTTGTATTACGTGGTAACACACAGTCTTCTTCCCCCATTTAAGTTCTGGTGGTTTTTAAGATTTGCATAAAGGATGTAATAGTTGTTTGAAACCCTTTCCCTTCACTGATGTACGAAAATGAAACATTTAAAAAAAATCATTTAGGTTGTGAGGTTTCTAAACAATACAACAGTGTACTCATGGGGAAATTCCTAACACTCATCAAAACAGTTCCTGAGCAGCACGCTTTTTGAACAGTCACGTAAAGCAACAATATCAAGCCACTTCTCACCTATCTGGCAGGGTAATTTTCGGACATAAAATGAAGTTTGGTTTAGGATGTTACAGCTTAAGTAAAGAAAAACAGAAATATTTTCAAATAGTGCAAATATTTATTTTCTAATTCACATAAATTTAAACACTAAAATGTTATATTTAGAGAATTTTTCTTTAGTTAATAGTATTATGTTTAAAAGGTTTCTGCATGAAACACTTCTTATGTAACACTCTATAGTGTTAGTACTGAAGTATTTTAACTCCTAACTTACAAGGCACACAAATGTATTCCTGGTAAAATTAAAACCATTAACAGGATCAAAAGAGTTAAAGTGACTGAGAAGATATTTGAGTTTTGTTAGCTGTAACTGTAATAGCTCCAAATTTTTACTTCCTCCCTATCACAAGTAGGGAAGATTATCACTAGGCTGAAATATTAATATGGTACCAAGATTCCAATCAAGATCATTTGTTGGTTGGATAAAAGTGCTTCAAAAGCATCTTCTCACTGACAGGAAGAGGTTTTTCTCAATAACTTTACAGGTCTGATAATATAAATCTAAAATCTCAGCTTTGGATTCTGGCAATGTGTAGGTGGCGCTGTGTGGGGGTGGCTGCCAACTGAACTCATAATGTCTATTGTTGCATTATTAGAAAGCTGCCATTAAGGAGATCTGTGTACTATCATACTTGCTGGAGCCCAAGTTTAAAATTATATATTGTCTGACTCCTAAACTTGGATGCTTATGTCAAGAAGAGATCACTAAAGCGCCATAGTCTCAAGTAAATGGCATTCAGAAAGCTTGATTTTTCCAAACAGGAGGGTTATCTACATACTGTGTCAGAAATAAGAGGAGTTTAAATGGTACCTCCTTCTCCTCCTAATTCCTCTGAAGAAGAATGCTTTAAAAAGCTCTTTGCACACTTACAGAAACAACAAAATATTTAAATAGGCATTTCTAAGTCAGTTGTTTTCCTTTTTAAAGTATGAGCAGGGATTTATAAGGTCTGCATTCCAAAAAAATCTTTTTGCTGGACAGCCTTCCTTGCGTGTACTTGGTTGAAGTGAACAAGAGACTACTAAACAGCATCACAACTTGACAAACATAGGCATGGGGAGGTTTACAGCAGTGTAAAACCAGGTTACATCGGCATGAAAAGACTTTATTGCAGCACCTGTCACTACAAAACCGGACACTTATTGCCCTAGAAGGATGACAATAGCACCAATGATACCATTCTTCACCAGATTCCAGCCAACAAAGCTTGCAGGGCATTTACATCTTCTACTTCATATTGCTAACAGTGTGCGAACTGTAGTAATAAACTTCAAGTTCAAGGTAGAGCAAGAGACATCCTTTTATCACATTACTTTGCCTTCAGTTATGATTCTGCTACTGTGACTTGAATTCAAACTGTCCAAGCAGAATTATTGCATATTTATTATTCAGAGGTTTCTATTATATACATGTTTCAGATAACAGCACTTATAACCAAAGTATTGTTGTGTTAATGGGGGCAGTGATATTTTAAGTGAATAATCCTAGCTCTTAAAACAAGGTTGTTAAAGTGTCTATGGATACACAAATGTGAGTAATGCGTTGTGTTCTTTCCTAATCACTAGCTTTTGAAGCTGTCCTTTTCTTCCAATCCTGTCTTTTTACAGCCTGCCAACAACAATTCTGTCAATAGCATTGCCAGGTATAGTGCAAGAGACTTCAGTCCAAATAAGTTGAGAAGTATCACTGAGAAAGCAAACAAGCCTGTGCAACAATTGTTCATGAGAAGCTGTTAGAGGTACCACAGACTGTTACTAAACCCTTGTGACTTGAAAATCCATCCTATTATGGGGGTTATTTATTGAATTAGTGACTGCCAGAGGAAAACTTGCATGTTTCTAACATGGACTGAGATGACAATCTGTTATTTTTAAGTACACTACACAAAGTTGCAGTGCTAAGCGGTTGTGCTCTTTTTGTTTTACTAGCTTTCAAGTAACTTAACCCTGATTTTCAAAGTAAACGAAAAGGAAATATATTCAGAGCAGCAGCATTAACCTAATTCTAACTAAACTACAGCTGTATAATTAAATCCCGTCTACTTAAGTCCGCTTGTTGAAATAGGGGCCCCTGTTGTTTAAATAGCTGTTTTGTTTCTCATTATGTGTCCCAAAAAGCTGTGAGTTCTGCTTTTGTGACAAAACAGTTGTTTGTTCCAAAAGATGATTGTATTTCACAGAGCAATTTCTGTATGGATAGGTCATACTGGAAGTGAAAATATTCAGAAACATGAAACATTAATTGTTCTTACTAGAATGGTCTTCAATAGGTAATAAATGCAGCTCCAGTGTAAAAAGAGACAACCATTGGGCTGGAATCAGGAATAGCTAAAGCCATGATAAAAAAGGTGTGTGCAGAAGAAGCTTGATCTGCCGTGTAGGACATACTGGGACTGCCAGTGTTGCCTGGCAACTGGAAGATGGGGGGGCAGGCACCAAAACCAGCCTACATCCACAGTTGCTGTGGCACGATCTTTCCAACAAACTGCTGTTTCAGCTACTGTAGGCCATAAA
The DNA here is from genome assembly GCA_013397115.1 of Edolisoma coerulescens. Taxonomy (NCBI): domain Eukaryota; kingdom Metazoa; phylum Chordata; class Aves; order Passeriformes; family Campephagidae; genus Edolisoma; species Edolisoma coerulescens. The sequence goes on from VWZW01007474.1 coordinate 254,742, forward strand.
TACATTCTTGGCTTACTTTCCGTTTTTATAAGGAAAACTACGCAACAGAATTAGAGCAAGGGTTCAGAATTACATTTTAAATACAGTTAAATGAGAGTCTGATTCCTGAGGTTAAAAATGTCGTATTTTCTCTTCTCTCATAGCAACAAAATCTAGTTTAATTTTCTCATGAAAATTCATGAAGAAATAATTTAAACCTCATGAATCAGGAGACAATGTTGGAAAAATCCTTTCAGTGGTACATTCCAGACAGATGTAATTTTAAACCGTGCAAGTCTGAAGATTAAAACTTGAGGCATGCACAGTGTTGTGAATTCTGACTCCCCCTGACGTCACCACACTATTCAATGCAGATCCATCTCAACTACTGACCAAAAAATCAAAAAAATCTTCCTTCCCAGGAGCATCTGCATTGTAGAAATCACTTAGGATTTATGCAGAGCCAGAAGCAGACTATTGGCACTACGCTGCACTCTAATTATATTTAAATGGTTAACTGGTGTAAAAAAATAATTTAAATATTAATTTGATTTTATATCTGGGCCCCATTATGGCTTTTTGGGATAATGAAAGCTCACTTTCTCACTGCAGTTGTCGCTTGATATCTGAACAATTATAAAAGGCCTAAAAGCTGACTCAAAGTTCACATCCTTCTTGAATGGCATGAAAGACATGCTCTTTATATCAGCCTGTAACCAAGCTAAGGCAGTCACACAGGCCTGCCCGATCACTCTACACACACGAGCTCCTACAAAAGCTCAGGCTGCAAAGTCACTTTTGCAGAAGTGTCGACTGAAGGCACATGCTGTGCTAGAGAGCTTATGACAGCTCAGAAGCTCATGAAGACGAATGCCAGATAATTTAGTTCACTTGCTTCTCATGCTTGGAGCTTACAGTAGCACATGGAATAAATGGTAAATAATTGAAAAGTAGTATGATAAATAGATGAAGAAAATTAATTGTTAAGTAGCAACAGAATCTCTTTCTGCCCACTCTCCTTCCAATTTCAGCTTACCCAGTCAAGAGAGATTTCAAGAAGTAACTTTATTCTGACCCTAATCATTTTGCAAAATTAATTCTTCTTTAAATCCTACCCACAAGGAAACAACTCTCAGACTGTAGCTTAAAATGAACAGCACCAGTGCCACTTAATGGCTTCAGGTTATTAGTGTGAATCCTAGTCTTGTTCAGGATTTTATTCAATATTGCTATTGTGCTCCAAAATTATCTCATTAAGTGTCATTCAAGACACTAATTTAAATTAAATATTACATCAAATATATTGAGGTCAGGACCTGCTGATCTCTTTGATAAATTCCAAATTTTATTTTAATCCTTTTTTTTTATCTAAAATACAAATCTTTCAGTGTTACCACCAATTATATAGGAAGATACTAACTAGGATTATAGAAAGATATTACCTAAGGTTTGCTTAACATGTGCTATTAATTTTCAACCCTTTTTTTCACACTAACCTTTAAGCAAGCTTGGGTCTACAGCGGAGGTGCCCATCCCCATGCATGAAACTAATCTGCAAGGTGAGGAGGCAGCAGATTTGTGGCCGTGCCGTGATCCTCTGGCCATGTGTCTTCCAGCCTGTGTCCCTGGAGCTCTAGGCTCTTTTACTCTCCCAACCCTAACTCTGTGCCTAATGGCATCTTGTCTCTGGGGCTGAGGTTCGTGTCACCATGGGTGGTCCAGATTAGAAAGATGTAGGAGCAGCTAAATTGGGGCCCTGGCTGGATTGCCTTGGCATGTCTTTTCCAGCCCCAGTGTTCCTGGAGCTGTAGGCTCTTTAATTCTCTCAACCCTAACCCTAGCCCTAATGGCAGCTTGGTACTGTGGCAGAGGTCCTCACTGTCACAGGGGCCAGACATTAAAAAGATTTTTTTCACACTAACATTTAAACAAGCTTGAGTCTACAGCAGAGGTGCCCATCCCCATGCATGAAACTAATCTGCAGGGTGCGGAGGTAGCAGAGCTGTGGCTCTGCCATGATCCTCTTGTCATGCGTTTTCCAGCTCCAGTGTCCCTGGAGCTCTAGGCATCTTTACTCTCTGCCTCCTAACCCTAACCTTAACCATAATGGCAGCTTGGCACTCTGGCAGAGATCCTCATTGCTATAGCTGGCAGAGATTAAAAAGTGTGGAGCTGGCAACATTGGCACTCTGCTGTGATGCCCTTGCACTGCCTTTTTGAGTGTCAGTGTACCTGGAGCTGTAGGCTCTGCACTCTCTGAACCCGAAACCTAACCCTCATGGCAGCTTGTCCCTCCTGCTGAGATCCCCATCACCAGGGCTGGCCCAGATTCCAAAAGTGCACAGTGAGCAATCTTGGTACCCTGCTGTGATGAAATTTCTTCATTTCATGAAAGGAAATTCAAGAAGCTTAGTCAATGTTTTGGTTGTTTTTAAATATTTCAGCATTTTAAATATCAATACTTAGCATTTGAGTAATAATTTACATCTTCCAGGTGTCCAGCTTCCTTGCACTACATTTTTGAAAACCTTCTTAACTTTCATGCCTAAATTTGATTTTGAGGTTTTTAAAGGTTAGACCTTGTCAAATTCACACCTTTTTTTTTAGAGGAAGGACTATGTGCCTAACACCAAAATGATCTTTTTGACTTTCTGCTTCATAGGAGGGAAATGCTGGGTCTCCCTATTAAAACATGTTATGTAGTTGTTTAACATACAAAAATAATATGCTACCCTTTCCAATTTCCTTTTTGGTATAACTGAAGCAATTGAAATAGAAAGAATAATGAACTCTGAAACACGCATGTAGAAAGTCAATGTAAATTGACCGTTTGCAGGCTGTTTGTTAATTCGGACCAGTGGATGGTATTTATTCTGGCTGTATGTTAGTGTATTTGACAACTGCATGTAGAAGGTGAGGTTAGCTCAGGAAAGTTTGGTTAAAAGAGTACATGTTACTGTTAAAATACTTACTATTAAATGGTACATACTAATATTATTTCTACTCTTCAGACAAAAATATTTACATTATTACTTTAGGTTACATATTTCAATATTTTTTTAAAAAATCATAGAAATGTTAGAGATTTTAACTATGAAAGAATTATGCAACGCATAAATGAAATTTCAGATTAGGAACTAGAAGTTTCTTTTGTCCTAATGTCGTGAAACAATTTGCCTAGTCAATAAAAGTAGCATCAAAAAGACAATATAATATACTTGAATTTACATTTGAAAAGTATATTTGAGTAAGTCCTCCTGAAATAGGCCTCCAAACATAAAGGTTAACAAAAATATTTCTAGAATTACTTTCTATATTTGTTTAATAATACAATTTTGACATATTGAATGGCTGCTTAAGGAGCAATGAAGGTGGATTTATCCCTAGACAGATTTTCTTATCAAGATGTGAGTGAGAATTGACATCATCCAGTAGTAATATAAATATAATGCACAAATACTGCCAAACAAGTGGTCGCTTTTGAATTTATCTGAATTTTGTTTTCAAATCAAGAAATGAAGATATGCTTTTATTGCTTTTCTTTGCAATATATGGCTTATTTTCTTCACATCTCACAGTTATATAAGGGCTTCACAAAAAATCCTAGCAGACACCAACATGAAGAATGATGATTCGGGGTACCATTCTTGATACCATTCCTTATTTTATGTGTAATTGTGTCTATCACTTACATGGATGTAGTAATCAAGCAATTAGACAAAATGTTTGACAGAAAACATTCCTCTGTTTTTGAGCCAAGTGAAGAGAAATGGAATTACAATATCTCTAGCCCTGGAATTCTGATTCTGTCTGCGTTCACAATCACAAATCATTATTTTCCATGTGGCTGTTCAAAACTTAATTGTATCTTTCAGGATAAGTTGAAGGCGTAATATATAAATCTAAGCTACAACATTTACATTTCTCATACACAAAACTATGAAAGATCTGTTACATTTGGGGTAAAGAATTGTCAAGGTTTCATATAGTTTCCTCCTTCATATTTAATTTTTCCAATTTATATTTAAAAGTGCTTATCTGCTTTCTCTGCTTATTTTTCTCTGACTCTGCTTCTCTGTTTTCCATATATTGTTTTTTTTTTCTGAGCTTTACATATAGATACAGTTAAAAAGAACACTGGTTGTTTTGCAGTTAGCAGGTGCTTATAAGAAGTCATGGGGAGTTCAAGAGTAAAATCTTTTATGTATTTAAGTCATATTTTTCCAAGCAAAGATCTGCTATTACAGAGGTCCTTTTAATTGATAGCACATAAGAACTGTAGGGAGAAAGGCACCAAAGCACCTTAATGTTAATAAACTTAAGTAATTACATGAGCTTTACACAGAAATGTAGCAGAAAAAGAGGTTTGTGCCACTTTGTTTTTAGCAGAACCTGTAACACAGTGTCTAAGACTATCAGTGACAGAAAAGGCTCCTGAGAACTATAGAGTATTTGCTGAGCAGGTTAGAAGAACGACTTGTTCTGTTTTAGTGCTGTACCAATGGCCGTATGCTTCAAAGTTCTGCGTGTCTCTTAGGAGACACAGAACTAAATGCTCTAAGCATCTATGTCAACCTGTACATCTGAGGGCACTTGTTATATTCCAGGAAGTGTGGAGCATCTCTTAAGAACAGAACCAAGGGTTTTACACAATCATTCACTTGCAGCAATGTCACTAGAGTTAAGTACCAGAGTCTTTATCTTAGGCAGATAAAAATTATTTTACTTAGATTCTTGTGCTGCTTAGAAATCTTAGCTAAATTTACTATCAGAACCAGGGGTTACTAATTTTAATTCAACATTCAAAAATATAATAAAAAAGACGGCCCCAAAGAATGCCTGGCATGTGTAATACAGTATAACAGGATGTGTGCAAAAGTCCCCAGCTAGCCTCAAACATTAGAAAGGGAACTGGAAGTGATACAGAAGTATTGGTATTGTAGCTAAGTTCATTACCTCTCCTAAAAAGCTTTGGTAATGTACCAGGCTTCCTAGCTCACAGAACTGAGAATTCTCAAAGACCTAGAGTGAGTTCCCATTTGGTGTCTCTTTATGATACCGTATTTCAGCCAGTCCTTGTGTCATCTTGTTTCTGCTAGGCTTGGAGGCTATAAGCATGGTCTCTGTTATTTACATTATTCAGAGACAGAGCGATATAAAACTGTAGGAGAAATATAAGTATCCTTATATGCAAAAGAACATTATGTTTTTGTCAGTTTTGCAGTATCAGGGTATTTTTTTTTCTTTTTATTTCCTGTTCATATATTTAAGGGTCAGAGGCTTGAAGTCCCTTTACAATTTAGACTCTTATCAGCTTTTTAAGAACACAAACTAATAATATTTACTGGTGAAATTAAGATTTTTACACAACTGCAAATGGAATGTTGCTTTTCTCAATCAGTTGTCAATTAAAGCAGAAAAAAAGACATCAATGGCAAAACCCATTTCATGAGCTTTCTGTAAGTTATTTGGCCTCTCTTAGTCCATTTTTCATGAAGTTGTCAAATGTAAACTAGTCTGTGCTTGATGATAAATAGACTTTATGATATGGAAATTCAATTAATAAATAATGCACATAAAATAAAAAGTTTATTTGTTTATTCTAAAAAAATCTGGCTTAAACCCATGAACAGCTAAAGTTGTGATTTGATGAGTAACTTCAGCTTTGATCCTAGTGTTTGATAAATCTGAATGTCACTTATTGGAGAAGGAATTATTGCATTATCAATACAAGCAATTATACATTACAATACTGTATTCTCTTAAGCAGGATAGAACTCCATGTAAGATCTCTTTTGTAAGTAAAATGAGCACTGAAAACCTCCTTGCTGATGAAATTTTAGCTGTGATCAATGTATTTAATTGTCTTTAATTGTAAAAAAATGTTGCTATGCTTTTGCCAAAACATGAGAAGGTGCTCAAATGATGTCACAAATACATATATTGAAATATGTTTGTGATTTTTTTAAAAGCAGGATGATGATCTTGCAACTCTTCCAATACACACCTGTAGTGAAACTTGAATCTTGCATAGTGTCGCATGATATGTGCAGTATACTCAGCTAATCATCATCCACCTGAAATTCTTTCTTGTTTATTGGAATACTTGTACAGTGAGGGTTTTCTCAGCATCTCCATCAGGCATCCTGGCCTATATTTCTTCAAATCAGGTACTTATTCTGCCAATGAAACATTCTCTCAGCATTATCTTCTGGCTTCTCCTGCATATTTTCTGTATTAGCCATTTCCCACAGAACATAATTTCTTCTCTCCTTGCCTCAAACAGACTATCCCTGTTTGGTTTAGAGGTCTGCCTCATACATCTGGATATTCCGTCTTTATTTCAAATATTAGCTTAGCCAATTTCTTTTCTTATTTAAGCAAGTTACAAAGGATCAATCTTGAAAGAAAAGTTTTAGTTGCATTGGAACAGGCTATACTTGAAAATCCCTTAACAAAGAAATATACCGTATAGGTTACTGAGGTTAACACTTACATTTTTTTTTATCTATAGCCAGACTGCAAATATTAAGTAATATGTATTTGCATCTCTATGATTAGGCAGAAAAGAATGTTTTATATCCCTTCAAGAAATTAATTATAAAACGACCACTCAGATGGGTGAGATGCAGAACTAGGATGTTCCTGGTATGTATTGACTTCACAGAGTGTCATCTCTTTACATTGGCAAATTTAAGCTACTTAACACAGGCATAACTAAAATATGTTTTGTGTGCATATGAATTCCTTCTGCTTCTGAAAGAAACATTTATGACTATGCTCCAGGAAATTGTTCTTCTGTAATTTCTGAATGTAAAATTACTTTAGCAAATTTACATTTTGTTAATTGATAACATATGTTGCATTTTCATCTTTATAACTATTAAACAGTTTGACAAAAAGCATTTTGCCTCTGTAACCACAGCATCCCACCAACTGTTTTCACATATATTGAACACCTCCATTGTCTCTAAAAATTTATTTTCCATGAGTCCTGTTACCTGCTACAGGCTGTTTACCTTTGAGTTTTGTTTCCTTTGGCAGCACCTCTAGAACAAAGAGTCCACTTCAGGACTGTGAAAGGGTTTCAGTGTTAGCACACTAGGACTGAGTCATATATTTTATATTGATATTAATGTGCAGTAAATTCCTTATGTGCTATGAATATTGTTGCCTCTGGGTCCACATACACAACATGTTACCTCTGAACTGTCAGGTCCATTAATGATGGCATGTACTTTAGCTCAGTCTGGGGTAAGAAGACAGCTGAATACATTGTGTTGACATATAGGGCTGCAAAAAGCAGTGAAATTTTGATCCTATACAGAAATATTTATTTCTAAGCCTTTTCATATTGCACTCTTAAAGGCAGGGAAACTGTCAAGTCTTATATACAGCTGTCCTGAGACAGAAGATATTTTCAGTAGTTTCAAGAAATTTTAGATATAATCAAAAAATTGTAACACTTGTCATCCCTGATCAAAGTTCTCATTGACTGGAGAGGCCCCAGCATGGATTGAGAGCCATCATCATTTGTATGGCAGAAAAGAGATGTTTTGGAAATGAATGCATGCAACAACAGTACTTCCACACTTTCATGGATATGAAAGATAAAAAGCATCTTGATGCTGTGGGAGAGTGGAAAAGCTTCTAATACTGTGACAGAGTACTTCACCCCACCAATACCCAATCTTCAGCCCATACTGCTAGTGACACGTACAATAGATAACGGAGTAGAGGACCAATCCTGTAGCCAGGAAGTGATGCATGTACTTGAAAGTTCTTACATTTGGCAAAACAGATCTACATGGAAGCATAGAGTGTGGGAAAAGTAACATACTGGTGGAAGAGATAAGAAAAGCTCCACTGTACTCAATACTTTGCTTATATGCCTAGGCAAGTTTCTTCTAACTTGCAATAATAGCGTTTAGATCCACATACTTTTATAGCTAGGGAAGAGGGAGAATTTAAATCTTTCACAGCTAGATATTTTCATCAAAACAGCCAGCTACCAGTCTCATTTTTAGACAGCTGAGAGCTAGAAAAGTGAGATTCCTGCTCTTCCATTATGGTTTGTTCACTTTGTTACACAAGGATGCTTATTCAGAACTGTTGTCCACAACCATAATGCACACTGATACTCTGTTACTTGTCCCTATTCAATGTGGAGTCTCCAGAGTTATAAGAAAAGAGCTGGTATTTTTCTGAATTACTTTGCTAAATACTACACTTTTATATAAAGTAACATCATAGGCATTTGTAGTACTTTAGTTTGTGTCTATGTTGAAGGTAGTATCTTGTGAAGTGAGAACTGCATCACGGGTCTATCCAGGACCTTAATGGATATTTAAAAAAAAAAAAAAAAAAATCATTCAACTTTATTTTTACTATGGTGTATTCCCAAGGATCATCTATTCCTAAAAGATTTTCTGTTTTTCAAGGCACCTGACCCATCAGAGAAACATTACAGTTAACCTTGCATCTGATATATTTTTTTAAAAAGTGAAAATAAAGTTCAAAAGACATAACTGGAATAGAAAAATCAGAAAGATTAGGTAACTGCATCGTGGTGCATCTGGCCAAGCATGCAACAAATCTAAAACGCCGTGGATGGGATACAGCACAAGTGACAAGTGAGAGAGCATAACTGAAACTTTATGAAGCATGATGGTTGTTCAGAACTGTTTGTATGTGCACAAGTGTTCTAACTCCAAGGCTTTCTGCAGCTAACCCAGCTCAAGGAAGTTTCAAGGAAAAATGTAAAAAAGATGTGTAATAGTTACAGTTTTCACTTTAGCAGGTAGTACTTTCCATGCAGAAACCAGACTGCCAGTTCCTTATTATATAAAGGATTTTTGCCCTGCCCTTCATGAAGGAACAGGCAAGTAACAGTTTAATGATGCCATTTTATCACAGCTGAGAACTTCAGCTATTCTGGAGTGAGCACAAGGCTAAAATGAACTATGCGTACCTTACAAGAATTTCCAAGTAATACAGGTTTTGAACTGAACCCATGATAGCCCCAGAAATTTCATTTAAAACATCTAGTTTTGACATTCTAAAATGTAAAGATCAGATAAAGGATGGTTTACTCTACAGCCAAAAAACTTCAACTCACTGTAAGTGCAAGTTTGACAGGGAAGCATACTGTCTTGGGTTTCTGCCAGATGCTTGCATGCTGTTCCAAAATCTAAGTGACTGCAAAAATTAACGGAATGTTAAAATAGAGAGAAGGAGTAAAGTTAATGAGTTAGATTTACAGAAGGAAAACCAGAGGAGGCTGATAATCTGTGTCTGTTCCCTTGCCATAGATCAGTAAAACATTATTGGGAGGAGTCACTGGGCAACTGGTTTACAAAAGCTGTATGTGCACAGGAAAAGAGTCCAAAGCAAGCAGAGAAGAAAAAGAGAATAATTAATCATTTATTAAGCACACAATCAAAACTCCAGCCACACAAAGGACCTGTAGACAAGCACTGTAATTATAAAAAACTAAGCATAAGAGCGAAAATCCTGTCTTTGCTATGTGAAAGAAGGCTCTCTATTCAGTTATGTAAATATGAGCATTTAGAGACATTTGAGTTGTACTACCATAGCCAAATCACTTAGCAGATATGAAAGCAGAGGAGGAGGAAACTTGCATCTTTCTTAAACAGAGTATAGATTCCAGGTGGAATATCCTAGGATATTCAAAGGATCAAGAGATGCCTGTGTTTACAAAACTAAATCAGAGCTGGAATGTCTCCATTGGCCTCAGTGAAGCCAGGATTTAATGCCAGCAATGATGAGAGACTGAGGGCCAGCAGGCCAGGCTTTACTTATGCATCCCAGTGACTAAAATTAATAACATAAGGGGATCAATTGAATTTATCTCAACCCTCTCTCTTTCCATAACAACAGGAAAACTATTGGTGCTCCCATGGTTAAGAACACCAAACCGGGCACTAAAGCCAGACAGTGAGAAACACTGGAAGATCCTCTATCTATTCAGCACTTTGGTTGTTTGGTTGTTCAGCTACCTCAGAGGACAGATAAATAATTCATAAATGATAGCCCTTTTGTAAATGGTAGGAAGGAAGAGAGGGAAAATGATAGTATCATTTGCCTTTTGCATAATTCCTACAGCTCTCAAAGGCCTTCATTTTAGACAAGCTACATTTTGGAGCAGATCTCCAATGCCATTAACTAGTGTCTCAAGATGTTTTGTGAAAAATAACATACTAGGAGTAAAAACCCTTTCCAGACAGGAAAGTAAGAGCATAGGATCAAAAATCAGACACAAATGAGGTTGGGTGCAGGGACCAGAATTCCAGATCTTTTGTTCCTTCATGACTCTCTGGCATTTGCAGTTAAGCACTACAGCTATGGCACATCGTTTTGGCAGGAGACAGGCTCTTACCTTGCGATGCAGGGTGCTTCTGTGCACGCACAGATGTCTGCTCTATGCAATTAAGTGCAGCGTCACACTTAACAAATTATATATTTCTGGGAAGAAGGCAGTCAGAGTGTTGTCTGGGCCAGACATCTAGGCTACATCTATATTGTTATAATTAAATGTACCTACGAATATTCCTGAGCACTGAGATCAACTGATACAGAGCAAATGCATCTATGCTAGGGAATTCTCAGCCTTCAAAGTATGATGAATGTAACCAACCTGCCTGCTAGATGTATTTTGGATTCCAAAACATGCCAGGGAATTTTCTTGGGAAAGAACTGGTTAAATAAAAGTCAAAAGCTAACCATGGGCAATTGTAAAAAAGCACAGATTACTCAAAGCCAGGGGCTAAGAATCCAGATTGGTTAAATTGTCACATAAAAATCTACTCAAACCACAATTTTGGTGAACGTAACTGGGCTGGTCCAAAGACTTTCTGCTGAGTCTTCATGTCTGTGACAGTAATCTCACCTAACCAGCAACAAAGCCATACAGTGAGAAAAATGTAGCATGAAATTGTGAATAGGACAGTTAGGCATATAAAGGAAAATCACGTACACAGTCTCTGTGTGCCTATTTGCCTCACTAACCCTCACTATGGGATTTATACCATGAGCATAACCCAGACAAACAGTATTATTCCACATCCAGTTTCATGCAAGAATTGAGATTTTTGACTGCATGTCTGTGTTCACAAAAATGTATGCTGGTGAAATAACATATGCGCAAACCCTTATAAACAGCATTTTCTGTGCAGCTATTAGAGATGTGGGTCTGACAACATCTACAGACCCAGTTTTGGTCAGCTGTGACTGAGCACCTAGGTTTGGCTGAAAGGTCAGGCTGATGATGCATGTCCTCAGCCAACTGGCAGGAGCATCTTTTGTTTCTCGTAGAACAAGCACAGTTACTTCTACAAAGCACTCAGTATTTACCAGGTTTTTAACTGTACAAGTACAAACCATTTTTCCAAATATGAGTCACTCAGAAGGAAGTCAAATAAGCAGCTTGGCTGAATGATCAGAAAGCTAAGTGACACAAATTCAGTAAGCCTTAAAGAAAAGTAGCTTTAAAATTATGAACATGGCAGTGTTTATTAAATCTCCTGAGAAGCAAGTTAAACCTACTTAAGGAAATGGAAAAGGTATCTATGTGTTGAAGAGGTAGGTGATTTCCAATGGCTGCGTCTATTTCCTTTCTTCTGGGTGGCCAGATGAGCATGCTGGCCTTGAGACTGGTTTGCCATGTCCAGCCATAACCCCACCAACTTGCAATCCCCTGACTCTTCTTTCAGAATGCAAAAGCAGTTTAAACACAGAAGAAATAAATATTTAGGATCATATAGAGCAGCAGAAGGTTTCACAGTCCCATAGCTGCAAATGATTTCTTGGGAAAAGAAATGCAGTGATGACATTGCTAATTAAAAATAAATTACAAAACCAAAAATCATCCATAATTTGGGAAAGTTTCTGCACTTTAGAACTTTTAACCTCCAGTTCATTGGATAGGAGAAGATTGCATGCTTATGAAGCTTCCTCAATTTGTTGCAAGATTATTTTATGCTTAAAACATGACAGATGTCTTGGGATGAAGGAACATTGATAAAATATAAGAAAATTACAGGAAATAATCCCTGACCAATACTCTTTTGGTATTGACAGCACAACAGAGTTCCTAGAGCATCTCCCAGTCAGCTGAGGGCATATGTCCCCCTTTCATAAATTCTTTTGCTTTGTGGTGTCTTACGTGGTAACATTCATTATGTGCCTCCCCAAACTCTATTTTGAGGGATGGTAAAACAACTGAAAAAAAGAAAAAAAATCTTAGAGGCATTTTAGCGCTATCAACAGACACTGTATAGAAATCTTTCATTATAAATTAACACTATTCAAAACAATGATAAGGTTGATGTTGTAAACACACTTCTGTACTAATTCCACACCGTGTAATTATCTCTCAAAATGTAGCCACTAACAGGAGGAAATAAAAACTGGCATTACAAATTGAGTATCTGCTTTTGGAGATGGAAAGAATCCCTTGTGAACAAAGATCAACAACACATTCCAGGAAATACACTCTGTCTTGTCACAGAATAGCATTGCCACAAAATATGCTCCTTTTAAAGATCTGAAACTTTTTTTTTTTTTTGCTATGATCTTCTTCCAAAGCAGAATTTCCAAAAAGGGGTTTTAGATATGTTTGAATAACAGCTGTATGTTCATGATACACTTATAAGAAGTCAACAAATTTATCTGTCCAGGAAATATTTTGTCTATTCCCTGACAAAGCTCAAGTAAACAACAACAAAAGCAATAACATAAAAAGCTGATAAAAAATATATTCAGAAAAAAAAAGCCAAAATTTTAAAATTAGATTTTAAATTAAATTTAAATTTTAGGAATTTAATGAAGTAACTAAAGAAGCAGGAAGAAGAAAATGTAGGGGATATGTTTTATTAGCTGTAGTTTAGCAAGCAATCACATATTTGTAAACTGAGTTATGCATGTGCAGGTGTCTGCACAAAGTTGATACCTGGGGTATCTAGAATTGCGGAATACTGCAACCATTTAAACACATGCTGAAAGAGTCACTTTTAAACACTTGTTCTTTAGCTTGGCAACACCAGCAAGAATTTAAGCAGTGTTTATATTTCAGGATCTATATGATTTTATGCTTTAATTTACTTAATTTGATGTTAATGCAGCACCTATTCTCAATTTTCTCTCTGACTCCTGGTTCAAATTACGTGACCCTTTCAGCTCTTGCAGAGCTGAATATGCCAGAGGAGTCTATAGAGAGAAGCCAGATAATTCTCCTATTCCTCATTCACTAAAAAAAAAGACCTAAGCTGTCAGTAAGTGGATGATAAGGTACAGGTTGGTACTAGCCATTACTTTCCAAACAAGAAAGGATGTAAGTCCATTCTAAAAGCCTGGAACTCAGATTGCCTTTCCTAAGGTTCAGGCTGGTTGCCAGAGATTTGCAGTGCCATCTATTGCATGAAGAAGTTCTGTAGACTTTCCTCCAAAGTTTGCAAGAAGTTCTAGGGAAGTCTTCTAGGGCAGTCTAGGGAAGTCTCTAAGGACACAAGAACTACCAGAATTATCAGTAGAAGAGTATTTAAAGAATCTTAGAGAGTTCTCTGAATTTACTTTTTGGAAAATACTATGTGTATACATATCCAAACAAATCACAGCAGGCTGCTTTTGCATCAATCTTCCTTTCAATAAATGTTTTGAGAATAATCTGGACGATTTATTTAACTAAAATTAACCTGTGCTCATCTCATTATTAACTTTTATGTCCAACACTTTCCTTCAATTTGAAAAATATAAAAATTTCTTAAGATTTTAATAGCTGTTAATGGCTACTAAAACCAGTTAGCCTAAACAATCACATCATTTTATAAAAATTACTTGCTTCATATCCATTTCAATAGGAAGCACTGTTCTTGTATAAAGATATGACCATTGTTTCCTTAATTCACTTACATTTTCAAGCTTATTGTACCTAAAACTGATGACAAAGAGAAAAACAAGTTTTGTCAGCATTTTGCTATCACCTACATTCTCTGCTTAGGCCACTGAAAAGTCTCTTTAGAATCTGCTTTGTCAGCTTTTGATTTACAGAATTTTGACATAATAGTGGAAACAAGAAATACATCAGTTGTCATTGGACTCAAAAGGCAAGATAGGACCTAATTTCTATTTCACTGTGGAAATACAGTAACAACAAAACAGAAGAGTCTTCTCTGTAGAACAATTTGTCAGGCAGATTAAGCAAACCCAAACTCTTCAAAAAGTTATTCAAAATCTCTTGTAAAAAAGTTAATCCCCCCAAAAATTACATTTACCTTGTGAATACTATCCTCAGTTCCTAAGCTTTTGTTTTCAGTAACCCAGAAAAATCCTTACGCCCAGCAGTTCAAGGAGTCATGGTGAAAAAGCAAAGGCACTGTCTCTGGATGTGCATAGGAAGCATTCACATACTATGTTAATACACAACTTTATGACACATCAAGATTACAGAAAGACATTTTCTGAAACTTTATATTTGTCTGACTTTCAAAACATTGTCTTTCAACTGGGTGGTAAAATGTGACCTTTCAGTCAGAATAATTCATTTTTGCTTTCATACTTACTAAACAAATACCATGAAGGTTAAAATATTGTTTCATTACAATTGGACAGCAGTATTCTAATATAAAACTGGAAAATATGAGAAGAACTGAATCAGAGGTATGTAGAATATTGTGATGAAACATCAAATCATGAATAGCTGAAATGGAAGCACTGGGATTCTCCCATTTTCTTCAAGAGGCAGGAGAACCATACCATACTTCTTGGCTGTGCCGCTCAGATGGCTCAGAGGAAGATGAAATTCCCTTAGAAGATGACTTTAACAAAAACGGAGCAGAGCAGGTTTTCTGGACAAGGACAGACATTACATAATGGGTAACTCTGGAGATGACTGCAGTGGCCAATCAGTCTTGCCACATCACAGAAAAGGAAACGTAAATACAGATAGAACACATAGTTCAGTACTTCAGTGTCCTGATTTTGGCTGTCATAGAGTTCATTTTCTTCTGCATTTTGGATTTAGGATTAGAATAATGTTGATAACACACTGATGTTTTGGTTGCTGCTAATAGTGCTTGCCCAAAGTCAAGGACTTCTCAGTGTCTCGTGCTCTGCCAGGGAGGAGCTGCACAAAAAGCTGTGAGGGAGCACATCTGGGACAGCTGACGCAAACTGGCCAAAGGGATATTCCACACCAGAGAACATCATGCTCAGTATATGAATGGGGGGGAGTTACCTGAAAGGGAGGGCTGATCATAGCTTGGGGCCAGGCTGGGCATCAGTCAGTGGGTGGTGAGCAATTGTATTGTGCATCACTTGTCCTTCCTGGGTTTCATCTCACTCTTTCTCTCTCTCTCATTTTTTATTACAATTATTATTATTGGTGGTAGTAGTAGTAGTAATAGTGTTATTGTTATTATTATTATCTTTCACTTTGTTTCAATTATTAAACTGTTCTTACCTCACCCCACGAGTTTCCTTTTTTTTTCTTTTCTTTTCTTTTCTTTTCTTTTCTTTTCTTTTCTTTTCTTTTCTTTTCTTTTCTTTTCTTTTCTTTTCTTTTCTTTTCTTTTCTTTTCTTTTCTTTTCTTTTCTTTTTTCTTTTTTTTTCTTTTTTCTGTCCTGATTCTCCCCTCTATCCCATTGGTATGGGGCACAAAGGGTTGAGATAACCATGACGTTCGTGAATAAGATGGTCTTAAAACCTATCAGTTAAAATGCTGATTCAGATTCTATAAGATGGACAGTTCAAGTTCTCATTCATAAGACAAATACTGGAGATAAGTTGAATAAGGCATATATAGCAGTCCTGGCTCACCTTTAAACAAGCTTTTTATCTAAAATTTGTTATATATTTTGCCCCTTTATAAATATTAAAATTCCTAATCCTCTGCTTCCTTTCCAACTGATCATTGAACTCCCAAGCTTGAGCTCTAAGAAAAAATACATACAAAAAAGTCTAGGTTTTATTTTAGAACTTACCACAAGTTCTGAAGTCTTTCTGAAGGAGGCGATTGGTGACAGCCAACGTGGCTCAAAGGACACATTGTGCCTGTCAAATTTGGTGGCTTTCTATGATGGAGTTACCACATTGGAGGATGATGGAAGAGTGACTGATGTCATCTACCTGGATTTCTGCAAAGCATTTGACACTGTCCCACACAATATCCCTGTCTCTAAATGGGAGAAACATGGATTTGATGGATGGACCACTTGGTGGATAAGTAATGGTAACACTCAAAGAGTTGTGGTCAACGGATCCATATCCAAGTAGAGACCACTGAGTGATGAGTGGTGTCCTTCAGGAATAGGTATTGGGTCTGACACTGTTTAACATCTTTGTTGGCGACATGAACAGTGATATCGAGCACATGCCAAACTGTCTGGTGTGGTTAACACACTGGAGGGAAGGGATGCCATCCTGAGGGACCATGCCAAACTCATGAAGTTCAGCAAGGCTACGTGCAAGGTCCTGCACCTGACTGGGGTAATATCCTGATCACAAATACAGGCTGGACAGTGAATGGATTGAGAGCAGCCCTGGGGAGAAGGACTTTGGGGGCTGCTCGGTGAGAAGCTCAACATGACCCAGCAACAGGTGCTTGAAGCCCAGAAAGCCAGCTCTGTCCTGGGCTGCATCAAAAGCAGTGTGGCCAGCAGCTGGCTGGTGGGTGGTTCTGCCCTCTGCTACTCTATCCTGAGACCCCACCTGGAGTCCTGCGTCCAGGTCTGCAATTCCCCAACACAGGAAGGATAGTGACCTGTTGGTACAAATCCAGAGGAGGGTCACAAAGATGATCAGAGAGCTGGAGTACCTCTCCTGGGAAGACAGGTCTGTCCAGTCTGGAAAAGAGAAGGGTCCAGGGAAACCTTAGAGCAGCCCACAAGAAGGCTGAAGTGGGATTTTTTTCAAGGGCATATAGTAATAGGGCAAGGGGTAATTGCTTTAAACTGAAAAAGGATAGGTTTAGATTACATATTAGGAAGAAATTATTAGAATTATAGAATTATTAATATTGGAAAAGAACTCTAAGATCATCAAGTCCAACCTTTGACCTAACACTGCCAGGGCCACCACTAAACCATGTGCATAAGTGCAACATCTACACGTCTTTTTGCCATTGACTGTGGCTAGCTGGGCTCACTGCTGGCCCATGTTCAGCTGCTGTTGACCAACACGCCCAGATCTTTTTCCACTGGGCAGATTTCCAAACACTCTGCCCCCAGCCTGTAGCTCTGCATGGGGTTGTTGTGACCCAAGTGCAGGACCCAGCACTTCACCTTGTTGAACCTCACACAATTGCCCTTGGCCCACTGATCCAGCCTGTCCAGATTCCCCTGCAGAGCCTTCCTACCCTCAAGCAGATCAACAGTCCTGCACAACTTGGTGTTGTCAGCAACCTGACTGAGGGTGCACTGGATCACCTTGTTCAGATAATTGTTAAAGGTGTTAAGCAGGACTGGAACAGGACCCTCTTCACTGTGATAGTGGTGAGACGCTGTAATGGGTTGCCCGGATGATTCTATGACTATACAAATAGGATACAGTTTTCATGCTGATGGTATTTGTCTGACCCAAATAGATACTTCTGGCAGAAGAGAATCTCTCTGGTAGAAGATGTAAACTGTTTCAAACAGCCATTAATCACTTGTTTTATTTTCATATCCTATCCTAAAACAGCATCAATGCAAAGTAAAAGAACAAGAAAAAGAACTTCCAAATGAGGTTATTTACAAACCTTTAATAAAAAAAAAAAAAAAAGGGAGGATACTGCAATTTATTATGTGCATAGTTTTCCATAGAAGCAATACTTACAGTATTATTTGTGAGAAATACCAAGTACAAGATGACAGAAACACTGAGATGATATGGAGGAGCCAGGATGACACATGCTGTTGAACAACAGAAACCCATAAGGGCAGTATAAACTGCTGAGATTATAGCATCAAAATGTGTTATCAAGGAGTAAAGAAGCAGGACACTTATTGGAGAAGCTTTTTTTGGTGATGTTCTCTGTCCCAGAGAGTGTCCAAGAAGAGCAGGCACACAGGACAGCACATAACTGGGTACTACAACTAATGGCAAGATTTGAATAGCTGTTAAGTATCTATCTCTGCTCAGACAGTGAAGTAAATGGCTGTTTGTTCACTGCTAACCTAATAAAGCTTTTTTACTGGCTAGAAAATGCTGGATAAAAATGCTGTTTAATGGTTTCAAACTTTCCCTGAAAATTATGTAACTCCTCATATGTGCTGTTCATGTAGACAGGCCTCTGTAGAATGAAGGTGGTGAGACCTGCTGATCAGAGTTGGCCGGTTATTTAGCCTGTTGTGTACTTACAAAGACTTCAAGGATGATGTAGTCTTGTTTTTTAATGCAGGAAAGAATTTGGTCATAGGGAGACAGTTTTCTTAACCATTTCAACTATATGAACTATATACATAATCACAAATTTTAAAGCCAAGAGGAATCATTATCATCCAATCTCACCTTTTATCTACAGTTCACGCAATTTCAACACACAGCTCAGATGTTTCTCTTAGCTGTATTGTCTTGAGAAAGTTGATTGCAAAGATGACTCAGCACTGGAAAAGTTGTTCTTATGCTTAACCTATCCATTACTTTTAAAAAATGTAGAAATCATTGAAAGCCCACCCCTGCTATATCTCTTGTCTAAACTTAAGTCTGTCTTTCAAATTATTGTAATCCTCCATACTGTTCTGCTTTCTCTAAAGGGGATTCTAAAGAATGACAGATCTTTACTCCACATAGATACTTTTTGATCAGTCTATCAAGAAATCTCAAATCTCTTCTTAGATAAAAGACACCAGTTCAACTGAATGCTTTGTCACAGACCTGTGAGAACAAAGTATACATAGATTTTTCCTTGAAACATATACTACTCTTCCTTTCTCCTCTTTAAAATTGCTGCACATCAGTTCTTCATAAAGCAAAAAACTTGTGGCCCTGGTGGTTCTTACACTAGTATGTTCTCCTCAAAGCAAGAAAAACCACTTACATTTCAGATGATCTCTCTCCCAGGCTTCATCAGCTGCCATGCTTGGAACAGCTCTGTGGTTCTGGTCAGATACAGGTGTATTTACATTTGTGGTTTAGTCCAAATCAGAAGAGGACTTAAATATACCTCTTGATTACGTATATTGGTACACATTCAGGACCAGGTCACATGAGTGTGATTTTTTTTTGCTGAGGGAAATCCCTTATCTCTGCACATGCCAGGAAATTTCCTCACATAGCAGGAAAGAACAAGAAATGACACAAAGAAAAGTGCTTTGTTTTTAAAGCACATAGCTAATTTCATCATTACAGCAGAAAAACACATCAGTTCACTATGAGACCAAAAGAAAAACTATATGTACTTTCCACTGTTACAGTTTTCAGCTACTGTAAAAAATAAATAGAGCTATTAAAAAAGTTTTCTTCTTTATCTTATTTTTCGAGTTACTGCTGAGATTATCCTTACATTAATTATCTAAATAAGGTAATTATCAATGCTCTCTTTGTCCCCGAAAAACTAAAACCTACAGCTCTGCACCTTTAGCTTTTTGAAGCCATGAGATAAAAATCTGTGTCCAAACACCCTTTAGGATGTGCTTGTTCCTGCCTACCAAGTACATTTTTTAACAAAAGAAAACAGGTGTCATGGTGACATTTTTAATCCACCTCTGCTTATTAAAAAAAGTTTTTATCAATGCTACAATATAAATTGCACGTAAACATGTGCTTAGTGTATTTTCTTATATTTTAGCATATTAACTGATTTGACTACTCCAAAGCCAGGTATTGGCAACATCATAAAAACCCAACACAAACAGTATCTACCTGCCCACATAACTCAAAAACATTACTTGGATAGAAGTCTATTTTTGTCAAACTTAAGAACTCACCATCATGTGCATAAAATAAACTAAAATAAAAAATATAGTTAAGCAACAAGTTAAATGTGCATCTTGAATTCCCATTTGAAAGTTCACTCATAAATTGAATATTTAAGTATGGATATCTTCAGTCCTTTTGTGACAACATTTTGCATTTTAAAAAGAAAGAAATTAATTTTACAACTCAAACCCGCTTTTTTTCCCCTGTCAGTAGACATTTATTACCTAGATACTTTATCAAAATCATAACAAGTCTCTTTAAACATCTTTAATCTATTCATAGACATAGTCTAAAACTGTTACTTATATGAAAAATTTTATGAAAAAAGGGCCTCCAAGTTATTAAATAGCTCTCAAATTTCATTGTCCCAGGAAAAGTAGAGAATTACCAATGAAATTACTTTAGCAGCAGGATAAAATACCTATTGACTGTGACAACAACAATGGAATCCATCTGCTCATGGACACACAGTGAAGCAGACTTTATGACTATGAACTCAGTCTAGTGAAAAGAAATGGTTCATATATACAGAAGCTAATCTTTATGATGCTTCTAGCCATACTAAAGAAAGCATCATCTCCTCATCAAGAAGAAAAGAGAATTTGCAAAAGTGAGCAGTACAGCTATTCTTATTTTTTGAAGACTAAAAAGGGCTGAAATTTCTCTAGACTTAAAAAGTAAAATAAGTAAGAAAACAATAGCTTAAAATAAAATGAAATAATGGTAAAAGCCTATTTTAAAAAGAAAGGCTAGAATTGCACTGCACTTGGCAAAGGGGAAAAATGCATTTGATTTTTTTATTTCATCAAAGTAGCTATGTTTTATTTAGAACTGCAAAACAAGAACATTCTTTAACACATCTTTTTATTATCCTGCCAAACCTAGAAATTTTAGAATGTTTTAAGCATCTTAAAATTGTGAAAGAAATTAAAATGCAACATTTTGTAAAGCCTTACCAACAACAGTAACCCCCCTGGTAACATTTGCAATGTGTAGTTCTGTAACAAAGGTATTGCAAGTGCATTTATTTATGAAGAGTAAACAAGCAACCAACATTGTTATCATTTGGAATTGAGTTGTATAATGTGTGCACTACTAGTGAACCCAGAGATTCTGAATGCAATTTCAGTAGCACACAAAATTAACCTTTCATATGAGTGCCTGCATTTTCCCTAGACATCTTTCCTGTCATATTTCACAAGCAATTTGGGCAATGCTTAGTGTTTTAGCCCATCTGAATTATGCATACTCCTACACATTCCATAATGTAACTAAAGAATGTTTTCAATTCTCGGGCATGATGCAAATTTATTATAAATAATTGTAAAACCCAACCAACCATACAGAAATAAAACACACTTACTGAAGTTAATCCCACACATTCTTTCTTCCACTGTCTCAATACATCAAACAGTAATTATCCTGTGTTTAACATAATAGGACAGAGAATATTTAGCCTGAGAGTACTCAAACTGGTTAAATATAGATAAATATCTATGATAAGATAAAAAATGCCAGTTTTCTTCTTTAAAGGTCATTGCATAATAATTATTTTGATGTCATTACCAAAAAAGCTGCACACCAGAGCCAGCTCCATATGGATTATAACTGAAGCAGCATTATCCATGTCCTATTGTGCATTAAAATTAAAATGCAGATTGCTGCTGTTTTGGGGGGAGGGGGTTGTGTGCTTATTTGCAAGAAAAGAGAAGAAGAAAAGAGAATAAAGGGAGAAAAAGGAGAAGAGAGTTATCACGTAACACTAATGTTATTAATCCTGATCTGAGAGACTTACTTGGTTCCTATTTCTGTACCTTAATGACTTCCAGTCCCTGCATCATTCCACTCTTAATATAAAGAGCAACACTAAGCCCCTGACAAACCATGTGGAAAAACCCAATCCATTTTCCATAAATACTAAGATAGCCTGTTAATCGCTGGAGTCTTCCGCCTTATGTTAGTAAGTACTTCCAACTTCAGCCTACTTTTTCCTGAAAATGTCACTGACATTAGGGTGAATATTCTCAAATCATATTTATAAGCCTTACATTGTCTGTGAGCTTTTGAGAGAGATTCAATGGCAGAGTGCTAATGAAAAATTTACATGGGATTTTCATTCTGCAAGCTTTCCTACCAGAAACCTCACTCCATATATTTACTGTTTAAGTATGAAGTCTCCCATTAAATTATTCTACTTCTGAAAATGAAGCAATTATAATTGCTCAAAATTGAAAGACCAGAAAAGTCACTTTCATGAAGAACATGAACATATTTTTTAATATAATGGATGCAGTTGTTAAATAATAATCAGTCCATTAACATCTGTATTGGGTCTAGCTGGGATGGAGTTAATTTTCCCCATATCAGCCCTCACAGCTGTGCTTCGTACTGGTAGCTAGAAAGGTTTTCATTTTATTTGCTCTCTGCCCTGTCCTGCTGAGGTGGGGAATCATAAAGCAGCTTGGTGGGCATCTGGTGGCCAGTCGGGGTCAACCCACCTCAACATTTTATGAATACAGACAGAATCTGGTCTAGTAAATTAATTTTAATTTTAGCATTAGCAATGCTGATAGGGGTTATACTGCTATGGATAAATATGCACATCAATATGCACACTTACGAGGGAGCTTAGAAAAATGATAAAGAAAATGTTCTTTTCCTTTTATTTTACTCATGCATAAATAAATATATCACCTGGAAACTGAATGAGAAATTATTTATACCCTGCAGGTTACTCCTCCTTATACAGTTCATACTGTCTGCATACTGTCTGCAGGATAACTTTCTTGCTTTCTCATACCAGTTTGAGCTTTCTCCCATTACTGAGATCGTTAATAAAAATATGTCAATGAGGAAGACAGGAGGAAGGAATCAACCAGCCTGTCTGTCAGGAGATTTGGCCTACTTGACAACATTTGGTCAGTCTCTACAATGGCCAAAGGAAAATTTGTAAAATCGTAATTCTTCTCACCAGTAAATAAATCTAAGAACTTTTGGTGAAGATACACAATAATATGCAATACTTAACGCATAAAAGACCTTAGATGTGAAAGAGGCAATGAGATCACCCTTGGCTCTTCTATCCAGCAAATGAACCAGAATCGTCCTTGGAAGTACAAGGACTTTATGAAGAGTAGAGTCCGTGATAAGTTGGACCAGACGTAAAAGACTCAACATTGCCTAATAAATGACCCTCAGTTACATGTACAGGAACACACAGTACTATTCACTAGCACTGAAAATACTGAAAAAGTGGCGTTCTAAGCAAAATCAGCTTTTTTTTATATAGATGTGAATGTCAAAACTCATACTCTTCTCTGCAAGAGGATGATGAGACAGATGTGAACTCCTTAGCCAAACTAGCAGTTTGATACAAGGTTCAGAGGAGGTAAAGGCCTGAGCAGTAGCTGCGCCAAGAACTCCTCCAGGAAACCCACAAAGCAACAGTGACACTAAGCATTGGTGCATATGACCTTGGAACATTGGTCATGTGACTAACACATAAATAGCAGGTGGTTTTTCCAAGACTCAAGGAACTTAGAAAGTTGTAGGTACAAAGTGCCTCATACATACCTCTCCATTGTATGCAACTTGACTAGGAGCCAACCACTTTTTTCCATAAATGTGACAGCCTAAGTAAGCTGCCTTTGACCTTTCCCTGCTTTCCCCCTGAGCCCCATCCCAGACACTGTGAATCCCAGCCAAAACCAGCACAGAAGTTTAGAAAGCAAGGAGTCCACTCTGAATCTCATGACTCAGAGGGAGGGTCTCCTTTAACGCTTTTATGTCTCCGGTCTCTGTGTCAATCATTGTTGCTTGCTTGTAACTTGTATTTCTCTGTATGTTTCTTCCATGTAGTAAGTGATGGTGTGAACCTTTGCCATCAAACTTTGTTAAGTCACACCCTTACAATATCATACCCAAACCACTTTTCCTAATACCTTTAACAGTGATTCTCTGAGTGATATAAATCACAAATTGGACAGGACAGGGTCCTAAATCAGGATCCATGACAAATTAGTATGACAACATTCAATAGTCTTTATTGCATGTCTATTCTACTTCCCGAATCTCTGGCGACAAAGGCCCGACAAGCCTGTTTACATGAACAAAACAGCAACTCCTCGCTGTGCTGCCTGTCTGGTGTATAACAAGGTCTCAGAAAAATTATAACATTAAACCTGTATTTCACTCCCACCCAAGACACTGATATAAATCTATGTGATTTTCAGGTTTGAGTATGTATTGTACAATGTGGCAAGAGCTCTGAAACTGAAGTTATTAATATAAAACTCAAGTTTGTCCTGTAGTTATATTCGCATGACTGGTTTCCAGGACTGTTGCCTGTATGCACACCCATGCACTTGAGTCAGAAATTCCCTAGTGGCCCAGGAACCCACTGCTAGATGAGACATCCAACTGAATTGAAATGTCACATTAACCTAGCCAAGGTGACTGACTGAGCTCCTGGCCTCCTTCACAGCAATGTAGGTGAGTAATTAGCAGAGGAGTCCCTAGGTGGAAATTCCACACACTTCCCAAAGCAGCTCCTAATATGTGTAGACCAATTTTAACATTCCAGTGTGTACATTAGCATACTGCATGGGGCGTCTGGCTATTCCAGATGCTTCCCAGGCAGGCCCTGATGCAAAATTGGTCAAGCTGTATATAGTTACCTTTAAATAGTCAGGAGGAATCATTCCTGCAGATACCAAAACAGTCTCATAAGACAGTCTTTTTTTGCACAGAGATATGTTGTATGAAGTTTAAGATAATTAATAACAACGATTTGTGTATATAATGAAGTGGACACATAGGATCATGGGCCCAAATTATAGGAATTCAGCAGAATAGTTTCCAATGCAGTTGGAGAAACCCTGTCAAACTCCCCTGCAATGGAGACTCCTACAGTCATACATCCAGCAACCAGTGACACTGTCTGAGAGCTATAATTACCATGCTAAATTCCCAAATGGTTTATTTGTTTTTTTAAAACAATCACTCTGTTTTTGAACATCTGTGTAACAATGACTGGGTACTCAGGTGTATATGACAAACTTACATTTTTCTTGTAACTGAAAGAAAAATCCATGCTTTTTCAGCCTGATCTAAATTTTCCCTTTTCAAAATATCTCACTAAGTACATCCTCCCACAGAGTTTCAGCAAGTACGAAAGTGGTGGAGCAGCCTAGCATCTAGCAGTAGCACTCCTATCAGAATACAATGTTCACAGTGCTGGTACGAAGTAAGCTCTGTAGGCTGTAATTATTGAAGTGCCAGGCTGCCTGTTTTACAGAAGTAAACACAGTTTATAAGTCATACAAAGTAAAGTTCCATTTGAAAGAACAAATAACTGATTTGCAAGTCAAGTCCAGCAAATTATTGGTCAAAAGTATCTTTGCTTTTTCACTACTAGACTACCACATAAAGTGACAATTGTTGCCTTTTGAGTCCACTTGAATGAATAAAAGACAATCAAATGAGCAAGGATTGAGAAGGTCGGTACCAACCTGAGAATCAGTTACTGCACATTATCAAACCACAAGTCAGATCTACAAATTGTTTCCAGTAGAGTGATAATGAAAACTCCCTCAGGGCGTGGTTGAGGCAGGACAGACAGATCATTTCTTTACATTAAAAAGAACATTTTTTTCTTAGTTGCACTGGCTGTTGTGTCTGGTTCTTGCACTTGTAATGAGATGGATTACCACAGCTGGTTTGGGGAAGAAATTGTTTCTTACATCTTATTAGAAGAGCTAGATGGATGGGATGGAGAAAAAGAATGGGATCTCAACTCATTTAGCTAAGTACTAGGATTACTTGGATCTATCAACTTGTGTCTCCTCAGCAGTATTAGGGTGTTTTATATTAGACATCTTGTTCCTGTCTGTTTTCCCCTCTGGCATGCAGTATTATCTTGTCCTAATGACTTTAGTTGAAATAAAATTTTAATTAATTCAGAAATAGGTGGGCAAGGTTTAATGATCTACCATTACATAGCTATCATAAAATCATAGAATGGTTTGGATTGGAAGGGACCTTTAAAAGTCATCTAGTCCAACTCTTTGCACTGAGCAGGGACATCTTCAACTTGATCACATTGCCTAGAGCCCCCGTCCAGCCCAACCTTGAATGTTTTTAGGAATGGGGCATTTACAACCTCTCTGGGCAATCTGTGCCAGTAGTTCACCGCCCCCACTGCAAAAAAACTTCTTCCATTTATCTAGTCTGACTTTCTCTTCTCTTAGGTCAAAGCCATTATCTCTTGTCCTATTCCTACAGACCCTATTAAACATCTATGCACTTACATATCCATATATGCATACACACACACACACATATATATATGTATATATGAACTAATGGTCCCTTTTTGCCTTAAACTTTTAAATTGCTTTTCAGTATAAGAGGGAAAGGCATTTTCTGCTATGAATATTTTATCTGTAACCTTCTAAACCACACTAGAAACTGCTGATTAGAGACACCCACTATCCATTTTACCCCATTGCTAATGAAAACAAGTCCTTCATTCAAAGCTATTTTTACTGTTAAGATTTGCATAATATAGCGGTGCTCTGACTCAGATTTCTGCAGATGAAGCAACTTTTTCCTTCTTCATAAAATTTTCCAATTTGAGGTCTAAACAGCAAGATAATTCAAAAACAGTTTTAAGAACCCAGCTCAATTATTATTCTTAGTTAGCAGAAATTAATACAACTAATTTACAGAGCTGTAGCTCCAGTGAGTTTATACAAATATATTTATATTATGGGTTCTCATAAAATTCCCTTTCTTTTAAATAAATCTCCTTATTCTTAAATGCCCATGAGAGAAACTTCTAATCAAGATAACGTATCAGTTCTTCTTGTGTACATATTTAAATTAAAGTAGTAAACATAGATAAACAGACGTCTTAGAAGATAAGATCGCAATTTGCAGAGACAGAGAAATCAAATTCCTCTTTTATCTGCACAAGTTTTCTCATGACAACACTCATGTTCTGGTCTCCCTCATTTTATTAAAAATATGATAGCAAGAAAGAGGTTGATCGAATCTTAATTAATCTCAACAGAAATTGAAACAGTAGAAAATTCATGAAGGGAAATTCTGTCAAAAGTTACTAAAATAAAAAATGGTATCTTTAGCTCAGGCAGTCCTGAGAAAAAATAGCTGAAAAACTGTCAGGATATCAGAAAAGTCTGTGTAGATGGTTTCCCATTTCTGTTCTCCTCCCTAAGGATTAGATTTCTGGATCAGCACAACATAGCTATGTTATTTTTTGTTGTTTGATAATATAGGGATTTTTACTGATATTAGGGATTTCTACGTCATAGACAAAGTCCTCGCTTTTCACATTTCCTATAACCCTTCTTCTTCTATGTAAAAAGATTTAATTGCAGTTCCAGTGCAGCTCAGAAAGTAACACAAGCCACAATTTGAAACAACCTATTGTCAGCATTCAATATCTTGTCAGTCACTTCAGTAAAACTTGTGTATCATTGATCTGTTTGGTAGAAAGAATATGTGGTTTCATCATTGTGCCATTTTGTTGAAATTGATAAAATTTGTGTGACCATCAAGTTCAAAATGTGTTGTATTAACTTTCGATTTGTCTAAACAACCTCTTCATTAGCATTTAAGTTGGGTTTTACACACTGTTCAATTATTACTTGAAAATATTTAACAAAAGCTGTGAAGCACCAGAAAAAAATATAGGAAAACTACTTATTTTTAAAAATTCCATGTTATTTGAAAGAACAGCACAGTTTTATCAAGACTTCAAATTCTAGTAAATATTGATCCTCTAGAACAACTTTTATCTTTCATGTACTAAATCCAGAGTATCTGAACAGAAGCACTATTGAATCAGAATACAGAAAGCAATAATAATGAGGAACCAAACAACTGCATGACTCCATCTCATCACTTGTATCTTTCTCTTCTGTTTTGAAATAAGGCTGTCAGTGCTGTGACTGTGATCTCTTCAATATGCTTTTTAGAACAGTTAGTGGGATTTGGGAGGTTCTCCAATCTGCACACGAATGTTCTGCAGTAACTGCTGCAGGCATGCTATCTGAAGACACCTCGAGACGTAATGTTATTTTAAACACTTTTTAATGTGAACTCTTTTAAGATATTAAATTGACAGATAGATGAATAATCTGAAACAGTAGTGCTGTAGTCATACACCACATCATGTTTCATCAGAAAAGTGCAACCTGTTGGACTGCTGCACTAAAAAACCTAGAGGATAATGTCGTCATTGAGTGTCTGGAAAGAAAGAGGGATAAAAACTAATCAAATGGACTAACATTTAGCTGCAATCTGCACTAATTATTAGAAAAACAATATTTAATATTAACCCTGTAGATGGAAAGTGTCTCATTTGTTGCAATTACATTACATATTTAAAAGCTATTCTCTTTACTGATTAAACAATTTCCTCTGGAAGCACTATTTTGAAGAGCTACATAAAATAACAGTGCATCACCTACTCAAGTGCACAATTTCTGCAAAAAGACTGAATTAAGCAAAGCATCTGCAACAAAGGCAGAACTATCCCCTTGGAAGTTGTCCTCTATCTGGTCTGGTGGTCAAGAAACAACAAGCAGCCTAGCATTAAAGGGATTGTGCACAGCAAATGAGGGTAGCTTTAATAGTTTTCAAAAGGTGAAAACTATTAAAAAGAGAGTGATGCTTTTTTCTCCCATATTTTCTGTAAAACAAATAAAGAAATATTTGGTAACTAACTACAACCTACATGTTGGTCACATGGAACACAGTTGGGAATACAGATGAAAAACCAGAAAAGGAATATGATGCTTTAGCAGTTTATGAAGCTTTTAGCAATTTATACTTTATTATCTTTTATTTTAAATTCTAAGCAAGCATATATTACTTGAGAACCATAACATGCTCACTGGTTTTGGCTACATCTATCACAAAAATATGTCAGGAGGTGACCTCTCTGTCATGTTCAATCTTATTTTCACAGTCTTACATTTGAAGGAGGCTTTTCATTATCATTAACTTTAGCAGAATTACTCTAAATCGTAATTTAACTCAGGGTATATTGAAATTATCTGAAGCCATAGAGTCAGGTCAGGCGACTTATCTTTTTATGTAATTGAAAGGTATTAACTATTGCAAAAATTCTTACTACTGCCTTTATATTCTTCATTTCAGTTGAACACTTTGACATTTCTGGTAATAAAGCTTTTCTGGTACAATACTTGTCCAATTCAGTTCTACACAAGAAAATACATGGTTGCATGCAAACTTATAAGCAGTCCATATGTTGTAACTCCTAGGTCTATTTTAAAAGAGGATAGTAGTCTTTTTAAATAATCATGGTGACTTCTAAAACATAATTTGTTTTGAATTTTTCAGTATTGCAGCACAGAATTAATTGAAACCAACGAAGCCTTTTTAAAATTTATTTATTTATTTATTTTATTGGTTGTTTTTTAATATCTGGTTACCTGAGATGGTTACACTGAGAATGAGCAAAGGCAAAAATTTATAAATTGTACAATAAAAACTCAGGAAAACTATCAACATACCTAAAGAGTTCTGAAAACATTTTAATTCCCTGGAAATTAAAAAGTCCCTTCCCCCATTTGAAAGATTAAAGAAAAATATTAATTTAGAAGTTTTGGCCATGTATTATCAGGTATTAAGATAATTTATGTTTTATAGCATGATGGGCTTCTGGGCCTTCTGTCATAGTTGCCTGTCTGAAAGAGAGGCTGCTCAAGATTGCTCTGCTTCTTTTTTCTATGCTAGGAGAAGCTCAATAAAGCAGTTTTTCTACCAACTGCTACAAGATCAAGCTGGACATTAAACAGATAGAAAACAGTTCTAAAATAAATGTTTACCTACTCATCATTGAAGAATTCCTGTTGAATCCAGTTCTGATGCATATTTGCTATAACTGATAATGAGAATTAAGAGGCTCTTATTCACTGACATAGTTTTCTGATTAAAGTAGAAAAAAAGTACAAAAGAGTACAAGGGCAATTTTGCTCTGTAAGATATCAGTGACTATGAGCTTGGTCATTGCCAAATTAGTAATGTCTGTACTAAAAACTGCAACGTAAAAATGACTTTAAAGAGCTTGTGTAATATAAATAGCCCTTTAAATCCAATGTGAATTGTTTTACTCTTTACAGTAGAAGATAGATTTTTAATTTTGCTGATCAAGAAGTAGTAATTTTTAAATTGTTAGAATAGACCTGATTCTGGAAGATTTTCAAGTTTTACTTCAGGCTTTCATAATACATAATGTTTTAATTGTCATCTCTTAGCCAGGATATTTCTTATCGTCTTCAAAGGACACAAACAAACACTAAAAAAATCAGAAAACAAAGCATTTACATTCAGAAACTCACTGATAAATAAATATCAGGATGTTGTTTTTCTACATAGAAACCATTTCAAATCATTAAGTGGTTTTTATTACTTCAAAGATGTTGACACAATTCTTGAAGCCAGAACTTAAATGAACACGGCTTTTTTATGTTCATAAGCTAAAACGGTGTTATTTCTTGATTCTGTTATTTGCAAAATCTGCAAGCATTATTACTGTGTTATACAAATGAATAGCTACAACTTCTTCAGACAGGCTGCTGAGAAAACAGCAACATAATTTTGACTAATAGGGAAAGACATGCTTGTGGGAAAAAGGGGCCTAACTAGAACAGATGCTTTGAACATGAGGGGGAAAAACAATCCTCTATGGATTAACTTGATAATATTTAAATCAGCCTAGATCTTCCTTTCCATGGAAAGAGAAATACAGTACAGATGAAATTCAGCAGAATCACATTAAAAAATCCTTGGATTTTATGGTTGATTCTCCTCCCCAGAGAAGCAGAATTAAGGTGCCTTTGCACAGACAGAGAACTGGAAGAATTCTAGGAAAATATACATGGAGATAAACTTGTAACTGTGTGAACTAGCTTCAAGCCTCCGATTTTAAGAGGGCTGCAGAAATCGGAGACACTTTGTTTTCAAGATTGCTGCAGTTGTGGCAGCTATAGTTAGTGTAATGTTATCACTCACTGGGCAGATCTGACAGCTGCTGTTTTGACCAGCACCAAAACACTCTAGAGCCAAAAGCACAATCTGTGATGCCTTGACAAAGAGAGGCAAGGCTCAAATGAAATTAGTTTATTTCAATATTGGTACGGGGGGTGAACTGCTAATGAAAAATCCCCAAGAAGCTATGTGTATACCTGTCTGTGGCCTTCTCATTCCATAGCAAGACGTAAATATTAATGAATCAAAAGAGATGATATCACAATTGGAAATATGCTCTTTATTTAATTCAAGTGGACTACCAAAAAAGAGAAAGGAAAAGACAGGAGTATGCTACCATATCACCTGAAGCTTTATGTACTGATTTAGATAGAGTATGTGTCTAATAAAACTGCACAATAGTTGGTGGTTTTTTCATGTATACAAATATATGACTCAATATCTGTTATTTACATAAATGCAGACGCCTTTTGGAATACTTTGACAGAGACTCAAAGACAAAGCATATAAGAAGTAAACGCTGTGTGTCAGTTAAAAAATAATTAGATACTTAATTTCTTTGATGGCTCATTCCGTCTTCTTACCTTATAACTTCTTTCAAACGCCAGATATTGCTACCATGATAATCAACAAAAAATAAAAACCAGAGAGATGTTTCTGACATAAGCAAAAATTACTTCCTAACACAAGTTTACAGAATGAAATCAAGCATTCGACAAATTTTATTTTAGCTGTCAATGAATTAGGATTTAGGGTCAAGATGATTAACTCATTGACTATAGAAGGAACTCTTGATGGCTAGCCCTTGATCTAAAGATTTCAGTGAATACCTAAGCAGGATACTGAAGACAGCGGAGAGGAATAGGAGAATGATTCCTCACACAATAACTGATCAAAAAAAGGTATGCTTCAAGACTCAGTCTTAGTGCTAGTCTTTAAGACTTTGTCTTTACAGGCAAGGTACCTTAAAACAGCATTTAAATGTCACCTAAAAGCTATTAAAATCCAAATATGTTCTTCACATGCACAAAACAGCACTAAAAAAATGAAGAACTCAGAACCAGTGGTTAGTCTACATGACTATAAATTGCACGCTGCAGCCGCAAAGACTGTTACTGAATGAACAACATAAATATACTTTAAAATGTGCTTCAAAACAAGTGGAGATGTGGTACTGAGTTCTTCACTGACAGCTCACAGAGAATAGCAAGTCTACCTTCGATTCACACACCAGATTCACTGTCATTGAATTAAAATTAAACTTATGGGGCATTATTACTACTACAATGAATTTCATTGTTATTACAGAAAAGCTTTTACACATTCTCAGAAAAGCTTAAAAAATGCTAAGTTTGTAAAAAGAAATCCATTTGGATCTCTTTTCTTGTACCAAGTGTTGCCTCTCCCTGACAATGAATAGCAAGTTGTGGAGTTCTTTAGGCTATATTCCCAATGACACCAAAGTAATTGCCTTAAACCTCAACTTCATGATGCAGAAGGTTCAACACCTCCACTGGCATAAGGAGCTGCTCTTGTTTACTTCTTTTCAATAGTCCTTTTTGCTTTTTCACCATTTTCCTGTTTCATCAGACTAAATCCCTGATGCTATTCATAGTGCAGGCCCAAAAATGGCTGTGATAGCACATGATCAGTGAGTTGAAGTACAGAAATAAAAATTTCTATGCAAGGCAAATTAGGAGTTTAGTCCTTTATATTCTGTGTGCAAACAGCTGGAATATTGAAGGTTAAATTTTGCCAAGAGGTGTAACCTTCAGCAGGGAAAGGCAAAGACACATGACACCTTTCAGGTACAGAGGCTATGCCTCAGAGCTTCTTCTGTGTGAAGAGAAGACGCATTTTTCTCCTCATTTCCTCATGTGCCCTGACACAAAGGCAAGTTGCTTGCAATTTAGAGAAACATTTGCTAGCACTTCTGAGATTTAGTATCTCTTTTGGAGGTGAAAAATACTATATTTTGAAGGTAGTGTTGATAAAAGCATACAAACGAAATTAAAACTTTGTCCTGTTGCTCACTGTGGGAGACAAAGATTGATGGGCAAAAGTGAAAATACCTCTTAATAAAATCTGTGATAAAAACATGCCTTACTGGAACAGACCTTTCAAAGATTGCAGATCTGCTGAAATACACATCTTCTTCTGCAAAGTTGGGTAGGCTTGTGCATGCAGGGTAGACTAAGCTAAAACCATACAATATACAGCTGGCACCAGTATCAGTGGAGCGCTCCTCAACTACTAAAACATCACTGAGGAAAGTTACCACTCAGATCTGCCTAACGTAGTAATACACATGTACAAACAAGTTACTGAGCAGTAATAAGGCACTACAGGAAATCTTTTAAGTGCTGATATTTTTTTGATAAAGGCAAATCAGCATAGGTTTCTAAGTGTCTGACTGGACTGTGCTGGTATAATCCATGACTTAATTTTGCATAATCCTTCATCTCAGCCCCTTTTTAGATATCCTGTGCCATAAACTGCATTCAAGGTTAAATGTACATCAAAAGAATAGATCGGTAACTTTGTTCTCATAAAGAATGTCAATCCATATAAATGACAAAGTAAAAACTGCTGATGGCATACATAATGTAGCAGCAGCCATGCTGTAGCATGACATATTCTAAACATACCTAAGGGACCAGCTACAGAGAAACCACGCCTAACACCTTCTGTGTCTGCCCATGCACCTGTTTTCCATTTATTGTGCTTTCCGTCATCAATCCAAGCATTTCTTCTCTCAACAAAAATCATCTTCCTCACAGATAAGCACTTATATATGAAATTCAAATGGTTAATTTGGAAAAGCCTTCTCTTCTATGTCTTAGCCTGAGTGCTGCTGCTTTCAGCACAGCTCATATGTGTGCAGAAGCTACATACACTGAAATGTATGCCTTGAACTATAACTAGCTCTTTCCTTCACCCTCTTATCCTGTACCTTGTTCTTTCTCTATTTTATTATAGCAGAGGGAAATAACAATAATTTCACATGAATAAACAATATCTGGTTTTCTCTATCAGCTTCATAAATAATACTACTTTATTTTGTTTGTGCTACAAATACATTTCTATACAGTCCTATACTATTTCTAGACAGATTAAAAAATTAAATATAACCCAGGCAAAAGATTGACTCCTTTTATTCAACTATTCATAAAAGAAAATTTGAATCCTATGTATGTTTTTTTCTGTCAACTTTGAATATTTTTCTACATTACTAGGTGGAGGAACTCAAGAAACAACAACTGAATTGCATGATGTTGTACCACATGTGCCATCTGTTGAATGATAGTGGCTCACACCATAACACGATATTATTAGATGGTTGTTTCTAACATGGGGTGCAAGTCATTCTGGCTCCCATCCAAACTTTAATAGGGGCTTTAACCTTCCAGACAGCACTGACTGCTGTTAGCAAGATACAGCCTACTGGAGCTCCTCATAATTTAGACACATAATGTTGTGCAGTCACTTTCAGGAAGTGAAGATCCCAAGGCTATTTCTCACAGAGAGAGTACACTTACAATTCATATAGAAAGCAGAATGAAGAACACTCTAAGTCCTCCTCAGGAAGCATGTGGACTATACATGGGATCCCAGTAGAACAGCAAAAGACCTAAACTGTTGTTACTCAGAAGAAATCATTGATGTTATTCACTAATGACTCGGAAATTATATTCAAAAAGGGATGATTTTCCCCGTTCCAGCTAGTACAGCAGAATTCTATGATTCTTATAATATTTATCATAAGACAAAACTGATCCAAAGGCTATTTCTAGCTATAATAATGTGGCATTTCTGCTTCACCCCCTCACAGTGTCAAGTCAAACTGCTGGAGGCAGTTTGCTCCAAACATATCCTTTCCATTGTGATCAGTTACCAGCTTCATTGAGACTAGAGATGAACCCCATTCATTACATTTTCATTACATATTTATGCAATATACACTTTGTATGACATACAGCACCTGTTCACATGCCACAGGCTTGGGGAAGAGTGGCTGGAAAGCTCCCTGATGGAAAAGAACATGGGGTTGTTGGTAAACAGTAGCTGAACATGAGCCAGCGTGTGCCCAGGTGACAAGTGGCCAACCCCATTCTGAATTGCATCAGAAACAGTGTGGCCAGCAGGATGAGGGCAGTGATCATCCATCCCCCTGTACTTGGCACTGGTGTTGTCTCACCTCAAATCCTGTGTCCAGTTCTGGGCCCCTTACTGCAAGAAAGATATCGAGGTGCTGGAGCATGTCCAGAGAAGGGCAACAGAGCTGCTAAAGAGTCTGGAACACAAGTCTGATGAGGAGCAGCTGAGTGAGCTGGGGTTGTTTAGCCTGGAGGAACGGAGGCTCAGGGGAGACCATATTGCTGTCTACAACTACCTGAAAGGAGGCTGTAATGAGGTGGAGGTCGGTCTTCTTCCAGGTAACAAGTGATAGGACAAGAAGAAATGGTCTCAAGTTCCACCAGGGGAAATTTAGATTGTATATTAGGAAAATTTTCTTGACTGAAATAGTGTTCAGGTGTTGGAACAGTCTGCCCAAAGATGTTTGAGTCACCATCTCCAGAGATGTTCAGAAAACATGGATGTGGCAGTTGGAGATATGGTTTAGTGCTGACCACATTTGTGCTAGGTTAACAGTGGGACTCAGAGGGTTTTTCCAACCTTAATGATTCTATGATATTCAATGATGTTTTAACCCTGCCATGTCATCTTTGATGAGAACATAGCATTTACTCATTATCAAAATACTTTCTTCATAGACAAGAACCAGGCTAGACCTTCATATTTTACTTAGCAGCCAGTAAAACACTTTTTCTAGTACCTCCTAAAGGACCTTAGGACTTCAATATTCAACTGAAAAGTGTCAAATACTGAGCCAGAATAATGAGTCTGTGAATTTCAGAAAACTCCTGGGATTGAACTGACGCTGAATGGTGCCTCCAGAGTGCAAATTCTTCAGATCAGGGTACAGTAAATTGAAAAGAACATCTATCATAGTGGACATTTTAACAAATAGTATTAGAGCTGTATAAATACCCTGACAGTTTGCTGGCTAATAAAACACCAAAATAACTGAACTATGGCTTTAAAGGCTGTGCAAATGTTTAAGGTATGGAGTCAAGGAGGAGTGGTTTTTACCATATCAACCGCTAGTTAGTCATTTCAATAGTCTGCACTATTACACACAAAAGGTGGATCTGATAACATGTGTTTTCCTTCCAGATTTGCTGGAAAACACCCAAGAGATTGGAAACTCACTGGGTACTGGGACTCTGAGGGGAACATTGCCTTTAATAACTTATGCCCCTGAAAGTCTGGGAATTCAACATGACTAAGATGAAAATTTAAACGTGAAGACTTCCTACAAATCTGAAAAATGCTGCTGTAGCATTTCTGGAAGAGATTAGAATGCACATTTTCTCTGGTGGGAATGATGGTTTCTTAAGTCAAAAAGTTTTTATAGAGCAGAGGTCATATTAGCATCAGACATCTGACAGTAGGGATGAATATTCGCATGCAAGAACCAACCTGCAGGCTAGGAGCTCCTTGAGGCAAAGACAAAGTCTCTTTTTTGCTGTGTACAGCACTGAACACTCTGAGTTCATCATAAAGCAATAAACTAAATCATATCCTACGCAAACACTCATAGAGTCACATGCAGTATCACAGATCTGAGGAACATTCTATTGCTGCAGCATTATCTGCTTGGAAACCTATACTGGCAGAGAAAAAAAAGATAAATATGAAAATGTCCCATATTTTGATGTCAAGCTATAGCCAAAATCTTCATAGCACAATATGACCGAGAGAAGGTGCAGCATTTTACAGAGATTTCACATGTGATAGTTTAAATGGTTGTAAAATTTCTACGCAGCTGGACAAAATGTAATGGATAAGAACTTAAAATTTTCCTTTAATGAGGTGCACTTTCTCTTCCTTGTGTTTAAATGAGATAAACACAGCTGTCTTTTCACTGCCTTTTTTCGCATCTTTGAGTGTGGTGCTTATCTCATTTCAAGACTGGTATAAACAGATGAACAGCTCAGAAGCTCCCGCCCCTGCTTTTTTTTTAAATTTTTGATTAGCTAACACACTAGAGGTCATCTGCAGAAGGAAGACATGTGGCTGATATCGTGTATTTTGGGCTTATATAAGATTTCTGCACCATAAATTCTTAAAAACCTTCAAAGAGCACCTTATTCAAACTGGTTGTGGAGTCCCAGATATGATTTTCTTAGAAAATCACTTGAAGCTAGGACACAAAATAAATCAAAGAAAGGTTCTTTCCTGAAAAACGAATACATAGAACACATGAGATGTACACAACTAGTTTTTGGTTAAGAAGGAAATTGTGTATCAAGAAAAGGCAGATATATGACATGCATTTATCATTTTCCCTTAGAGTGGCTGATTACGATAAGTCACCAGCTTTTCTTATTAACCCCTTAGGATGCATACAATATTGCTTCCACCACCTTAAAACAAAGCCATGTATTTTTCTGACAATACTCATTGCATGGTAAGTCTTTTTAAAGAACTATGTATTCTTCATCCCATCAAACTTGGCCCCAACATTATCAAACCATAAAGAAAGCAAAACAAAACCACCTGTTTTCTCTCAAATTAAGGTTAGGTTTGGATATTTACACAACTGCTTTGAGGAAGAAAACACTTTTTTTTTTTCTTGCAAGGCATGGAATAGTAAAATCACTAACAAAATGTTTCTGTTGATGAAATCAGGAATTATCATTGTCCTATTGGTGTTCTTATGAATGTGATAAAGTTTCTATAAAGTTTCTAAGAGTTGCAGTTACCTCAGAATTGGGAACCAATAAATGTTTCTGATCATTGCATCTTGCACCAGAAGCATGCCTGTTAACATATGTATTCTATATAGACATGTATTGGCATTGCAGCTTCTCCTTTTAAACATGAAGTTAAAAGCTGAACAGGTAATAACTAAGTCACTGGATAGTCCTGAAGAATTTTTCCAAGGATTTCTTTCCCCAAACCCTTCCTTTTCTATATCTTTCCTCTCCACTCCAGTACTACCATTGGTTCCCACCTAACCAGTTTTTTCTCTACTGCAGGCATAGTTAAAGCACAGCACAAGGTTGTCCTAGGTCTGACTAGCATGAGTTAGCTTTATTCAGTACAGAAAAAGAGAAAATCACAGCTCAGAATAGTCAGATGTTTTAATTTCACTCTTGTGGAGTCTGCTTTCAGCAAGTTAGAGGGCTTAAAAGCATTCATTACCCCCAAGCTGTGCCACACACTGCATCACACGAGTGCCATCCTCCCACCTTCAACTCGCAGCCCACATGACTCAGAGCCATCGCTGCAGGGATGCATCAGCACTTAGGTAATTTAAAAGTTCTAATTTAACTGTCTTAATGCTTAGACATAAGTCAGCTTAAGTCAAATCCCTCCTTTCAAGGATTTTCTGCCATGCTGACTCTCTGTTTCTGTACATTAGGAATTGCATTTTTAACCACATCCAAGATCTTGGCTTCAACTTTTCTCTGACATTCACCTCTCTTCTGAGCCAAGTCAGGAGTGCTGGATGCAGCGTGGTCAGAGGAAAAACTTCACAGTGAGCATCCACATTGGTCATTAAATAACAATATTATCAGAAGCAAATCTCCCATTTTCCTGTGCAATGGCACTTCATTTTATTTGGGTATAGCATTTTTAGCAAAATAGAAAATCCTACAATCACAAAGAGATAATATGCTAACCATATGAAAGACATTGTTGAAAACAAGAAAGGGAACATCTCTTTCTTGGTGGCATCTTCCTTTATTGATGCCCTATATGAGAAGTCACATAAAATTGGGTCATTGAGGCTTTATGATGGTGAAAGTATTGTTAACCCTACTTCTTCCAAAATATTTTAGCATTTTCTGTAGCCTTTTTGGTTTTTTATTCCCTTCATTTTTCTGTCAGAGTATAAGAACAGGTCTCAAACTTTCAAATATATTATTTTTCTGTGGGTATGTATTTCTATGTTTTCTTTCTTGGCCTCAGTTAAACAGCTGAGCCTGTAATTATAAATACTGATAGATTACATCCAAATGGGCAAATGGAAGTACATATGCCAGATTTTCCAAACTAGTTGAGAAGCTTATGAATCAGCATCCAAATCTCTGATGAACAGCCTGCTGTAGTTTCCTGATTCTTTAATACATTGGATTTTCACATTGCAAAGCAGCAGATGAGTAAGTGAGAATTCATTTACAGTTCTGTGAGATCTGTATCAGATACCACACATTAGTCCTATGTATTCCTATAGGCATGGCGAGATCAGCAGAGAAGAGCTCCACCTTTCTGAGTACAAAATAAGCCCTGGCTCTTCCCCTTAACAGACTCCTACTTCACTTTCAGAAGTTTTTTATATGGTGAGCTTTCCCCCTGATTTCAAAAAATTCACAGTGATAAGCAAATGTTACTTATCTTTTTAAATGCTGATGGAACTGACACATAGATGGATGCTAAGCAGCTCATCCAAGCTCATGTTTAGTAAGAATCACATCAAAGTGTGTCAAGGAAGAAATATCTCACCTCCACTGAGTAATGAAAACGACAGTCCCTCTACTGACTATGATCTATGAGCACTCAATCAGTGACAAATACAGAGTGGTCTTTTAAGTAGCAAAAATACATCTGGCTGGTTTACCCATTTTGACTTGGGAGTGGGGAAAAGAATGGAAGGCAGAAACAAGTTCACCCTCCGCAGCAGACAATTGCTTGTCTACTGTAAGAGACATAAGAAGATTCCATTACAATTTAATGGCTCACATGCAGTAAGTCTCAGTTCACCTGCCAGTGAATAGGAACCCTATTTTGCAAACCTTTCCCATCATGATGATTTTTTTTCTCTCTTCAGCTTGTGAGCTTAAATAATTGGTCTCAGCTTGCAGAACTGAGATTAGTTTTTCATGAAGATGTGTTTCAGTTACTATCTGTAATTGCAGCACTTCAGTGTATGAGGTAGTGCAGCAACGTAATTTTCTACTTTGAGAAGAAATAGAGTAGGAAATTGGTTTTCTAGGGAACTTTCCTCACCAGTAAGTAAGTAGCAGTGATTACACCATGAACGTTGTCTCCAAGTACGGGGTCAAAGTTTCACCTCAGAGTTATAAAGTATCTTACAATAGAAGACCAATAATTTTATTTATTTCAACAGTGAAGATTTATAAAATTCTTTTACTTTATTTTCCAAAATAATCCAATTTGTGACAAATATAAATATTTTTCTGCACTGTAACTTTGCTAGAAATGTCTTCATAAATGATTGTGCTTAATGTACTGTACTGATGAAATACAGTATCAGCAATATTTTCATGGTAGGATGAAAAGTTCTGTAGCCATTATGGGTTTTCCGTATATAATCATAAGAAAAATTACATTCAGTATTTTCTGAGAATGGCTAAAGAAACCAACAAAAACCTCTTTACTTTGATAGGTATTATTTATTAACATGACACTTCAGTAATGAATAGGTGAATAATGCACATCTTTAAATGCTTTCTTTCCATTGGGGTATTAAAATGTAGATGAAAGAAAAGAGTCCTAAGAGCCTGAATATTGCTTTTAAATTATATGCAACTCTTTTGAGGCCTGAGTTAAAAACACAAAATGCCACTTAGAACCTTCACAAATAAAACAGATAGGGTTATCACTGTTAATGAAGGTTAATGTACATAAATACAAATATTATCAGCAGACAAGAGGCCAAAAACACAACCCTCTGTCAAAAACATAATTGATAGAAAAGGAAAGCATCACCATGATGAGCACTTAAGCTATAAAGAATTCTCTGCTCCTCACTACCAAAAATCCTTTCTTATCAGTTAAAGGCCTGATTGTGTTACTCGAACACATCAGGGAAAATCTTATCCCTACAGAAGCTAAATCAAATGCCTTCACTAGGACTAGAGCATATACACCAATTCATATTTTCAGTCACTGGATCAATAATTCTTGGATTTCAATATTTACAGCTGTTATGAAGACCCATCAAGCATTTCTCAGTCACACTGCAGTCTGGAAAAGGAGCGGGGGGAATGCACCACCACAACAACCTTTGGCATTCAAGACTAATGACTTCAAGTTTCTAAAAATCATATAATTGTCTTGAAATAATTGAAGGATTTAAAATGACTTTTTTTTTTTTTAATAGCCTCATTTAAGCTTCCAAATATCATCTTTAGAGTTCTTCCCTAAAACCATAAAGGATGGTACTCTTACTTTTTAGTTGAAGATACGATGTAACAATGTGTTTTGGCAAACAATAGCCTTATAAAAATCACCCTACTATGAACTAGTTACAAAACCTGCAAACATTGTGTCATATTACTACAATATGATACCAATTATGATACATTAGTATGTCCTGAAGACTGTAAATGAAGTTGGGGGGATCATCATCTCCACAAATTTCAAAGCAAACAGACATACAAATGAAAAATAACAGAGCAGATCCCTTTCTCTTTGGGAAAAAAACCAAAGCAAAAGAAAACCCCAAAAGCATCCCCCCACTCTCCCCCAAGAAAAAAAACCCCAAAACCCCAAAGAAACCTTCCACACACATCCCCCTCCCCTGAAAAGAAACCTGCAAAAATCCCAAACAAACAAGCATTTTTTCATATACCATGAGGTTTAAAAGAAAACATTGCATTACTCCATTTAGGTCTTATGATACTGTAAATATCCAAAATTCAGAAAATTTCTGTTTCTCACTAATGTAAATATCAGTAACATAATTCCTTTGCTTTTCTTGCAGAAACTATCAGAAATCTATTTACTGATCAGCAATCACTGTACTCTGTAGATCTCAAAATTTTTCTTAACCTTGACAAGTCTCTCATC
Organism: Edolisoma coerulescens; assembly: GCA_013397115.1. NCBI lineage: Eukaryota > Metazoa > Chordata > Aves > Passeriformes > Campephagidae > Edolisoma > Edolisoma coerulescens. The sequence continues at coordinate 296,566 of VWZW01007474.1, forward strand.
AGCTCTAAGGTCACCTTGTCTCAGGTGTCTGGAAGACAGCCACAGGGAGATATTCTCTCCCTTTCTCCCTTTTTTCCTCAGGACTCTGTCAGGAGGCAGATAAAAAAGCCTTACATTAGTGGTTCCCATCAGAGTATTCCCAGGCTGGCAGGTAGAAGAGGAAATGGAAACTTCTGGTATTGATGGTATGAAATGAGGAAGTGAGTCAATGGTGATTTACGAGAGAAACCTGTTGAGTTTTGACAGGAAAGGAGCAATGAGAAAGGATGGGGAAGCATTCTCTGCCCCTTCCAGCTACGCCGACTAGGGAGATCAGTTTTTGGAGATGGGCCAAAAGGAAAAACATCCAGCTAAAGAAGACACCCATTTCCTCCAGGCAGCATGGACATAAGGCAGAGTTGCAGCTTTCCCAGTCATTACAGACTGGTATAAACTAAGGCGCAAACCAAAAGCTCAGTATTAGTATGTACACAAAAAATGAGTGAGAGTTGATAGTTTTGAATGCTATTTCGCAGATAATGGTTGATCTGAATTACCTGCTGCCTACGAAACAGAGCCACAGGTAACCCAGAGAATAAAATATGAGGAATTTTAGTGTGACAGGTTTGCTGTGCAGAAAGCAAGGCAAGGACAAAGAAGAATGTCCCTTCATCTGTCAAATGGAAACCCTTTCCTTGCTGTGCATGTGAATTTTAACAGATGTAAAGCTGCAGCATTGAAGTGACAAGTTAATCCTTCTGCACTACTTTTGATATGATTATTTGTATACCACTTGGAATAGTAGCACTCTTCTTTACTAATTTTCACTAGAAACAGCAATCACAAACATTCCAAGAATTGCAGTTCAAGTCTGAAAACATAGCTGAAAGTAATTCAACGCATTCAGAGCCTAGTCTAGCACCTCTCAAGCAAACAATAAAAAAGCAATGTTCAAAAATACACATTAAGATCTGATCCTCTCATGAATATGGATATTCTCACAATTCTTCCCCTTCTTTGGATTTAGCGCTACAAAACTATGTTACAGAACCAATGTGACAATTACAGTGATTACACATAATTTCAGTACTCTTTTAAAGTATTAACCCAATTGCATTACAATTTAAATTTTCCTCTGGAAAAAGACCAGGAACTTATGTTTGATTGTTTCTTTGTTCTTTAAAAGATGCTGTCTGTGAACACAAGAGACCATAATTTCATTTTACAGAAAATACACAGATTTTTACATTAGGAAAATAGGTAAGTATAGGTTTTCTTTCCAATGTTTAAAGATATTCCAATTTCAGTCAAAGTGATACCTTTGACCAAATAATTAAATAGGTGAATGAATTCTGTTGATTTTTCCCAGTGCTAAAATGCTAATTACCCAACATCAAACTATATTTAAAATTGCATATTTTTGTTTACAGTAAGATAACATCATTTGAGATATCTCACAGGTTGTGTACTGTCAGTGGATTCATGGTTAAGTTACTAGTAGGGTAGCATATTTTGTTCATAACTATGATTATCAGGTGATGGAAGTCCTTAAGACGGTTAATTCTTTGGTTTACTTACTGACAAAAAATGATAGACTACATCTTTTGATCATGCTCATTCAGCAGTCCAAGATTCAGGAACTGATCGATGATCTCATGTTCTCTTGAAATTCTGGCAGCAAACCTTTTGTGCCTATTGCTCATCCAAGAATAATGAATGTCATCCAAGCACAGAAGCATTCCTCTTTGTATTGTATCCCAGATCATAAAAAGATCAAATACATTCTGTAACTTCTAAAACAGATCTGTTTTTCACAATTGCAGAAAGGGACAATAAAAAAAATTTACTGAGCAAAATATATTCAGATTTTTGTGCTAAGGCAGGCATTAAAAGTTTCATTTGAATATGTACAATTTTGGAATACTCCCTTGTGTTCAAAGTAATTGCTGTTCCCTAAAACAAGCAAACAAATAATCTAGTACTAAATTCACTCCTCCTGTGTGTGTAAAAAAGCCATCCACTGGCTGATCAATCACAGACTGATTCCAATCACAGTCACAGATCTTGTATGATCACCTGAGAAACTCACCCGTACAGGTCTCTACACCATCAGAGAGTTGTTCTATGCTCTGATGCAAGCCTTCCATGCTAGGGGAGGGCAAGGCAAAGTTTTGAAACTTTGGGAAATTCAGCTGACTTAACTTTAGACATCTCCTGTATCAATCTTCACATATAAGCTCATCCCCCTGCACTCTTTTTTTATGTCAAGGGAGAGAAACAGAAACAATGCAACTGAGTTTTTTTGGATATAAAAATGGATGAAATTTATTCAAGTAGTACCTGGTAGTGACTTTAAAGGAGCCTAAAACTCAGAAACTGAGACTGCACTTAGTTTAGTGAATCCTTCCTTTCAACCCTGAAAAGAAGCCAGTCATACATAGAGAAATAAAGAAGTAGAGAATAAAAGGACATGAACTAGCTTTTACAACTCAACTTCATGTGTTAGATTTTATGAAAGGTTATCAAAACATTTTATGCAAATTATAAATACATTTTAGTATAATTTTGTTTAGCTGCCTTAAATGTGGCCCATGGAGTTGTAACAATGAATATCAATACCTCTTGCAGGTATATTATAAATATGTGTAATATCCATATTCTAGACAACTTCAGCATTTTCAAAGTACGTGACCGAAAATTAATTTTGTAAATGCATGAGGAAGCACTGGATTTTTGTAAGAATAACAACAAATAGTAGATGTTCCCACTTTTTGAAAACATTTACCTAGAAAACACATTTTGGGGGACCCGGCTTTGGACAGTTCTGACCTACTTGCTAAAGAAGAAGTCTATATAGGTAACAAATTGCTTTTGAGTAGCTGACAGGATTAGTGGGTTCTGTTTTCCACTGAAAGTAGATACTTCTCTTGTCTACAATGATGCATTTGTTCAGGAGAGATTACAGTTCGACCAAAACACCCAGACATTATCACAAGTGCAAATGTGATGCCGTGCAAAGAACTTTGCACAAGAAAACAGACACCAGGAGTCACCTCAGGAATAACTACACAAGGCACTGTAATGTCATCAAATACAGCAAAATGCCACCCATGCTGCATCAAGAGCTCTGTTGTAACTGAAAGATCATAAAGTATCAGATAATGAAATTATCAGATAATGAAATTATTTTTCAAAATCACTATAGGAAGGATCAAGCTAGTGCACTGCAATTGTTCAGCCTTGCTGCAGGTGCTTCTCTAATGAAGCACAAAGTAATTTTTCAGAGGATTCTAAATCTTTAATATTAAATATTTTCTCAATACTTTTTCATGTGTCAACAAATGTTGGGTTTGTTTTCATTCAGAATTAAAGCAAGATTTTTTTTCAGTCAAAGAGGGATTTCAAATTTTTGTAAGATAGAGTACAATATAATAAATGTGCACACTGAATTAAAATCTTCTTTTATTGATGTAAGGGGCACAAGTTAAAAATGCGCCTTTTAGATTTGTTTTTATTAGCTTGAACTCTTTTTTAGTACATATATTCTGTGATGTTAAGGACATAAAACAGAGGGAACCAAGCAGCTTGTCCTGAAGGATGAAAAACAATTTCGATTTTAGCATGTTCTTTGAGAATGTTTTTCTGCTGCTGCAGAGAAGTGAGAGAGATTTCATGTCAGTAAGTGATTCTTATGGCAATATAAAATAAACATTTATGGAATTCTTTTGTCTATTATCCATGGTGATCAATTCTACTGTCCACAACACCTGTTTTACTTCATCTTCATGTTCCCCTTCTCCAGTCCTATTTTCTTGACATGTTACTGCAAATGGAAATGCACCAGAATCTTCCCATTATACTTCTTTACTTCAAAAATGAATTTGAGACTTCTGCCTCTTGGGTTTTTTTTCTTTTCTGTCAGATAACTATTGTTTCATCTTTCTATGCTGTTGTTTTTCTATAGTTGTTGTTTTTGTATAGTTGTATGTTCAAAAAGAATATATAAAAATAATTTTTCATTATCAGCTAAACAGGGGAAAGAAACGTATAGTTCGTCCTTCAGCTGCCATATTTGGCAAACTTTTACTAATTCAATGGACAAGATGGATTCTTAGCATAATTTCCTTTGTGTCTTTTCAATTAATTACAAGTTGGTCCAGATACTGTTTTTAATTCATGATCCCACTGACACACAGTCAGAGGTTTCTCGAAGAAATTGTCAGTAACAAAACAGCAGCACAAGATACTGGCACTCTACTACACCACAAAAGCCGCACAAAACACAAGAATTTATGAAAAGCACATTCTGATGTGAAATTCAAGATTGCTTTGAAAGGACAGAGAATCAATGTCTCTGTTTTAATTCGGTTACTACTACTTGTTTACCTGATGGTCTCAATGAAAATTCAGAGAAGCAAGTCCTTAATAAAGCAAGGTATCATGAAGAGCTTTTATTCCCTTCCATAGATTCTCCTTCAGAATCAAAACTGTGAAGCATTATCCCATCTGCTACAGATTTTTAATCCCTTTTCCAAAGCACGCCAGGTCACACATTCTCAGAAAGAGCCCTGTACCATCATTGCTTCTGGGTAGGTGCACACAGCCCTGGGAAGGCACATAAGCAGTATTCTGCAGAAACAGGGAACATTTTTCAGAATATTATCAACATTTAAGATACATTTGGATAAAAAACATTTGGAAGCAAAATTATTCCCTTCCAAGTTGTTTAGCCTTATGTATGAGTAATTTTAAATTAAAAACCCATCTTGAAGAAAACACAAAGCAATTACACATCTGAATGTATTGAGCATAGTTAAGAGGTAAAAATAACATAAGTCTCAAGAGCAAAAAAATCTTTTCAGCACTGTTGCTTTGTTTTATTAGCCATGTCCAACAACTTTACTACCTCATTGTAATGCTGGAAGCAGGACACAATCCTTCATTTAGATACAGTATGGTTCATCGTTGAAAATCTGAACATTCATTTACAAATCTTACCCACTAAGGCTCAGACCTCCCAGACTAAGCCATCTGATAAACCAGAATATGAAGTACCATATTTTGCTTACGTGTTTTATTCTTGTTCTTTCTCAGAACTGGGCCTTGAACTGCCTAACTTCTTTACACTAATGACCATTCTACTGAAATTCACAGCACCATATTTAGATAAAAGCTGGTCATCCAAAAAGCAGCAAAATATGCATTCAGAAGCTGTAATGAGATTTTTTTTCAGATGGAAATCAAGACAGGCATATCATTTGAATAGTATATTAACTCTTTTAACAATAAAAGCTTTTCTTTTTCAAGGCTCCCAGAGATTTCATATAAAAATTCACAGAAGACATAACATTGCAGAATAGCTCTTATTAACTATTGTGTACTTTCAGTTCATTTCTCCTTCTACACCTCTACTTTCTGATCTTGTCTTTCCACTTTCTTCTTTTAGAAGGACTTTAGAAAGACAACCAAAGCTTCTATGCAGAAGAGGAAAAACACAGCCTATTTATAAGTAGAATTACCTTTAATTATACTGCCTGTCAACATTTTTCCTGAAGCATAAGTGTTTAGGATTTTGATGTTGCAAGTCTCTGAGACTAGATTTTTCTAAAAAAGTGAAAGAATCAATCTTAGAATTTTGACCTGAAGAGTTGAGGGGCAAATGACATTACTATTCATTACTAGGTCAGAAATGTTGAGTTAGAAAATTATTTCAGAGTTGCAAAGGATTACTCAATTACTATAAATTCTTTCATTTAGTTGTTGTTTTTTGGGTTTTTTTTTAAACATCTGGGGTTTCTATTTTTAGGGCTTTATTATTAACAGCTTGAAGACCTCTGACCTTTCCTTGCTGTATAGGATTACAGAGACTGCTGCGTGATGTCTATAATATAAAACTCATACCATTCAGAGTGGTTTAAAAATGAAAGCAAGCAGGAGGGCATTGTTTCAGGTATTGATTTATCTAGTTTGGTGACAGAAGATCAGGTGGGAAGGCAAGGATTTTTTGAAGGTGAGTCATAATGATGAGGTAAGTATTCTGAGAGGGGATGATTTTCTTTTTTTCTTTGAAAACAGCAAGTCTAATAAGAAAAATGAGAGGTCTGCAGACTATTGAAGTTTCTCAACGTCTCTGGTTCTTGAAACAAGTTGTTTCTTCTTTTTCCTTTCCACCTGACATGGGAGACAGCCTTGAAAGCCTCTGAGAGAAACTGTATTGATTTCCTCTTAAGGGTGGATTAGAAGAATGAGAGCCTTGAGGAAAAGAGCTGCCATTTCTCCATAGTGTACTTTAAAAGAAAAAAATTCCATTGTATTTCTACTACTTGATTCCAGGTTTAGTGAGTAATAGCCCCCAAATACTTCCCAACACTTAAAACTATGAATGAGACAGGAGATTCCCTTTGGTCATGGTTCTTATCTTTGCTTTACAAGCATAGATCTATCTTGATGTTAACAATGCTGATGTTAAAAAATGCTGGGATATTTAAATCCTTGATGTCATGGATTACTTGCTCAACAGCCAAAAGAATTACCAACACCACTTTATGGGAATACTTGGATACTTCCTTGTTTAAAGGAGGTGAGTCCTCTTCTACTGTTGCTTGAGTTTCATCTTACCAAATATTGTATGTCATTCTGTATATATAGGGGTTCCAAAATCCTTACCATGAAAACAGCAAATGAGTTATTTTTACAAGGACCTGGAAAATTCACTGACTAAAATTGAGATATTTCTCTGGTTTTAATTATTGTTGGTGAGATAGCATCATATTAATAGCATCTATCTGTTGTATAACAATAATTGACATTTGTCTCAATAAAGTCATAAGGGATATTCCTATCTAGGTGAGAAGTTGCGATATAAAAACAATTTAGTGGTTAAACATCTGGTTTAAATAACTCCCTGGAAATGCAAATTTTAAATTGCTGCAAAGCAGTCTCAGATCTCAGGCTTTCAAAGCAGTCAAACTAAATACCATGCAATTTACTCTGTAGGGATAATTAGACTAGTATTTAAAAATGAAGTCAAATCTACTCTGCAGGGTTTCTTAAGATCCAGTGATAGTATCCACAGGAGAAATCACTTATATGGTCCACAGTGAAGCTTGTACATTGGTCATGCTGATGACTGCATGCAACACAGTTATGAATAAATTCAGCAGTACGACAGGCACAAAGTTCCTGAGACACTTAGGTACAACTTCCTGAATGATTCTGTGTAAAAATTTGAAACAAAAGAGAGACTTCAGATTGAACTTGTCATAGTACAAGACTAAACAGATTCAGAAATGAACTAGAAACAAATGTCTACATCAAGCTTTTATGACTGCCCATCGTCATATCTTGAATATCAGTTAGAGCTAAGACTCGGAAGTGATCCAGCAAGCCAATTTCTAGCAATAAATTTATTCTTACTTTTTTTTTCCATAAAAAATATACTTATTTCAACCACTAGAAAGGAATTCAAATTCCCAGTTTCACATGAAACTGAGTTCCAGTTTCAACCTTTTAATTTTTTTTCCTTATTGTTTTCAAGCAGTATCAGAGTTCTAGAGAATTGTTATACCAATATTTGGCAGTGACAAGTCATGCATGCCTGAAATTACTAATCTGATCTCATTGGAAGATACCATACTTCACTTTTTTTATTGTATGGTGGTGCATGGGAATATAAATATGAATGTGTCTAAAGGTGGCTCTGTATTTTAATGAATAGACAAGTAACCCATGGTCAAAGTTTTTAGGTCAGTAAAAATGTCTGAAATATTTTTGAGATCATTTCTACATAAGTACATTTCTGTTAATATTTTTTTTATGTACAGTACTGACATAATTGTCCAACATCTTCAGTATCCTTACACAGCATGTATCAGTATTTTTTTTCTGTTAGTATAATGAAATTATGGTAGTTTACACACCATTGCAATTATCAGGCATTTACAACTTCCATGTCAAAACATAGTCTTAGTCCCTAAATATGAAATTTTAAGACCTGTGCAACATCTAGCATTAAGACTTTGACAGTATCAAGTACTACAACAGGTATGTACATTATTTGAAATGAGCTTCTTTTAATAAAAAGAAATAAACATAAAATCTTCTTGCATTTGCTGTCATAATTTAAAATCAAAACCAGTACCATCTCTTTGAACCTATATAGTGCACTACTTTATTTGTTGGAGAGGTGTTGTAGGGCTACAAGCAACAGAAAATGAACAGATATATGAATGCTTCTGATTGAATAAAACTCAAGCAGCAAGATAATTTTTAAAAAAAGGAAAATCATTTATTTATCAATAAATGTATCAATATATTCCTGAATCAGGCAGACCATTAGTATATGCTGCTAGGCTTAGGTACAAATATGTATCTACAGAATATTGATGTACCTAAGAATTAATCAAGGAACACATAGATCTGAATGAAGCGTGCTGAATATTCTGTTGTAAATACTGTTGCTGTCACCTTAGAAAGAATCCTAAATAGTTATTTGATAAATACATTGGCATTACTATCTGATGTCATTACTAGTGTTTCAAAAATGGGGTCCACAGTTAATTATATAATAAGCAGAGCTTCATGGTGGGACACTTCTTAGAAGAAAAGTGCCCTAATTTTGAGAACTGGGTAAATTAAACACTTCAAGTACAGAGCAAGAGCAATCTGGATGAAAAAAACACTTCATTTTCTTCCATTATGTGAATATTTAGAATGGATTACCAGGTGTTTTCAAATGTTTGTGTGAGAGACTCATTTAATTTCAGCAGGTAATCCTCAGCAGGTAACCTTAGGCTCCGTATAGTCAATACAGAAATAGGCACCTCTGGAAAATGATTGGCCTGACCTTTCTCAGGAATCTCTGGAGATGCCTGTTCCTACCTGTGATTATGATTGGAGCCACAGTGACTGCCAGCAACTTACACAAGTACCATCAAACAAAGAGAGGAAAATTCCAGCTGCACATGCTTTCAATTCATTGTATAGACTGTGCAAATTTCATGTAATTTATGTTGCACTTTTAGCATCCATAGTATTTGATTTGGTGACTCTGTTCTATCTCGTTTAAACTGGACTTGAATTAGAATTTACATAGGGCAAGTATCTAGCCCAGAATTTAATCCCATGTGTCATTTACATTTGCCCTTAGATTGTTAAATGAAAAAGAGCCCAATCATTTTCTTTTCTTAGAAACCATGAAAATCCAGACATTAGCATCTGAGTTATATTGGATCACTTTCCTCTAATAGTTTGAATACTGAATCAACATCATACAGTGCTGAGAGACATAGTAAATTTTGACCCCCTAAATATCTGAATCTTTTATTAAAAATTGTCACTTTGATAATTTTTTTTTTTTTTTAATAAGGAAATGCTTGCTACAGGAACTGAAAAGAATGTGAGGCAAGTCTATAATTCAGAATTACTTGCATAAAAACTAAAGCATTTTAAACTGTTATAAACTTAAACAAATTCCTTTTTGAAAATATACTTCACAAAGCAGAGTAAAAATATAGCTCAACAAAGACAAATTGAGAGTCCTATACTGGGACAAAATAACACCTAAACCTGTGGGGAACAGCAAGCTGAATAAAAATGAACAGTGTACCCTTGCAGCAGAGACAGCCAACACCTCCTGTGCTGTCAGTTAGGAGTGTGATTACTGCCAACAGTTAGAGCAATTTTGCCTTCTCTTCTGCACTCAAGGGACCAAATTTGGCTCCCCATGGCATATAATGCTCTACCTATGAATCAAGATAGCCAATGACTTGCAAGTCAAGTCTTCTATTTTACTAGAGTATATAGTATGACATTAAACATGGAAGAGAAAAAATTTTGAGTAACCTGCTTTTTCCCTTGCAATCACATAAGAATCACTGTTTCGAAGCATGGACTTCGCAGGCAGAAGTCGCATTGCAAACCGTGACATTTCCATTACCGCAGCACATTCAGAGCAGAATATTTCAGCAGGCTGACAGGTCATCTCAGCTCGAGGTCATAATCTGGGCACAACCTAGTGCTTGTTCATATTTGCCAGCACCAAATCTTAAGGCATTTCCACACTCTCTTCTTACCCTGTACTACTGAAAAATGGTTGGCTTCTTTTGGTCTACTCAACTGCTTACATTAAATTGAAGAGCAGTGTTGTTAGTAGACTTTTAGAAGACCCAAATCCCTCTTGAAAGACTGAATGTATACAAAGAGCATTCTGGAGTATGGTGTATGGATGACTGAAATGTTTTCTTCAGTCTTCTAAATTTACAATAGATGTAGCAGAGAAACCACAGTTTTCATTTGTAATTTCTTCAAAGTGTTCTTTCTTACCTGACAGCAAGCACCCCCCAAAATGTCATAGAATATGTTTTCATTTGATTAATTAAAGTGAATGTTAGAATGTCAAAATATTCTTGGGCTCCTGGATATTTCCTTAGTCCTGTAGAAAGAGAAAGGCAAGGAAAGAAATAATGTTTTCCTGCAACATGGAAGACTCTTCCCCACAAATCTAGCAGACCTTTTTAAATTCATTTGTTGATAGTCTCTTGCCCAGAAAGTAGAGCACTACTCTAGCCTGTAGAACAGGCAAATCTAATTTATCTCTAATTACGTACAAAAATAAGAAAATAATAATTGGCTTTGTAGGCCAATTATGTAAAACACTACAGAAAAGAGCAAGTGGAGATGACAAGAAATGTATGGAGAAAGAGTAGCCCATCATATTTGAACAGATAGTGAATAAGGTGGCCAAAGGCGAGTGATCTGCTGAATGTCTCCCCATTAGCTAATGAAAAGACCTCACTGCAGTCACTCAACATGCAGGTGCATTCGGAGCTTGGCAGAAGCCTTCTGCTCTCCCTCTTGCTTAGGTTAAGGCCTGTTGCTGCAGCCTCAGTCAGAACACCAAACATAAATTTAAGAACACATTTTACATGGAGAATTTTTCGTTCCTAACCTTTATGCAAGGTTAACATAGTGTGTAAATTTCATCATGCTTAATTTCAAAGTTATGTTACTACTACCACATATTGCAGCAGAAAAGGTTGCAGTTCTTAAAAGAATAATTTCATAGTGTGTGCAATCTACCCTTCAATTACAACTGTCCTTTTTAAATCCACTTCCACTCTAGTTGCACTGTACTGCTACATAACGCAGGACCAAAACTGTAGTTAAGATTCAGACAAGCTCTCTTAACTTAGAGGCAACACTCACCCTCTAAAAACAGACTAATTTCAGTAATTTTAATAGACTTTTTTTTATAAAAGAAACCTATATAACCACAGAAACACAGTATATCTGCAGCAACAAGCCATCATGACCAACAGTGATGGGGAAGAAATGCATGATATCCACTCACTAAAACAAATGTGAGCAGAAGAGACTCAACATAAAAAGTGAGGAATTGGATTAAAAATATGTATACTAAGGATCAATAAGCTTCAAATAGGAAGAAAATGACCCATCTGCTAAAGGAATATGTGTGCATAAAAGTATGAAGAGTTAGAGATGAGAATTTAATTAGCAGACATGGATAGGTCTCATGTTCCTAGGTAAACCAAACAGGTGAAATGCAAAGTGGGTGAATAAAAGGGAGGGTATTGCTGAATTAGGCTGTTTCTTCTGTCTTCATGACTAATACACTGTTACATTTTTTGACTACTATTTAGTATCTTAAGACAGCATTTTGGTTACACCAAGTAAAATCCTAATGCCACCACTAATGAAAAGTTTTGTTAATTAAAATATCAGTTTTCCCTGGAAAAAGAAAATTAAAAATTTTATATAAATCCCAGGATCTGACAGGTTTTATTACCTTTTTAGATGATTCATAATTGGTATTTTGTTTTTCTTCCCATGATCCTCTCCCCATTGTGTTCTAATTGTTTGCAATTCAACAAAAAGTCTCTGCATTTACTATTTCTTATTTTGTTCCTTATGAGATTAATAAGAACTTATTTTAAGGAGGGGAAATTTCAGAAATGAATTTAAAGCAGATGGAGAAGACAGCAGGAAAGCAACACCAATAGGCAGCAGGTGAACCACACAGTACGAGACATTTTATTTCCCTAATTTTTGTTTCTTGCTACTGAAGAAAAGAAAATATGCAAAGATCCTAGAAGTCAACATTGTATTAATCCTTAGTATGTGATTGCTTTAGTTCTGGCTACTCAGCATTTCCAAAAGAGTCACTGAAAAGCAGCACAGAATTTCTCATGCTTATTTTAAATGGTTTGCCTCGTGACCACTGCCACTGGATTGGCTAATATCTCTAATGCTGTCCACTATGTGGTTTACGTATGAGCTTTGGTACCTGCTGGTTTTCTGGTTGGTTGGTTCTACATCCCTCTACAGTCCTCACAGAGCTAGCTGCAACTGGATCTTTGTGTCTCATTTGACTGAACTGTGACTTTCAGGCTTTATAAAATGTTCCTTAGAAAATCAAATTCTATGTGCACTACTTGCTGGATTGCTGTTTTTACAGACTAGTTGTTTAAACAAGTTGATGTTGATGATACATTGTCTTACTGTACTGGCTTAACTTACTGTAGTGTTGCTTCTTGCCTGTTTATATGTGCAAGTCTCAATACTAAATTCAGTCACAAAGTGTCCTGGGTGCTCTCAAAGAGAGATACTTCAGTATGATATCTGGTTTCTTTATCTCTTTAGCTAGGTATGCCACCATCTGTAATCTACACACTCTAAAAATTCTCAGAGAAATGTTTTTCCAAACCTGCTGTTCAAAACCAGCAGGGGAGGTTTATGTACCTACAAGCTGAATTAAAGCCTACACCACAGCAAACAGTGGCATTTTCAGATACCGAGAACCAATGCTGGACTTGCTGGGGAGAAATTTTCCAGGACTGAAGGTTTAAAATTTTTTATAACTCGAAGAGTGCAAGGAACTGTTGATGTTCTTCGGAAAAAAGTTAAATAATAATTAAAAAAAAAGTTCCTTTGAAGAATTCTGCCAAATTCCTCTCTGCATTTTTAGCTAGCTAATACATCAAAAGCATATCCTTTGGTGAATGAGCTTTCATACACATGCCAATAGTCCTGACTTACTGCTCCCATGACATGCAGAATATCAGTAGTAAACAGAAATTTCCTAAACTTCCTTACACTCTGACCACTGTGCCTGCATATGTTAAAACTTTTCCCTTCCCAGCCACAGTCTTAAAATGTAAAATTAGTATGCAAATTAAAATTTTTATCCCATGTATTTATGATTTAGCCTCCTATTAAAGTTTCTTTGTAGACATTTAATGCCAAATGTGGAGATAGCTGCAAGAAAACAGTCACAATCATCTGTATGCAGATCCCTGTCAAAAGTTTTAGCTACACTTTTTTCAAAACTCTAAGTTTCTTCTATCTGGTTTGAACCCTAGTTTATCCATTTATCAATCATCCATTCTTAATTACACTATGAAAGCTGCTGAAAAGATCCTCTCATATTACTTGCTATCTTCTACTTAAAAACAGCAAATGGAAAATATTTCCGCCATATATGCCTCTGGAAAATATTAATCAATTTTTTTAAGAAATATATGGTTTAGAAGTTCTTAGAAAAGTTGCATCCTATCCTCTCATACAACCAGGTACTGGAGTATGGACCTTTGGAATGCAACCTAACTCTAACAACTAAATTTAAAATATTAGTATTACATCATACAAGGTTGCTGAGTTTATGACACCTTAATGGTTCCCTGCCTGCAGGCACTATCAATAATAGTAATCTAACTGCCACCACTAATTCAAAGAGGCTGGGATTATGTCATACCAAACTGCTCAGTTTATGACATCAGCATAAGAGCTGTACGGGCATTGAAATATCAAGTTAAGAAAACCTGAAAAAGAGGCACAGGAAACCCGTATAATCAGCTTGCTTTTCTTTAAACTTTGGGGATGTGCCTGCACATCCTGAACATGCCAGCAGTTAGTTCACAGTAACCTTCTCAACATTCTGATATGCAGTGACCATTTCATTTTCTAAACAATGAATTGAAGGATTAATATTCAAGAGACCTGCATTCTTCATAGCAGTAGTAAAAATCATGCTTTGACTTTAAGAGGCACTTGGAACAAACACCTACCACTGGATCTAAAAGGATAGAACCTATCTGTGCCTCTTTAAGTGGCACAGTACCTATACCCTGTTACGAATTTAATCCTAAATCCAAAAGGAGTTGGATGGCAATTTCAGGACTTAAAGTCCGACCTTTAGACTACTTTAAGCCTAGAGCTCCTGTTCTCAGTTAAATGCTTACATATGTCTTTTGTAAGGATGCAAATGAAAACTCAAGTCTTTCACAGTACACATGCCTATGAAACATGCCCAGACCTCTGCAGGAAAGTGCTACTCAACTCAAAGTCCCACTGTTACTTCTGCCAGGCAAATAATATTTGTGCTGCATAAGATCAAATCACCATTTAATTGAGCTTTTGTGAAATCAGTTTAAAAAGGAACTTGATGTTTCTCCAACATCTCCTTTTTCAAGAACACATATCTCAAACTGCAGGGAACAAATGAGGCCCCAGAAGTTGGCACTGTTTCTCATGACAATCTTAGCAGAATAGGCAGAGCCACTACACAGCAGAAAATGCATTCTGCCATTTAATGTCATTTAGTTCCTCCTTGCATAACCTATATGTAAGAGTACACAGGAGATACTCAGAAAGTCAACGTGATGGCTTTGTGTTGCTGTGATTCAAACTGACAGAATTCCTCAGTGGCTTTTTAGTCACTCCTCTTGTACCAATACAGCACAGAAGCAGAAATGCTTCATCTAGCTTGTGGGGAAGGAGAGTCATGGCAATTAGGTGTAAGATCATCTTTCTCCTTGCCATTCAGCATTAGAATAATTCTTTGAAGATAGCAACTATACAGTACTTAACTGTAAATTATTTGTGCATTTCTGAAAACCGTAACACAATCAATCTTCAGCAGGAAAGACAAGGCAGCCAGTGGAAGCAATACCTACACAAGGGCTTTAGAGTTGCTGCTACAAATAATCAGGCAAGCTAACACAGATTCTAGGGAGGAGGGAAAGTATTTTTGTAAGACAAAGGAGGAGATGAATAAAGCACAGAACTTCCATGAGGACTTTATGCTGTGTCTCAACTTCTTGGCAATCACTGAGCAGCTGATGGTGCCTGCAAATGGTTCAGATGAGATTCAGTGGAGTTGCAGTGATTTAGGGTTGGTTACTATCTGATGAGATTTCTCTGACACAGTGCAGATCCCACATGATGTTTTATATATTTGACTATCTTATAAAAGAAATATCTATGAAAAAGGAATATCTATGAAAAAGAAATTAACAAATCTCTAATTTTCAGAATTTCTATTAAGTTAGTTTTCTATAAACATCCCTTCATTTAATGATGTTTTCATTTAATGAGTTTTGGAGAGGAGAGGAGAGGAGAGTTGAANTGAAAGGGACCTACAACAATTTTACACCTGACAGAAGAGAGATGATGCTTGTATTTAGTAGCTGTGATCAAACAACAGCATCCTTCCTGCCTCTCACTGTGGGGCAAAGGGAAATATTTGAAAGATTTTGCTTACGTACAAATTTTGCTCATATTTCTCACAAATTTGAGAGAAAACTCTGTTTCTGCTGACTTTACTGCTTTTGCAATTTGAAGAAAAAGTGAGATTTAGCTTTGGAAGCATGTGTAATCACATATATTTATTTGGTACCTAAGCCTGTATCCCAGCAATTTCACTGCTCTCAGGAGCCAAGACAGATAAATTAGAGGTAGCAGGAGTTCCAGGTGACACCACCACCTTTTGACTATAAATGCAGTCAGACACTGAAAATCGGGATCAAATCATCCCCTTGACAATCATTTACTGACATACACCTTACTACTATAAAAATTGCTTATTAAAAATAATAAAGAAAAAATTGAACTACTAATAGCCTGAAACTTATTTGCAAACTGTTTACTTTAAACGCTACAATATTTTAGGAATGAGATGATGAACTATGCCATT
Organism: Edolisoma coerulescens; assembly: GCA_013397115.1. Lineage (NCBI taxonomy): Eukaryota > Metazoa > Chordata > Aves > Passeriformes > Campephagidae > Edolisoma > Edolisoma coerulescens. Next base: position 312,536 of record VWZW01007474.1, read on the forward strand.
ACTGCAGTTAACTGGTTGATGACTGACACCTCAAAAAATAGCTTAAAAGAGCTCTACCAGCAAAAATTTCAAAATGCCTATTCTGGTTAAATGTCATGAGAGTTCTAGAATTTTGCTTTTCACACAGGCACATTGACCAGCTGTGCTGCTTAAAAACCTCCCCAGCTTTTGGACTTCAAATGCTTGCTGAAAAAAAAACCAAACTAGAAAAAAAAAAAAGCTGAACATACACATGAATAAATTTAGAGACATCTTATAAATAACTATTTTGTTGCTTACCAAAATGTTAATTAGAGTAAATGTCTTTTTTTTTTGACGTAACAATGACTCTAGCATTCTAAAAGAATTAGCAGTACAACTTTATAAATATAAATCAAGAGTGTACAACTAATATTAAAAAAAAAGAAAAATCTATGTAATTCTGAATTTCATACTTTGCAATACACATTTGTAACCTAGTAGGAAAGAGAAATTACTGTAGAACAGATTACATGCTAGAATTTACAGATGCTTCATAAAAGGCACTATAGTGAGGCCTAGGCAAAAAAAAAACCTTACAAAATACAATTGTCCTGAACTCATTTCAGCAAAACAAGAGCTATAAAGAAATGACAGATGTTACATAAATGTAACTATATATGATAATATAGTCAAGAATAAAAGAATAAATACCACCAACAATCGGCCAAATCTAAGATCTCTGAACATTTCCAAAAATCCTGTGCTAATATTCAGTTTCATTTGTTATCAAACAAGGTCATTATTTTACAAGTTTGCTCTAAAAAAATAAAATCTGTATACTAATGAAATGACATGTCACAAAAGTAAAAAATTAGGTTTCTCTATGTAGCTTTCATGTTCTGCTATTACAGACTGAATAATCAGAATTTGTGCAGTTACTTTTAGTAACTTTGACAGGTATTAAAGCAGCTTTTACATGCCAGCTTCGACTTGCAGAGATGACTGACACTGAGACTTACTTGGACAGGTAAATGTTAATGAAGGAGTAAAGTGAAAAAGTAAAGCCAGATCTACTAAACCCCATTCTACAGACAATAACCAGACACACTTTTTTTAAGCACTGTTGTGTAACATTGCTCTGACCAAGGTCATACAGAGTGATTAAAAATGACGGAGACCTCTCTCTACAGTATATCATACAAAAACATTACTACCAAGACAGCACAATTGGGAACTGCTGGTTCAATCAACCCTAGTCCAGGCTTGAACCATTTATCAACCTCTGTCTTGGGAGCTCCAGTACTGTGCTTCCATATACAATCACAATAAGAAATGTAATTTTATGGTTCCCCATCCTACTCCATCCACATTTTCAGTCATTCTCTCAAGATGTACTTCATTTTTTTTGTCATTTAAAGGTGTTCTGCTCTCCCAGCATCAAGCCACAAGCCCTGGAGATCCTGAAAAACAATAATTACATTGAATCTCAAATTGTTTCTCATCTCTCATGTTTCCTAAGTATTTTTATTATCTTTGAATTCATTAGTACTTCAGGGCATGTTAGTCATGTTAGAGCAAGGCAACACAGACAACCTGAAGAAGCTTAAATCATCTACATAAGGTACTAGTAATGGCCTAGTGATAATAGCACGAAAGTTAGTGCTAGAGCTGACTGAGTGCAATTTAGCTGTGCTCGCTGCATGTAGGCCTAGATGGTATCTGGTGCTGGTGATGCCTAAAGTGGCCACCTAAAAACCAGAGACTAGACAGGAACAGGGGGATAAAGGTAGGTATTTATTTGAAGGGCCTTCAAAGGTACACCCTGGGCAGGCCAAAGGCGACACCCAAGGTGGACCCAGAGTCACGAGTCCTTCACACTTTTATAAGTTTGGTTCATTTGCATATCAGTGTTAATTCTCCAATTAAAACTTCAGTTAATGATGTAATTTCCCCAAGCTTAGCCCGCTTCTAAAGATGTTGGTTTACACATTTTGGGCCTAGGACAATCTGGGTGTCCTTGGAGAGCAAACCTAGAGAGGATTTGTTATGCCTAACCTGCATAAGAGAACAGTAGCTAACAGGCTACAAGAAACTTCAGAGTTACACACTAAGCAATACAGGATTTGAAAATATAAAAGTTAAAACCTAAGACATCCCTGGAGCTGCTTCAACACTATCACCTCAGCCACAGCTATGCTACTGTGCTCTTCTGCACACGGAAATAACCTGATTCTCAGCATCCTGGTTCTCACCATGAAGTTTTTATATGACACAGTTTTCACACCTCACATGCCATAGCTATCTACCTGAGGAAGAGTATGAGCTGTACAATGGCTGCACATAAACCTCAGTGACAAGACTTGATAATCAACCTAACCTGAGGATTATAACCATTTGTGCAAATAAATTTCACCCTTTTTGCAGGGCTTGTTCCAAGATCTTTGTTTTCCATGTATGGTACTTTTCTGTATATGCATGATCATCCACTGACCCTTCTATAAAATACACTATGTGGGTAGATCATCTCCTTCTGTTTTAAGAAACATATGCTTAGAACATTTAATTTTTCACTTCAGCATTAATATAGCAAAGCATCTGCAAACCTCTACATGTACTCAGCAGCTAACAAAAAATACTAGATGGCATGACAGAGCTATATAACTTGAATGGATATATTATTATACACAACCTCCATCTTCACCTATTCAAGTGAATAAAAAAAGTGAAAATATGTATCAGCGTGATATTAATGCTGAAATTTTGCACGCATCAAGTCAGGAAGCTGCATGTTACAGTTTCCATAGCAACCATAATTCAATCTCCTTTTGCATTTGTGGTAATTTTTAGCAATGTATTTGATATAATTGTCATGTGGGTAACGCTTTACTTGAAAAAATGGTGTAATTTCTTATTGGATTATCTCTACACGTAGGGCACAGCCCTGCATCCCTACTAGCACAAAACTCACAAAGCTGTCCTTTATGCTTGTTTCAGTTCACCTTCTGCGTGTGTTGGTACAAGGTGGAGTGTGAAGTGTGTGTCATATGGGATATGGGGCTGTAGGTGATGTGCACAAAATTTAAAATATTTCAAACATCTGATCTACTGAAACTCACCCTGCAGAATGATTCTCTTGATTTTTCTGACAACACCTACTCATCTAAATGCATACTCACATCATTCTGGCTTGCATATTTAATCTTCTGTAATTATTTCATGAAAATCTTGTTAAGCATACAATTCGGTTGAAGAGAATTATCAAGGAATTTTTGTACCTTTAAATTATTACCTAATTAAAGTAGCATGTGAACAATTTTACTAAATAAAGCCAATGTTCTGATAACTCAGTAAAAGGTTTTTCTTTGCAAGAAAGGCAGCAGAAGGTTCAGTAGTGCATGAGACAGTCTTCCCTCACCAGCTATAATAAACTATAAGCGCTGCATTTTAAAACTAAGTAAATTTACTGTTTTATCACTCGCTAAGTATATATATATGGATGTGTAAAAATAGCCCAAAGTACAAGTCCCATTCCATACTAAAATCTTACATTTTTATAGGAATATTCTTATTGCTTCTGAATCCAAAACTTGTGTCTGTTTCACTTAAAAGAGGCTAATAAACATGAACTAAAGTGTATAATCAATGAATATTAATAGTATTCATCCTTATTTGGAAACTCCTATATCAAGTTTCAGTTTGGACTAGAACACAATGACTGAATTGCAAGTTTTAAGAATGTGATCTGTATCTGCAAAATAAATACAATATTGCAGAAAAGTAGCATGAAGCCTTATTTTAAAGTAATTCTTGTCCATCCTTAAATATATTACCTAACAACAAGTTATCAGATAGAGTACAGATGCTGTTACAAGATGCTGCTTGCCGCTGTAATTTGTGTAAATTAAATCTGTGTGGCCAAAGCTCAAACTGGAGTTGAAGATGGCCAAAAATATGGGGGACAATAAAAAGAGTGTTTTCAATATATTAATGTCAATAGTCAGTGTAGAAATAGCATCAGCCCATTACAGGCTGAGGACAGTCACCCCACAAACAGGAACAGAGAAAAGGCAGAGGTGTTTAATGCATTCTTTGCCTCTGTCTTCAACACAGATGATGCACCAAGGGGGTCTCAGTGCCCTGAGCTGGAGGACCATGACTACGAGAATGATCAACTCCCAGTCAACCCTGAAATTGTGTGGGATCCGCTGCTCCAGCTGAATACCTACAGATCTATGGAGCCTGACGGGATTCGTCCAAGAATCCCCAAAGAGCTGCCTGATGTCATTGCAAAACCTCTTTCAACAATTTTTGAGCCATCTTGGGAATCCAGATGACTTGGGAACCCAGCTGACTGGAAGTTGGCAAACGTTGTGATTTTCAAGAAGGGCGAGAAGGAGGACCCTGGAAACTACAGGCCGGTCACTCTCACTTCAGTGCCTGGTAAAGTTATGGAGAAGGTTATTCTGGAAGGTATCGAAAAACACCAGAAAGACAACACAGTCATTGGTC